>JAMPIV010005490.1:0-408231 GCA_024509875.1 Oreohelix idahoensis
TGGGGAAGGTGATAAGAGGAGATGGGGGGGGGATTTTTAGGATGTTGAGGAAAATAGTTGGAAAGGTGTGTTAGGGTTGAGAATAAGGGAGAGAGAGTTAAATGTAGGGGGGTGAGTTGTGGGGATGTAAGTGGGTGTGTGAGAGATTGTGATGAGGAGGGAGATTATTTTGGTGAGTTTGGTTTTGGATGTGAGGTGTGGGGGAGAAAGGGAGTTAAGGGTGATGATGTGGATTTGGGTAGGGATAATGGATGGTGATGGGAAGGGTTTAGATTTAGAAAGGTGGAGGTTAGATGGGAAAGGTGGTTGGGGGTTGAGAGGTGATATTGAGAAGAAGGGGAGGATGAGTTGAAGGAGGGAGGATGATAGGATTGAGGAGGGAGGATGATGAGGGGGGAGGAGGGATAGTTGGGAGGAGAGGGAGGGAGGATGAGTTGGGAGGAGAGATGAAGGGATGATTTGAGTGGTGGAGGGATTGAGGATTGGAGATGAGATGAGAGGATTAAGATTGAGAAAGATGAAGATTTGGGATTAAGAGTTAGGGAAATGAAGATCTTAGAGTTTCCCTTCAGCCTCTAACTTTCTTGAGAGGATTTCTAACCTTCTTTCTTCGCGTTCAATAAATTTGTCACATTCCGTAGTAACATAGGCAACCATAACTTGCCCATCTAATCCTAACATCTTTTGCAGTCTGAACCGCAGCAGATCGAAATTAGGCCAGGGGGATGCCATTGTCTATCAGGTAACTTAATACAATGTCTAACCAACAATTGGTATTTTAATATCATTATATATCTAATGGACAACACAGGATACCGTGAGCTCAACCTTAATTTAATTCCACCCAAGGATAAATTTTTAATTGGATGTTAAATTTCCCTGAAGTAAAAATTACCCCAATATTTTTAATAGTTAAAGATTCAAAATCCCAAGAGCGAGACCCCAATATATGTGGTGAAGTGGGAAGTTATAAATACTTATAAGGGACTTAGTGTACTGACTGAGATCAGCTGTGAAGGTATATATATCTAATAAGAGTAGTATATTATATATATAACCTTACTTGCTACCACATATCTATATATCTCAGTCAGAATTATTCTGGAATAGTGTGATGCTACGTTATGTGTCTAGGGTATGTGTATGGTGAAGTGTAAGTCACAACAACAGACAGATAAACAATTTAATTTAATCCACTACTCTTAACAACACTGTGACACTCACATACATATAACACTCTATGAGAATATCTTAAAGAAGTCACTAGTAACGTTTCAAATAACAATATGTATTCATTACTGGCATGAATGAATATGTGTCCTGATTCAACTACAAGGGAACCAGGAATCACAATCAATTTAAATTACAAGTTATGTACAGAATGTATTTAATATGAATATTGTAGTGACATATATTATTACCAATGTTCTATGTGTGTCAATTGTGTAGTGGTAAAATGAGGTAATACTGGTTTTGTTTTGTTCAAGCTCTGTTGGTATTTGTCATCATGACTTCAATAGTTTGTCTTTAGGGACCATTATTGTAGATGTTCACAGTTCCTGATTTTAAGACAAGTAAATTCCCCTCTTAATGTTAATTTTTTTAAAAATCAGTTCAAGATGAGGGGACATAATGTTGAGCTCAGCTGGCCAACTCTGCTTATCTTTAGTGATGGCGGCAGGAAAGGACTCCTCTGCTCGAATTCTCCTCTGGGCTCAGGAGACACCTCACTGATAGCTAAAAAGACCAAGGAGTATGCTGTCCGACTCTGGATTCAGCAAATCTCTGACCAGGTGCTGCTCACTACCATCAAGACCACTGTCCCACAATTTCATAGAAATAAACACAGATACGTTGATTAGCAATGAATTCTGGCACAAACTGGCACAAATTCCGTTCTGCCTATGTTCCAGGCCTTGAAAAAATGTTAATGGTTTCACGCCTTTTATTTTAGCAAAAATGTGCTGGCTGTAAATGTTGGCCATTCTATCGCAATTTACTTCAAGCTTATTTGAAATTAGTGGGTCTCGAAAACTACAACGCTCCAAGTGTGTCATATCAGCGAGATGGCCAAGGAGTCCACGTTTCGACAAGTGTTTGGAAAAAATCAATTTATCTTTTCCGTTCCCCCAACAAATTTTTACCAAGCTATTTTTAGTATTTACCCCTAAAGTACCCGACCATTATGTGGTTTGGCTTTCATTTGTTGCGATCTCCAATCAATTTGGGAGTTTAACCATGGTAGGACTTATTTATTTGAAAAAATGTATTCGTAAGGAGTTTTTTCAAACACCGTGTATTTAAAAATCGTGGTTAATTTTATGAGCAGAAATGATGTGATGCTGTCAGGCACCCCACTCACGTATTTTATTTTGGGTATTATTTAGGCACCCCCAAATTCCTGGATTTATTTGCGTAACTATTTTTACTTACATATTATTTGTCAGCAAACCCTAAGGAACCCAAAAATACTAATTTAAAGGAGCTACGTGGCTGCGTTCAAAATATGCAATTTCTTCTATCTCCTGTTTAGAAGATGTGCTGTCTGGGTACTGTTATGTGTTCAAACGTAAACCCATATAATGTTGTCTTTTCTAATAAGAGTCTGTTATGAATTATAAACCTAACTCTGGGAAAGGGTAGTGTATTTTATCACTGTCCGTCTGAAAAAAAATTAGTGCATGTAGACTTACACGCGTGATGGTAGTAATTGTGTATCGCGCGAAGCGGGTTTAGTGTTCGGCTTTCTGCCTCTCCCTTCTCTTTTTATCCCTTTAGTCCATCTGTTCGTTCGTTTTGGTAACGCAGTATAATTAATGTTAGGGTTAATTTAGGTCATTACGCAGTACGTCTCAATGCTTTTCCAAGAAATACAGCACACGTTTCATTGAAGAAGGCGGGTAATAATACAGTAAGCTTTACTATCAACGTGAAAGCGTTACAATTTGCAGACGAAGCAGAAAACAAGGGGGATTTCGAGTACATTCTTTGGGACAGCACTGTCATTTTACCATTGCTCTTCTCTTTATTAATTTTATTTGTTAGGCTTCATATTTACCTAATAATTTATATATGTGGATTAGAATATTTCATGACACTTACCATAAATTCAATGAATGAACACAGGTACGTTGATTAGCAGACTTCAGATGTCCTGCTGGCTGGACTGTGATGCCTATTATTGTTTTACTTTATATATTTGATTCATAAGTTTTGCAGTTTATGTGATGTGTATTGTTTATTTTTCATAATGCAAGTCTAAGAGGCAAGTCACACTTCCCAGAATTTCAACCGTCCTGTTCGAGGGACTGTATTATACAAATGGCGTCGAGACTTTGAATTTTTTCAATATTATAAAAGGCGTTGGCCAATGAGCGAACGACTAATTTTGAATTTGAAAATAAAAGCAAAAACAGACTTGATTTTTGAACATAACAAGTTTTCTCCTCATTCATTCTTATATTTCCCCTGCTAAAATATATTTAGTGTTAAGCCATCCCATAATTTCTCTCCCCTTGTCTACCCCTCCTCCAAACAGACTTAACATACATGCCTGCTTGTCTCATTTCCAACAACGCGTTCAAAATTGTAATCGTTAGTGAATGGCAAAAAATGAATGCTAAAAACCGTTCCAGTCTGTCCGCAGTCTGTCTGCGCGAATAAATAGTCTTTTGTCCAATATACTTTTTTATGGCACTACTGGGGAATCTTTGTATTTTTACACACAACATATTATTTATCAGGAGAAGATAAGCCATCAAAACTAACTAGGTTTTATGAACCTAAACCCATTAATAAAGGAAATCCATATTTTTTCAGAGTTAGTTTCAATTTCCACTATCATATAAATTACGCCATCTTTTCTTCCCTTCCCGGTTTGTCCAAAACTGAAAACTACTAAGTCTGTTTACGTCATAAAATGGACTCTTTTGCAGCGAAAGCGCTGTCTGTGTGTTTATATATTTTCTCAGTGTGCCTATTGTCCGAAAAAGTATTGGGTTTTTGCGGGATATTTTTAAATTCTACAAAGCTTGCGACACGTTACCGAACACCTGCCGACTGTATCGTCTCGCACTGTCGTCTTGGGTAGCTAGTCCAAGAATCTAACGCTTGACAATTTGTGGCATGTTTTCGCTATCTCTCTCACTTTTATGCGTTCGTTTATGCCTCCCCTGTTTTATTCTTACTATCTTTCTTGGAACAACTAAGCTTGTCGTTTTCAAAATTTTTACCGTTAACCCTTGACGGGCGAGTTATAAAGTCCAATACCACTGGCGCGACAATAAGGTTCACACTACGTTCTTATCTTGTAAAATCAATTGCCATAGAACTCACCACTGTAAGTAGCATGCATTTGCTTGGTGAAGGCTTATCGATGACAATTCTGCAATGTGGACTTCATGCTCCGTAATGAGCAAATGAGCCAATGCAGACTTTCTAAGAACAACTACAGTGCAGGCTCCATTCTCCGGTAGGAGCGACAATGAGGATGAAGAAGAAGGACTATACAGTGAGTCTTGTTAAGTTTTTCAATACGACTTAAGTGTTCCCCCGTGTCATTGTGGCCTGCGTCAACAATGGGAGTGAGGTTGGAAGGGGTTGGAACCAGCTTGTTTGTGGCACCCCCGTGGACGAATAGGTCGACACAGTGTGGTCAGTTACTGTTAATTTTTATTTTCAACTCGCCCCATTTCTTGTCCCATTTATTAATTTTGGTTCTTTTTTTTCTAATGCGTCCTAGTTCGTATTTGCTTTAGTTCTGGGTTATTCTGTATGGCGGTAGGATGACTCATACCACCAACACCAACCCTTCTCGGTTGGAGATGGGAGAAAACCCCTACCCGTGTTGTAACGTGGGCTAGTGAGTCATTCTTGTTGATAGGCGGTCAGTATAGTTAGGTAATATTACGTACATTTTTCATCGAGCTTCGAGAGGATTCTATGTTCTTTGATCCTCCCCCCCCCCCCTTCCCGGTCCAGCAGGGGGAATAACTCTTCGTCGCTAGGGGATTGGTCGAGTTAAGATAATATTATGATATTTAACGGGAAGCTTGTACGATTGGTTTTGATTTTTAATTTATGTAGCAGTCATTAGATTACGTCAGAAGTTGGGTTGGAAGCGGATTTTGGGAGACGATGCTAGAAGCTATGACTCACCGCGTCGGTCTTGCATCAGAAAATCGGCCCTATATATACAGTGCTAAATTAGTAGTTAGTGCTCCCAAGTCCAAGAATTGTATTGCCGTGAATAGCGTCAGTTCAGTCTGCCAGGTTCGTGGATATTCTGAAAGTCTGGGTATGTTCGTAAATTTAATAAGTGGTGTAAGAATGTTAGCTAATAGAGTTAGCAAGTAAGAATAAGCTTTCTTCTGTGATTTAATTTTATTGGTAGTCAGTAGTTGCCATCCATTGCCGACTTCTACAAAGCTAGAGCCCGTGTAGTGTAAGTTTTGTTGTAATTATACTATGTCTAGCTAGCGAGTTCTATGATTTCATGGCGCGGGTTTGAGATATTAACGGTTGAGAATATGGGGCTTAGGTTAGACGAGAGCATGTGTAACGTTATAACGAGTTCGAGTAACCACAGTTGATTATGATAAATAGAAGTGTAAGTACGCGGGTTTTTTGTGGGTGCCTAAAAAACGGGTATAATTAATGTAATTCAGAAGGAGAAGGGGTGAAGAGTGTTTAATATTCTGACATATGGTGTAGGCATTTGTGTGTTAATAATTTGTGCTATTTGTTAATGTAATTCAGAAGGAGAATGGGTGAAGAGTGTGTAATATTCTGATATATGGTGTATGCATTTGTGTGCTAAATAAGTTGTTCTATTTTGATAACCTTCCATGGGCTTCCTTTAATATAAGAATAGTGCAAAAGAGGGGGGGGGGGGGAAGAGAAGGAGTGAGCATTAAGTCTGACACGAGGGCAGAAATAATACTTAGAGATGGGAGCTTGTATTTAGGGAAGTTTTATTATGGTATAGGAAACGGGGTGTAGGTAACTCTTGGTTGTTAGTGTGTTTTTAATTATGTATTTTTTGAATTGGTGTAAAGTAGTTGTTATTTTGTCTTACAGCGATTCACGGTGTAGGGTAGGTAACCCTAAGCCTGCAACGGACTTTGCCTTCTCAGAGAGGGAGGCAAGAGACAACATCGTAATTGAAGAGAACTGGGGTGTGCCATCATCAGAGCTAGATCTACAGCCAAAGGCATATATATATATATATATATATATATATATATATATATATATATATATATATATATATATATATATATATATATATATATATATATATATATATATATATACGAGGGAAGGTCAAAAAGTAATGCCTGCTATTTTTTATGTATGTAAATACTGAGTCGGTGTGCAATTTGTAAATTTAGCAGGATTCCTCAAACACTCTTCTGCACTGCATAGCATTACCAACCTGTTTCAGTAACAGGTGGCACCACTGTAACAGTTTAAAAATGGCTGCCAAAGACTTTCGGTTAAAACAACGTTATGTCATAGAATTCCTTAATGCTGAAGGTGAGACCATAGCCATCAACCTCCTGCACCGTTACGAAACTGAAGGAGAAGAGTTTTTATCGAATATTGTGACAGGAGATAAGACTTGGTTTCATTTCTTTGAACCAGAATCCAAGAGGCAATCAATGGAATGGCATCACACAACATCGCCGACAAGAAAGAAGTTCAAAAGTTCACCATCTGTAGGGAAAGTTATGGCCTCCGTGTTTTGGGATGAGAAGGGTGTGATTCTTCTCGACTTCTTGGAACAGGGAAACACGGTGAATGCAGACCGTTACATTGAAACTTTGAAGAAGCTTAGAGGTCGTCTTCGGCGACTTTACCCATTGAAAGATCAGAGAACTGCACTACTGTTGCACGATAATGCCACGCCACACACCGCTAAACGCACCATTGATGCGATTGCAGAATTTGGATGGACATTATTACCACATCCTCCTTACAGTCCCGATCTTGCACCTTCTGACTTCCATCTGTTTGGACCACTGAAAGAAGATCTTCGCGGACATCACTTTGGGGACACCGAGACCCTTAAACGCGCCGTGCGCCAGTGGTTTAGGAAAAAGGACACAAATTTTTACCGTGCGGGGATACATGCCCTTGTGAGAAGATGGACAAAAACTGTAACAAATAACGGAGACTACATTAAAAAATAAATTTTTGAAGTTCAGACTTGGGGCTACATTTCAATGTGAATTTTATCTGTTTTCTTGCCTATTGAATGAAATTAAAAATTACGAGGCATTACTTTTTGACCGTCCCTCGTATATATATATATATATATATATATATATATATATATATATATATATATATATTTATATATATATATATATATATATATATATATAAATATATTATATATATATATATATATATATATATATATATATATAAATATATATATATATATATATTATATATATATATATATAATATATATATATATATATATATATATATATATATATATATATATATATATATATATAATATATATATATATTTGGGGAGCCGCGCTGGTGTAATGGCTTCGGCGTTGTACTGGCGACCAGGTGTTCATGGTTCAAACCCAGGCGTCGGCGTTTGAAGAAATGTTTACGGCCGGAAATTTGACTGAATAGCCTGAACGGCTCCTGTGATAAACCCTCTGTGGATGGGAAGGAGCGAAGCTCCTGACCGGGTTGGAAGGAAAGTCCTCAGGTTCCCCAGCCTCGCAATGACATGTCATTGGGCCGAAGGGTTGAAAGCCCAAGTGCCGCTGGTTAAGAAAAAAAAAAAAAAAATATATATATATATATATATATATATATATATATATATATATATATAATATATATATATATATATATATATATATATATATATATATATATATATATATATATATATACCAAGTGCCCCTTCATCAGTTATTCTGGAGAGGAGAGAGGGAAATCATACCCCTATAAATGATAAAGGGAGGAGGTACGTGACGAAGAGCAACGCATCGGAGCCCCAGACGAAGACGATAGCGCCAGGAAGGCACTGAACTGAAGTAGGGAGAGAGTAGAGTTAGATAGATAATACTTAGAGGAGAGCCTCTGAGTTAGTTCTGCAGAATTCTGTGTAGTAGGATTTAGTGGTGTATAAGTTAGTTGTGCAGGACCGCCAAGAGCGCCTTTGAGACATGTAGTCAAATTTGTTAATAAGTCTTAACCGGAACAGAGTGAACACTAGTGAAGAGTAGTCAGGTGCCGGAGGACTCCACAGTGTGTTTAGTTAGTAACAATAGAGTAGTCAGGGGTGGTGGCTCTTACCTAGAGACCCCCGCCCGGTATATTTCTTAACTTTTGTTGTTTTCGTGTAGGTGTGGAAGAGAGCGTGGTAATTTGATAATTGTGTCTTTCATTGATTGTTCTTTTTTTCAGGTTGTGTGAACTCGCATGTTATTAGTGCGGGTTTTTATTTTATTTTGCTGTAGTCTAGATTTGTTTGTTTTAATAAACTATAAAATGTTCACTGAATCAGTTTGTCTTTCACTATACTGTCCCTGTATTCTTTAACTGCACAGTTGTGTCTGTGGTTAGAAATTAGTGCAGACCTTATCTCAGCTGAGCGAGAGGTGGTGAGACAGTAGCTAATAAAACAAGTTACAGGTGGCGAGGGAGAGTCAATCTAGGTTCTCACCCTTGAAGCTATAAGTCTTATCCTCCACAGTCACTTTAATTCTCATCTTAATCTATCTTCTCAGACTTTCCTACAAATTGGTGTCTTGTCTCTTTACTCAGACAGACTCTTAATTAAGCCCCGTGTGACACACAGGAAAACTCCTGTCTCGTGAAAGCTTCAACAGTGATAAACTATTATGTTATAAAAAAACCGAAATAACACTAATGAATAAGTCATAATTCCCTTGTGCATTTTCATTTCTGGAGCCTCTAATACAAGAGTCCTTGTTGTTTTTAATTTTCAACATTGTCAATAGTTACGTCATTTCCAGCATTGAATGCCATCAAAAAATATCGTGCTTTTGTTTTCGTTGAATCCTTCTGCCATCAATATTCAACGCCCGGAAGACATTGAGAAATTTAGTCATCATTTTCTCTGTGTCCTTGATTACTTTCTAGTTTTGTTTCACGGCCTTTCATTATTTATTTACGTAGTTATTTCGAATAAAAATATTTTTTGTGCATCATATACGCGATAATGTCCCGTTTCTTCGCATGTCGAAGACATTGCGGTCCTGTTACATTTGCAATATTTAATGCCTAAATATTCGATTCATGCATAAAGGGGACCAAACGTGTAATCTATAATTCGTTTTGAGTGTGTATTTTTAAAGAATTAAGTTATCATACTTGTTGTTTGTGTGACATGGTTAACCCGAGGATTAACCAGGGAGAGTTTGTCCTGGTTGTTCAAGAGTTACAGATGGCTCCGAAGGGTTTCGCAACCAGGTAGAGATAGACTGCAGAGACAGAGGAAGGCAAATTTGGGGAATCTGGATAAGTTCGCAGAATGTAGACACAGTGATTCAGTATCCCGTGACAATATCGCCTCTACTAAACTACCTCTCCTTGTCACGGATTGCCTCCCTTGCTTTGCAGTAGTGGTCCACCAGTGGCCAAAACTCAAGAGTATCTAAAATGGGTCGTCAAAGGTGTCTACCTTCGCACAAGATTACTCTTGGTAGAGTTGTAGATATAAGGGTAAAGACGCTTCTATCTCAATGCACTATTCATAAGATATTTCCGAAGTCAAGAACAATGCTGTATTGGCTAAGCAATTGTTAACTTATTAGCGGTCCACCGCCTTTTATGAAGATTTAAGAAATGGTTATAGAGCGTACAAGCCCCCAGCTGATGTAAATCCATCGAAATTCCTTTTTATAAGAATTAGCTCTATAGATGTGAATATGTCTAGATGGATGTATATATATATATATATATATATATATATATATATATATATATATATATATATATATATATATATATATATATATATACATATACATATACATATACATATACATATACATATACATATACATATATATATATATATATAATATTATATATATATATATATATATATATAATATAATATATATATATATATATATATATATATATATAAATATATATATATATATATATATATATATAATATATATATTAATGTCTTGCTCGTACATACGCTTTCACACTTATAATAACTGAATCAACTATGATTGTTATGTTTTAAAATAACATGTAACAAATTTAATAATCAATTAGTTTTAACAAGTTAAAATAAACAGAATGATGGTGAATTTTAGAAGAAGATCAATTTTTGTCTTTACGGAGACTTAGGTGAGGATTTAAATTAAAATTTATGTCCGTTTGCTGGTGCCTGTTAGATAGTATTTAGCTTGTATGAGCGAGTCCTGCAGCCTTGGTTTTTGTCGATTCTTTTCTGATGATGACACTTCACAGTCTGGTAGCTTCGTTCCTTGTGACAGGAAGGCCTACTCCTACTACTTAAGCGCGAATAGCGCTACTATTAAGTGGAATATTGTATTACAGTCTAGCTAGCTACTTTAGCACTAGTCGTAAACAAATGACGTCATCAAATCTGGTGTAGGGAAACGAAATAGCTAAGACCGGAACGAAAAAAGAAAGGGGAGTTAAGTTAAGTTAGGGAGAGAGTTTTTGGTTTGCGGAGCGGGAAGGTAGTCATGCTGGTTGTGTTAGATTTTGTAGCTAGAAAGTTTTAAGATTGACATGTATACTTCAAATGGATGTGAACGCCTAGAACTGACAGTGATAAGTAAAACAGTGTATTAAATAGTTTTCAGTGAACTTGAGTACATTGTGTTGTATGATTTTTACGGTCAGAAAGGTCGAAAACAGGCAACACTCTGACATGTCAACATTGGGTCTCGAAACACAGGCACGATTAACAGTGAGCTGATTGAGAAGTAAGTAGGTCATTAGTAGGCTCATACGGTCTCTGAACCGGCACAAACTAACAAATACGCATTGCCTGCATTGCATACGATAGACAGTTCTGCCAGTATAAGATATAAAGAACAACAGTATTGCCTACCAATGTATAAGAAAAACACTATTGCCTGCCTGGCATATGAAAAACAGTACTGCCAGCATAAGATATAAAGAATAACAGTATTGCCTGAATTGTATAAGAACAACATTATTGACAGCATAAGATATAAAGAAGAACAGTGTTGCCTACCATTGTATAGGAAAAACAGTATTGCCTGCCTGGCATAAGAAAAACAGTGGTGCCAGTATTAAATAATAAAAGTATATGGTGTTCTCTCCAGTGAAAGTCTTCATCATACATGAGCTGCAAGAAAACCTGGGTTGAAAATAGAACATCTAGAAAATTACACCTCTTGCGAAAGCGAGTCTACAAACTAGATGACTTGGCCACATCAGTCCTGTCACATCCTCAAACGGTCTGATAGCTTAGTACCACGATCTTTTGGACAAAATAAAAACAATGCCTCTGCTAAGTACATTTGTGGGCTGCACATTAACAGGCGTACTGTCTCGCTGTCCACACACCAATGTTATTCTCTCGGAACAATTATTCTTGACTAACACAGCGTTACTCAAGGACGATGATTAGGAATCACCCATATTCTTCTGGGTATTAAACTGGGAAAATATGTGCTTGCACAGCGCGAACAATGATTTGCCTGAATTACAAGTAACAAGGTACATATATCTCACAAAATTATATGATACACTTGATGCACACGTGATGTAATCGTCACTCATCACTGCTCCAGTCGGAGTCTGGGGTTCCCTCTGCTGTCGGTTTTCTGTACGACTAGCAAGAAACAATCACCAGCGCTTGCTGTAGTGCTTTTTGAATATACTATTTTCATATGTTGAGGTTGCCAGCCTCATATATAACCACTTAGCAAGAAAAACGTGTCAAATTCACATTTGTAAAATACATGTTTACACTTACCCCAAAGTAACTTTTGGGAACACAATCTCCTCGCACAGTTTAGAATGGACACAGCACTTTATTAGATGCTTCAAATCACTTGGTCTGGGAAATTATATTTATTCCTCTTATGGCGGGTGTTCTGCGAATCACTTGGTCTGGGAAATGTTAGTATCCTTCTTATGACGGGTGCTCTGAGAATCACTTGGCCTTGGAAACTTTAGTATTCCTCTTATGACAGGTGGTCTGCGAATCACTTGGTCTGGGAAATGATAGTAATCCTCTTATGACGGGTGAATCTGAATCCTTATGTATCCAGGCTTCGTATTTATAAATGCGGGTTTACTTTTACGTTTCAAGGTTGCCAAAATACTTTCAATCTGTCACTAATAATCTTGGATTTCTTTATCCGATCCTTCTCTCTCTGGCTTCTGGGTGCTAATTTGACATTGCGATGCAGTCTGATTTGTGACTCCAATTTCGCTATATTATATTCCCATTTCTCAGTTCAAATCCCAGATTATACTTTTAGAGTAACTTCCAATGAAAGTCAAGTTATATTCCTGCTCTGAAATTAAACCAATGGTAAGCTCTTTGGCACTATCTGGGTAGTGGTGTTTAATTTTACTCCCCCGCGTGTTTTAAAATATTACATTTTAAAATTCCATCACGTGACCTCTTTCTAATGCTGTAATACTTCCGCTTGCATCTTGTGCATTTCATGTCCGGATGCTACCTTCCATTATTGTCTCTCCCAGACAGATTATCGGCAATATTGATACCGAGAGGGCTCAGATGAAACGATTATCTAATTGTCACCGGTGTTTTCGCTCTTCCCTCAGGCGGCTTCCTTAGATAGCTATCTGGCTTTCTGCGCGTGTTCGTGCGATACCACGTTGAACAAACAACTGACGTCTCTTTCAAAAGTGGCCAGCCGGACTTACGTGATAACCGTATTACCACTGACCGGTGTAATTAATTGGGTATTGTTACAATTCATCTGGCGGAACCTAAATACTTCTGATGTGCGGTCACAGCAAAAGAAGGTAAGGGCAATAAATATGCCAAATAATAGGACGATGAGTGAGAAAAATTAAGAAATGAAGAGATACTGCCGGAGTGGATGAGAGTTATAATAAGTGCGCGACTGATTTCATCACACTCCTCTCTTATAGCTCGCGAGCCCCCAACCCCTCCCCTCACTTTGAGTGAACAGAAGAGTAAAAAAATAGAACTTCGCGTCTATAATACACTTTCTTTCCGTTGCTACTGAGACAATAACGTGTTTGTAGCGAACACACTAATACAACATTTATTGAATTAAGAAAAATTACTTAAAGCAGAACAACAAACAAAAAAAAACATGGATATGCAATGACAATTAAATATAGGTTGTACCTGGAAGTGAATGGTGTAATATATGCATAAATATACTCAATCTGAACTTACCTCTACACTATGCTGTAATCAAATGGTGATGATGATAAAACCAAGCCGTACTGACGACTTCTTCTAATTGTTTCTGGTTGGTCTTTTGTACTAATGTCGCCTTGTTATGTACACAGTCTATTGCAAAATTGGTTGCTTTCCCATGGGCTTAAAAAGAAAGTTGGCTGCAGCAGACAATAGGTATTCACAATCGACATGCAACCTTACTCTCCCCTCACGACAGTTTGCCTCATGTTGTTGTTGTTGTTGTTGTTGTTTAACTAGCGCTGCTGAGCTTCTCCTTAGTATTATATTCTAGACTGTAGACCTAGGCTTTTCCTGTTGCTTTTTTTTGTTGTTGCCATTTCTAAACGTGAAGTCATGAGCTCCAGTTTCTCCAGTTTGGCTTGCATTTAAAGGATCATCACGTCTGGTCCCAAGCTAGGAGTAAGAAGTGCATGACATATTATGCATTCCCCGCCATCCAAGGGGGGGGGGGGGGGGGGGCTCTCCAAATATGCAGAACTACAATACTGTGCTCTAGTTCTGGGCTCTCCCAAGGAATCGTCACAATATATCGACAAGCTCAGGCGTTGGCGTAGCTGGCGAGTCCTTTTTAGGGCTTTATGTTAGCAGATAGATTTTTTTTTTTTTTTTTTTTCGTACGCCCGCTAATACTCGAGGCGAAATCCCAGGTTATTACTAATGTCTAACCTGACATTGATTTTTACGTGAGTATCCTATTTTCTTGTACAGAGACAAGTGTCCCTCGCCATTCAGGCAGATACTCGCCGTTTTCGGAGGTACCCATTAGAGCTGGGTCGGCTCAGGAGCCGCCAGTCCCTAGTCGACGACACTCCTTCAAATGTTCTCGCCAGGTCTCGAGTTAATCCAGTCCAAATCCCGGTCGACGAAAAATCCTCAAATGCCGTCGCCCGGGTTTGATCCTGAATCACCCGGTCGCCAGAGCGGTGTTGTAACCACTACGCTAGCGCGGCTCCAAGCAGATAGATAATGTTGGTCCTTTTCAGGACTTAGTATCTATCAACGCTGATCGGGTTAGCAGTCAACAGAGTTGACATTTTTTGGGATGGTAAATGCGCTCTGATATAACCAAATAAGTTGAATGGAACGCGCCTCGCCAGAAGAATGCAAAAACCGAACCCAAAACAACAAAAAATCGTCACGTCATACACAGAGCCACGTCTCCACTCACCCTACCTATCACGGGTCTATATTGAGATCCTCGTGCATGCACTCAACCAGGTAAAAGCCAGCGTTACGTCTGGGGCTCAAGTGACTTCTCCAAGTATAGTGTTCGGTCGTACGTATGATACTGTATGATACGTATTGTATTTTCGACGATAAAATACGTATTATACGCGTACGGTAAAACTTCTGTACGTTGAAATATGTTGAATCCCGCGTCAGATGTTTCAAAACCTGAAAATGTATCTCCAATTAAAACGTGATATGCTGTCCTACAGAAGCTAGACAGCTAAAACTAAAAGCAATTTAATTTACTTATTTTTATTCTAATATCGAGCAATTAACATAAAAACAAACAACTTGTTTTTTTTCCACACATTAATGCTCAAATGACGCAATTTCATCTATACCTATGAAAAGCGCCCCATGTCAAAACTTTCGCATATTAATTTAACGTATAATAACGTATTATACGCCTATTTAATATTTTACCATAAAATACGTATAATACGCGTAAGTTATTCTCAGGCGTAACGTACGGTCGAACATTGGTGTGCAATGCTGGGTTCTCGTCAATGAGGGTGTAATTAGCCTCACAGACAGAGGTTCACATCCACAATCGAATACAGGCATACCTCGCTTTATTGCGCTTTGCTTTATTGCTTGCGCTTCGCAGATATTGCTTTTTTTTTTCTTCAAATTATTCGTGTTTATTTATTAGAACGTGCCCTCTTCTTCCGATAGATTTTGGCTCTTCACCAGCAAAAAGATTACGATTCGCTGAAGGCTCAGATGATGATAAAAGGTAAAGGATCCCGTTACACGCCAATTGAGGCATATTGGGAATACGGTGTTAGGCCCGTATTTTTTTGACCGCTGGCACACTAGGGGTGATGTGGTCAGCATCACGCCTGCCGCCTAAACCTTCCCAGGGTTGTTCTGGTACCCAATTCATGAGGCTGGGTCGACCACGGAGCCGTCTGCGGTCTAACAAATCCCACCTCAACTGGGGATCGAACCATGGACCACCGAGCTAGGAAGCCAGTGCACTAACCACTGCGCCACGCGGCTCCCTCACATGATGAAGGTTATCATTTTTTTTTTAGCAATGAAGTATTTTTAATTTTACAGTACATTGTTCTTTTTAGACCTAGCGCTATTGCGCACTTAATAGACATAGTGTAAACATGATTTTAGGCTTTTATACTGTATGCACTGGGAAGCCCCAAAAAAATGGGTGTGACCCGCTTCATTGCGATATTCGCTTTATTGCGGTGGTCTGGAACCGAATCCGCAATATCTCCGGGGTATACCTGTACTGTAACATTGTGCCTCGTGTTGTTGACACGAGTCTGCGAAGAGACGAAGAAAGAACATGCCTACTGCACTGCAAGTATGTCGTACATGGCTACTAATATGAGGTTGGTCATGGGAGGCTGGTCATGGGAGGCTGGTCATGGGAGGCTGGTCATGGGAGGCTGGTCATGGGAGGTTGGTCATGGGAGGTTGGTCATGTAAAACCAATTGTTACAGAAACTACCACTGCAGAAGACTGTGACTGCTTGGTGCTTGCTTCTCCGTGCACTGTGATTAGCGCAAAGAAAAAAATGATGATGGTGAATATTTTGATGATGATGACAAGAAACTCAAGGGTTAAAAGAAAATTTGTAAGTGGTCCTAAGCAAAGTGGTTAGAGCTGTAGCTTCTCGCGACAAAGTGACCGTGGTACCAGTTCGAAACCTGGTATCGCCACGCTCCAGTCTATCAGTCAATCAATACACTTTAGCTCCCCAAAGAGCAAAGTGTCACAGAGAGTTTTATGATCAATAAATTTTCTATATATTCTTTCTTTCTTCCACCCGTGTCCTCTATATTATTATCACTCTTTATCCTTTTCCTGTATTTTTCGCATTCGTTCGTTTGCGAAAAATATTTTCTTTCCCATTCTCACTTTGCCGTTTTCGTTTTCTCATTTAGAAACGCAGTAGATTACCTAACGTTTCAGTCCCTTGCACGGGATGATTTTAGGTGGGATTTCAGTCTATCAGACATGAAGAGCAGACAAATTGTCTACATTTGCACCTGTCACGCGAGTTTCCTTGGCTGAGTTGCTCGGTGAGGTGTGAATCGCACCAGACATGCTCGCTCAGGGCAGACAGAGTGTCTAGCATTTCTCAGCTGATACGCGCGCTCACGGTCAGATAGTTAGACGGAGGTGTAAAGACACACGGTTGACATGTTAATGACCATGCGTCTAGTTAATGGGAGGTGTTAGAGAGAGTGAAGGGGTGAGACCTGCGCTATTGCATGGTTTTTGAAATAGCACACATCCTTTGTGTGTTTTCATATATCTTAACCTGAGTTTGAAACTTTATTTCACTCATTCTCCAAGTACAGTAGACGTGGTCACTTCGTTCTAGATACTTAAACTTATAAGTATGTGGTAAAGTGGGATGTTATAAATATTTATAGGGGACTTAGTGTACTGACTGAGATCAGCTGTGAAGGTATCTGTATCTAATAGGTGTAGTGTTTTACAGATAACCTTACTTGCTACCACATTATACCTCAGTCAGAATTATTCTGGAATATTGTGATGACTACGTTAAATGTCTAGGGTTATGTAAATGATGCAGTGTAAGTCACAACAACAACAGACAGATAAACAATTTAATTTATTCCACCACACTTGACAACACTGTGACACTCACACACATGTAACACTCTATAAGACTATCTTAAATGAGTCACTGGTAAATTTTCAAATATATATATATATGTATTGATTACTTTCTCTAATATATATATATCCTGATTCAACTACAAAGTGAACCAGGAATACCATTCAAATGTAGTCACAATTTATATGTACAGAATTTATAAATATGAACATTGTAGTGACATATTTTATTAATATTATCCTATGTGTGTCAGTTGTGTAGTAGTACTATGAGGTAATACTGGTTTTGGTTTTCAAGCTATGTTATTATTTGTCATCATGACTTCAAGTGTTTGTTTATCTGGGAAATAGTATGGGGAAAAGTTCACAGTTCCTATCAATTTAAACACTGTATTTTCCCTCTGTTTTATTATAAAGTCAGATTTTGAGGGGGGGGGGCATAATGTTGAGCTCCTCTGGCCACAGACGCTTATCTTTCGTGATGGCGGCAGGAAAGGACTCCTCTGCTCGATAGCCTCCCTGTGTTCTGGAGACACCTCACTGGTCACTATCTGGACCCAGGAGTATGCTGTCAGCCTCTAGGTTCAGCAAAGCTCAGACCAGGTGCTGCTCAATAACTTTAGGACCACGGTCCCTGAAACAAGAAGGTTGTACCTCCTATTTCAGAACTAATTTATAATAAATTTCCAGACTGAACACAATACATAACAAACACTGAGTTCAGAGCGGTAGGCCAACTGCTATCTTCATCTGAAACAATTTTCACCAGTATACTCCTCCCTAATGGTTACTACGCCTCTGCAATTCCAGCATGATTTCTTTCTAGTCAATAAGATAGGTGTCAGTGTACTGTTTGGCAATTCCATGTAGTTTTACTTTCCTCCGACACCTTCTGTTCAGGTTGGAGCACTATATAGGCTTTACCTCATGTTCGCTACTGAACCACACATATATACAGACATAAATTATCAATTTACATTCAATTTTCATTAAAAAAGATATCAAATATTTCAAGCTTACCACAATTCATGGAATAATACACAGTTACGTTGACTGGCAATGAATATAGCACAATTTCGATCTGCCGATGTCCCAGGCTTTTATTTAGAAAAATATGCACTGGCGCTCAACGCACTGGTTCTTTAGTAAGTTTATTTGAAAATGTGGTGCTGACCTGACGCCTCTGATTGACTATATTGGCGGGTCTAACCAATCGAGCCATGTTTACACCAGCGTTTGAAAAAAAGTACTCCTACTCACGTTTCCCTAACAACAAAGAATCAATATTTATAGCCCGACTAATCGTGTTTAGCCTTACATTTACTTTCCGCCAATCAAATAGGAGGTAACATGGGGACCTATTTCCCGTACAATGGTGGTGTAAAAATCTGCCACTGAGCGATTCTGATTTTGGTGTTGTCTGACATCCCTCACTATTTCTTTTGGCTATTATTTGTTAATTCCTAGACTATTTTCGTAACGTTTAACATATTCTTTGTCAGCAAGTCCTAAGGAACCCAAATATATAAATTTAATGGGGCTAAGGGGCTGCGTTCAAAATATGTATTTTCTTCTACCTCCCGTTCACTTCGATCGATGTGGTGTCTGGGTACTGTAATGTTTTCAAACGTAAACCAGTATAATGTCATGTTTCCTAATAAGCGTTTTGTAAGTTTTTAAAACCTGACTCTCGTATGGGTAGTGTTTTTTATCACTGTCGATTTGAAAAAAAGCTAGTGCTTGTGGCCTTACACGCGTGTTAGGGGTGGCATTAATTGTGTATCGCGAGACTGTGGTAGTATTGCCTGCGTTCCGGCTTTCAGCCCCTCCCTTTCTTTCTATCCTTAGTCCATCTGTCTTTCGTTTATGGTAACTTAGTGTATAAAATGACATGAATGGAATATTAAATATAGGTCAGCTTGCGTATCTCAAGGTTTTTCTTAGAAATGCAGCACACGTTTTATCGTAGAAAGCGGGTATTGAAGCAGTAGGCTTTTACTATCAACGTGAAACGTTACAATTTGCAGACGAAGGAGAAAACAAGGGGGATTTCGAGTACAGTCATTGTGACAGCACTGTTCTTTACCATTCTTCTTTCCTTTTATTGAAGTTATTTGTTAGGCTTTACATTTACTTTTTAATTTATATATGTGGATTAGAATTTCTCACGACAAATCCTCCCCACTTAAAACAGACGTTATATGTCAGTCTATAATTCTATATACACATAGAGAAATTTATTATTATTCCTGGGGTTTAGGGTGATTCTCATAACACGGATGGCGGCTTAAAAAATCCGCTCCCAGATTTGTTTTTCCACTTATATACTCTATGCTAAACTCAAATGGCTCCATCAATAATGACCAACGGAGTAATCTAGAATTCTCATGTCTAGCCTGTGCTAGAAACAACAAAGGTTTGTGATCCGTTTGCAACTTAAATGCCTTCCCATACAGATAAATATTGAATTTCTTTATCGCCCATATTACTGCAAGACATTCTTTTTCGCTAGTTGAGTAATTGGTTTCAGCTTTATTCAACTTTCTGCTCGCATATGCCACTGGGCTTAATTCCCCATCCAATGCATCTGATTTCTGTAACAGAGTCGCACCTAACCCAATATTACTGGCATCAGTCCTTACAATGAATTCTTGACTTAAGTCAGGTAATTTCAAAATAGGTTTGCTTGTGAGCTTTTCCTTCAATTCCTGGTAAGCCATTTCACATTGTGGTGTCCATGTAATTCGATCTGGATTTCCCTTACGTGTCAAATCAGTTAACGGTGCACATATGGAATTAAAGTTTTTGATATACTTCTGGTAGAAACCACATAATGAGACAAAGGATCTCACGTCTTTCTTGGTTTGTGGTCTCGGGGCTTTCTTTAGTTTCTCTAAATTCTTTGGGTCAGGGGTCATATTTCCCTGATAAACTGTGTGTCCCAAGAATTCCAATTCTTTACATCCAACACAACATTTGGTTGGTCGGGCTGTTAAATTCGCTTCCCTAAGTCGATTAAATAGCATGTTCAGAGAGTCAATGTGTTCCTCAAATGTTTCTGTTGCTATAAGGATATCATCCATGAAATTTGTGATACATGGATTATTCAGAGGGTCCGATAATTTTCTCATCATTCTAGAGAAGACACTAGGCGCATTCTTCAATCCAAATGGCAATCTATTAAACTCATAGTATCCTTCTGAGGTACTAAAAGCTAGGTATGGTCTAACCTCAGGCTTTACTGGAATCTGATAGTATCCTTTACTCAGATCCACTTTTGAGAAATATTTAGCTTTATTTAGTCTGGCAAACAACTGATTTGTATCCGGCAATGGATCCACCTGTCCTTCTGTAATAGCATTCAGTCTCCTGTAATCTATACAGAGTCTATGTTCTCCAGAAGGCTTCCTTAAGAGTACAACACCGGAACTATACGAAGATTCACTGTGTGAAATAATTCCTTCCTTCAACAAATAGTCTATCTCTTCCTTCAAAGCTTTCTCCTTAGCAAACGGAATCGAATATGGTTTCATACAGACAGGTGTGGGGTCTAGCAGTTTCATATCATATTCCAATAGGTTTGTATGCCCTGGTCGGTCTGTTAACACCTCTGCATGATTATTTAGAACCTGTTGCACTCTCTCTTTCTGAGTTTTCGTTAAATGTGTACTGATTTTCACCTGTGCCGCTGTCTCACAGGGATGTAATGGATATTCAAATGATGAAAGTGGTTCCTTTTTCATCTCCATGGTGATAGACAAGGTCAACAAGTGTGTCTCTTCCTGATGTTCTCTTTCCAAATATTTCTTCAGGAGATTCACATGATAGATTTTTTCCTTCCCCTTCTTATCTATCTTATAATTTGTTCTAGATACCTTCTCTAGAACTGTATATGGACCTTGCCATCCAATTTGTAACTTATTCTGACTACCGGGTAGAAGAAGCAGTACCTTCTCTCCCACAGCCAAATCTCTGTCTTTAGCTTTCCTGTTATAATAGGCAGCATGTTTCTTCCTGGCTTGTTTCAAATTTTCATTGGCAAGTTTCCAGCCAGTTTTTAAACGAGTGGTCAGCTCATTCACATATTGGTATGAGGATGTAATATTTTCCTCTGCCTTTTCATCAGTCCACGTTCTTAACAGCGTTACATATGGACCTTTAATTGTGTGGACCTATTTGTCCATGCACCGGTATGGTCTCTTCCACTCGAAGCGCTATAGTAATGATTTTTCTTGCCAGAATTATCATGCACAAAACGACCGCTACCAATTTTTCTCTTGGGGCTGTCTCCCCACTTAAAATTCTTGATGAGAGATTTCCTCTCTACATCCTCTTCCTCCAGTTTACATAAGTCCGATTGAGGGATTTTCGGCTTATCCTGGGGTAAGACATCTTTTTGCACTCTCTGCATAGTGGCCATTGTAAAACAGTTAAGTGAAGCTTGTCCGTGAAAAGGGGCTTCCCATTCCCTTTGGTCCACTTTATCAAATTTATTTTTCTTTTTATTATCAGGCCTAATTTTGCCCCGTGGCGTGTCCAGGTCCTGATCAATGTTCCCACTTGTGGGTGTTCCCGCATGTGCTATGCTACACCTTTCTACAAAATTCTCAATGTCCCACCTTGCCTTGGGCCAATAATAATTGTGAGCCACCTTTTGGATGATGGTACCAATTTTTTCATGGTCCCCATCTGGTTTCACATGTAGGCTCCTTATTAATTCTGCCCTATATCTTTTAGGAAGTACCAGCTGTCCCTGACCTTTGGATCTAGCTCCAGTCTTCCTATACATCAACTTGTTTTTCATGTAAAAATCTCCCTTGCCTGGAGTTGTATGACAAGTTGACAATTTCCTGAAACAAGGCTTGAGGGTCTTATCCCCAGCCTGTGCCTTCCTCATCTCTTCTGGAGTGGTATCTAACAGAATATCCTCCTCCTTTCTTGAGGTCGACCTGACCTGAAGGGTGGCCAAAACTATAGGGTTCCTTCTGCAACGGTCAGTGTCATGATTGTTCATCTTACAATTTTTACACCACCTTTTCCCTTGGTTGAAAGATTTTCTTTCATCATATTTCCTTTCATCGAATTGTGGGATTTTATTTTTATTGTCATACCGTGGCCTATCCAACTGGTGCTTACCTTTGTTTTGATCTCTAGGATCAAATTTATTAAAGTTCTGTGGTGCCCTAAAATTATCCACCTGTTTCTTTTTATTACCTGATATCTCTGCCTGAGCTGCTTGATACCTTTCTGCAACATTTAGCAACTCACCCAGCCTCTCTGCACCTTGTTCCATGAGAAACTTTCTCAGGTCTGGAGCCATGGACTCTCTTAATTGTTCTATAAGGACCATTTCCTTAAGATCTTGGGTTTTTCCCCAGAGAAGTCCATTTCTCCAAGTATGTCTCTAACCGTGCAGAGAACTGGTGATAGGTTTCACCTGACAGTAGTTTAGCATTCCTAAATTTTTTTCCTATAAAATTCTGCGTTCTTTTCATATCTTAACAAAAGAGCCTGCTTTAGCATGTCATAATTTTCCTGATCACCTCTGCTCATTTTGGCAAAAACTTCATAAGCTGCCCCACGAAGCCCTTGAGATAACTTTAAGCTCCACCTTTCTCTCTCTAACCCATATGTGGTAGCTAATAGTTCATATCTATTTAGATAGCTCTCAATATCATCGTCTTTCTCAACAAAATGATCTAAATGAAAATTCATAGCCGAGGTTGAGGCTCCCTGGCTAGCAGTGGCATCAGAGGTAAAGGGACTGGCACCATTTTCAGGAGCATGGCCTTGAAACTCAAACTCCCTTAATCGTAACTCATGTTCCCTTTGTAATCTCTTCTCCTCCTTTTCTGCTTCCCTCTCTGCAGTCAATCTTCTTTCTTGTGCTTCCCTTTCTGCAGCTCGTCTTCTTTCCTCGGCTTCCAATGCTTTAGCCTCTTTGTCAGCCTCAATCTGCAACCTCTTAGCCTCAGCCTCAATCTGCAACCTCTTAGTCTCAGCCTCAGATTGTATCTTCTTAATTTCTTTTTCAGCCTCTAACTTTCTTTCGGCCTCTTTTTCTAATCTTCTTTCTTCCCGTTCAATATATTTGTCACATTCAGCAGTGACATAAGCAATCATAATTTGCCCGTCCATTCCTAACTCTTTCGCAGTCTGTAAAGCAGCAGATCGAAATTTTTGCCAAGTCGGCCATTGTCTAACATGCAAATGTAACAATTCAATCTATCAATATTTATCTAATGACAACCACAGGCACTGAGAGCTCAACCTTATTTATTTCCACCCAAGGATACCTTTTAATTTCTATTATTCCCTGAAGTGAATTACCCCCAATATTTTTAATAGGGAAAGATTCAAAATCCCGGACGAGCCCCCAATATATGTGGTAAAGTGGGATGTTATAAATATTTATAGGGGACTTAGTGTACTGACTGAGATCAGCTGTGAAGGTATCTGTATCTAATAGGTGTAGTGTTTTACAGATAACCTTACTTGCTACCACATTATACCTCAGTCAGAATTATTCTGGAATATTGTGATGACTACGTTAAATGTCTAGGGTTATGTAAATGATGCAGTTTAAGTCACAACAACAACAGACAGATAAACAATTTAATTTATTCCACCACACTTGACAACACTGTGACACTCACACACATGTAACACTCTATAAGACTATCTTAAATGAGTCACTGGTAAATTTTCAAATATATATATACATATGTATTGATTACTTTCTCTAATATATATATCCTGATTCAACTACAAAGTGAACCAGGAATCACATTCAAATGTAATCACAATTTATATGTACAGAATTTATAAATATGAACATTGTAGTGACATATTTTATTAATATTATCCTATGTGTGTCAGTTGTGTAGTAGTACTATGAGGTAATACTGGTTTTGGTTTTCAAGCTATGTTATTATTTGTCATCATGACTTCAAGTGTTTGTTTATCTGGGAAATAGTATGGGGAAAAGTTCACAGTTCCTATCAATTTAAACACTGTATTTTCCCTCTGTTTTATTATAAAGTCAGATTTTGAGGGGGGGGGCATAATGTTGAGCTCCTCTGGCCACAGACGCTTATCTTTCGTGATGGCGGCAGGAAAGGACTCCTTTGCTCGATAGCCTCCCTGTGTTCTGGAGACACCTCACTGGTCACTATCTGGACCCAGGAGTATGCTGTCAGCCTCTAGGTTCAGCAAAGCTCAGACCAGGTGCTGCTCAATAACTTTAGGACCACGGTCCCTGAAACAAGAAGGTTGTACCTCCTATTTCAGAACTAATTTATAATAAATTTCCAGACTGAACACAATACATAACAAACACTGAGTTCAGAGCGGTAGGCCAACTGCTATCTTCATCTGAAACAATTTTCACCAGTATACTCCTCCCTAATGGTTACTACGCCTCTGCAATTCCAGCATGATTTCTTTCTAGTCAATAAGATAGGTGTCAGTGTACTGTTTGGCAATTCCATGTAGTTTTACTTTCCTCCGACACCTTCTGTTCAGGTTGGAGCACTATATAGGCTTTACCTCATGTTCGCTACTGAACCACACATATATGCAGACATAAATTATCAATTTACATTCAATTTTCATTAAAAAGATATCAAATATTTCAAGCTTACCACAATTCATGGAATAATACACAGTTACGTTGACTGGCAATGAATATAGCACAATTTCGATCTGCCGATGTCCCAGGCTTTTATTTAGAAAAATATGCACTGGCGCTCAACGCACTGGTTCTTTAGTAAGTTTATTTGAAAATGTGGTGCTGACCTGACGCCTCTGATTGACTATATTGGCGGGTCTAACCAATCGAGCCATGTTTACACCAGCGTTTGAAAAAAAGTACTCCTACTCACGTTTCCCTAACAACAAAGAATCAATATTTATAGCCCGACTAATCGTGTTTAGCCTTACATTTATTTTCCGCCAATCAAATAGGAGGTAACATGGGGACCTATTTCCCGTACAATGGTGGTGTAAAAATCTGCCACTGAGCGATTCTGATTTTGGTGTTGTCTGACATCCCTCACTATTTCTTTTGGCTATAATTTGTTAATTCCTAGACTATTTGCGTAACGTTTAACATATTCTTTGTCAGCAAGTCCTAAGGAACCCAAATATATAAATTTAATGGGGCTAAGGGGCTGCGTTCAAAATATGTATTTTCTTCTACCTCCCGTTCACTTCGATCGATGTGGTGTCTGGGTACTGTAATGTTTTCAAACGTAAACCAGTATAATGTCATGTTTCCTAATAAGCGTTTTGTAAGTTTTTAAAACCTGACTCTCGTATGGGTAGTGTTTTTTATCACTGTCGATTTGAAAAAAGCTAGTGCTTGTGGCCTTACACGCGTGTTAGGGGTGGCATTAATTGTGTATCGCGAGACTGTGGTAGTATTGCCTGCGTTCCGGCTTTCAGCCCCTCCCTTTCTTTCTATCCTTAGTCCATCTGTCTTTCGTTTATGGTAACTTAGTGTATAAAATGACATGAATGGAATATTAAATATAGGTCAGCTTGCGTATCTCAAGGTTTTTCTTAGAAATGCAGCACACGTTTTATCGTAGAAAGCGGGTATTGAAGCAGTAGGCTTTTACTATCAACGTGAAACGTTACAATTTGCAGACGAAGGAGAAAACAAGGGGGATTTCGAGTACAGTCATTGTGACAGCACTGTTCTTTACCATTCTTCTTTCCTTTTATTGAAGTTATTTGTTAGGCTTTACATTTACTTTTTAATTTATATATGTGGATTAGAATTTCTCACGACAAAGTGAAATCTCTTAGTTTCGTTGTGATACCGTAGTTCTGCGATGAGGTAAATATTACATTAAGTATCTAATATTTTGTGAGTGATTAAGTGTTTATCGCCTATTTTTCACTAGTTTCTTTTGTGCAGAGTGATTAATTTATAAGTCTGTTATATTCTTTAGTGGACGTGTTTCAGTGGAAAACAGAATAAATTATAATTTATAGCTTAAAATCATGTAGCTATAATGAATTTAATTTAACTGCTAAATAATCAGACGAGAATATTTTTTGTAAACTAACTTATAAATGCTAGATGCCTCATGAGTGTTGACGGAATACATATGTATTCCTAATTCATGATGATCGATTTTTATATGTAACTTATTTCACGGGAAAGTTTAAACGTCAAGTCAAGCTCTACGCTTGCAGTTCAAAACGTAAGTTATATTGAGTACATAATATGTAAAATATTTCATATGTGGTATTTTTTCTTTATTCAGTGAATACGAGGGTAACCCAACTTTGCCGGCGTTTAGTACAGAGACATATCTGTGAGAAACCTAAACATTTTATCTTTAACCACATGGGTTTTCAAGTAACACCTGTCTGACAGGGCGTGTGCCTTCAAGAGATAGACAGAATACCAAATTCCACTAATGGGTTTTTTAAAGAATAAATGTTATACTGGGCCTTTGAGCCAGATCATATTTCTTCACAAACTCTAATGTACATGCTGCCTTGTGGCGAGAAATAATTACAGAAAAAACATTATCTTTTCCGACATTATTTGACCAAGTGTGTGGTGAACCAAGATTATCTGTTGAGGGAAGTTGTCCACCGGTCATCTTCCTAATTAAAGGAAACCTCGTGCTCTGAAACTGTGTGCCCGCTGAAAATCCTAACTCTTACCTCGTGAATAAGTGACATTAACTTAAATCTGTAAAGAAAGAACGATCGCCTGAAGAGGACGCTCCCCGGACACGGTGAATGAAACCAATATCTGCAGAGCTGGGTATCCGCTTCATCCACAGATAGACAGATTAAACGAAGTGTACACTAAGGCTTGCGCCAGACGGCGAACAACAGCACGATTGTAGGTAAGGTTTTGTGAATCAGGGCCCTGAGGGAAGAACCGAGTGAAATTAGACTGAAGGATGTTCTTTGTTTGATTCATCCACTTTGTAACTTTCCTTATGCAAGATTTGTTGCTAAACTATATTTTATTTAGGATAGACCATACTCATATCCAAGTCTTTCATACTTTTTTTAACAGGGAAAATACACCCAATCCTATGTATCTGTGACTCTTTGGGGCTATCATCTTTCTCCTAACGGGACTGTGGGCTAAACATCGAGGGAAGGATCATACCAACGGGTCTATCATTCCTGTAGCAATTCATTGATTTTTCTTTAACTTTGTGTATATGCCTTTTTGATGTAATTTTATACGTTGTGACGTAAGTTTACTATGATAAATTAAACTTCAACTAAACTTATTCCAGTGTGGCGGTCAGTTCGTTCCCAGAATATCTATATAATCATTTGTTATAGTTTTCCCACGTCTGCACGTCTAACTGTCGTCACTTGAATGTGCGTGCATGTGAGTGGATAGAGATATATTAATATATATATATATATATATATATATATATATATATATATATATATATATATATATATATATATATATATATATATATATATATATATATATATATATATATATATATATATTTAGACTGTCTGACTCCTCTAAACCTGTCGTAGAAGATAGGCAGAGAGAGAGAGAAGATTTCTCGATCTCAGAGACAGCCTCTATCACAGTCTACCACCTCACTCGTGGAAATCTATTTCTATTACTACCTCTCACTGTGACTATCACTTATTCTAATCTATTCAGAAGGGACCAACCCAAGTCTTAATTCCCCTATAAAAAATCTACGACACAAAGGCCTTCAACAAACACATGCCAAGTCCTCCTGTCACATGCCATCATCTCAAGTTCTTTCCACATTTTCCTGATAATTTTCACCTCTGTTTCCAGCTCTCTTCTCCGTGTGTTGTTTGGTATACCTCTGCCTCTCTTTCCCTGGGGGTTCCAGAACAAGGACTGTCTTGTAATGCTATCAACAGATTTCCTCAATGTGTGTCCTATCCATCGCCAGCGTCTTCTTCTCAACTCTTGTTCCACTGGCACTTGTCTGGTTCTTGTCATCAGTTCCACATTTGTGACTTTGTCATTCCATTTCAGTCCTTCTATTCTACTCAAGCACCCGTCTATCGAGCTGTAAATCAGTACGCGACTCTACTCTTAAGCAGGTCAGACAAAGGCTGAGAGGAAGGGAACTGGTCACAATACCTCATAAAGCTGAGACCTAGTATTGAGAAGTCTCTAACACTTCACTCCGCTACGACAGGCAATACCCTTTTTGGCACTACCGACCTGCTCCCACCCCACGTTTTTGGAGGAACTGATTACAGTAAAACCTTCAAAGACATCGTTGTTATAAATAAAATAAGATTCAAAGAATTATGTTTAACAGTGAATGACAATTTAAAACAATTTTCATAACAATCTTAAATTACAATTTTCATAACAATCTTAAATTATTCAATGTTACATAAAAATAACGAAATATTGAAATCTTTCAGAAAGTTAAAAAAAAAAAAAAACATGATCTCATTGCTGATAATAACGAAAACAAAACGTACCAGAATAACATAAAAACACGTTCAATATTCTATTACCACGTGAACGTATAAAAACAAGTATTTGAGGAAATTGTTAAGTATTTTTGGGCTGTTTTTGTTAGGAATAACGTCATGTAACATTTAAGGCTAATTTTGCTGAGCGGGAATAAAAATACCGTTCTCTCACAATAAACAGAACATTTTTTTGCTGAAAACTAAATTCCCTGACAAAAATTCTACGTAAGGGAAAGTGTAGAATAGAAAAAAAAGGCATAAAACAGAGATAAAGAAATGAAAGAATAAAAAAAGAAAAGAAAAAAAGATGGAAGCAGCGGCTGGAACAATACAGGAAATAATTAACAGCGGGATAGCACTGACATGCGCAGTGAGGGGCGGATCACATTTCCGGCAAGAAGGCTGCTGGGCAGAGGACGCTTGCTGAGAGTAGACGGCACATTGAGGGAAGATCACGTGACAAAGCTTTAGTCACATGATCGAGTGTAAAAACAACCCGTATTGCAGGCCATTGGTCATTTGTTACATTAACTTGCTTTGTAATTCATAGAAATGAAGACAATAATTTCTGGTGGAAAGATTGTAGCCTCCCCTACGTGTTACTATACTAATCTCATTAAATGGGGACTATATAGACACATCCTCTTTGTACAGCTCTTTTTGGTTATCGTTTCTTGTCCTTAATTATGATGGCTGGATGGATGAATGATAGGATGAATGAATGGATGGCTGAATTGATGAATGGACGAATCACTGGCTGAATGGAAGGCTGAATGGCTGAAATGATGGATGCATGGATGAATGAATGGATGGATGATTGAATGGCTGGATGAATGAATGGCTGGATGAATGGATAAATAAATGGCTGGATGGATGAATGGATAGTTGGAAAGATGAAAAAATGGCCGCATGAATGAATGGATGCATGAGTTTCTGGATGAATGAATGAATGAATGGCTGAAAGGATGAATGAATGGTTTGATGAACGAATGGATGAAGAAATGGCTGGATGAATGAATTGATGAATGAATGAATAAATGAATGATGAAGGAATAGATAAAGGAATGCGTGAATGAATTAATAAATTAATGGGTGGATGAATGAATGAATGCTTGAATGGATGGATGAATGAATGGATGAATGATAAATGGAAAAATGAATGAATGGATAAATGAATGGATAAATTAATGAATTAATGAAGAAATGAAGAAATTGATGAATGAATGGATGAATGAATGAAAATGTGAATAAATATACGAATGAATGAATGAATAAATGGATGAATAATTGGATGAATGAATGAATGGATGAAGGAATGGATGAAGAAATGAACTGAGGAGTAGATGGATGAATGACTGAAAGGATGAATGAATAAATGGATAAATGAATAAATGACTAAGAGGATGAATGAATGAATAAATAAATGAATGAATGGATGAATGATTGAATGGATCATGAATTGATGGATGAATAATGACTGAAAGGATGAATGAATGAATGGATTAATTATTTAATTAATGGATGAATGAATGGATGAGTGAATGACTGAATGGATGAATAAATAAGCGAACGGATGGATGAATGAATGACTGAATGGATGAGTGAGTGGATTAATTAATTGATTAATGGATACTTGAATGAATGGATGATTGAACGGATGGATGAATGAATAGATTGATGAACTAATGAATTGGAAAATGAATGAATGGATTAATAAATGGATGAATGAACGAAAGGATGACTAAATGGATGAATGAATGGATGAATAAAAGAATAAATGGATTAATGAATGAAAGGATAAATGAATTACTGAATGGGCGAATGAATGGATGAATGAATTAATTGATGCATGAGTGAATGGAAGAATTGATGAATGACTGGATAAATGAATGGATCAATGAATAGATCAATAAATGATGAATGAGATTCTTCTCAAATCAGACACTACATTATTCTCGCCCTTTAGATCAGGGATTGCTAACCTGCGATTCGCGTATTCCAGTGAAGTACTTGAAGCTTGTCAAGGGGATACAAGGAATATTTGGTAAATAGCTATATTGCCTTATTGAGATACTCTGAACAAATATTTCTATTTATGGCAATTTATCTATGAGTCGGTATTCTCAGTCCTGTTCTCAATCAAATCCAAAACAAGAAACAAACGCTTTCAAAATCTGTACCAAGAATAAAACTGTTGGTTGACATAAAATAGAATTTGTTTGACTGATAAACATTTTAAAACTTTATAATACTAAGAGAGTCCGATTGGCAGAGTGGTTAGAGCGGTGGCCTTCTCGGCAAAGGTGACCGTTTGAAACGGGTGATGTCACGTTTTAGTTTACCCAGCTGTAAATGAGTAAAAATCGAGAGAGCAGAAAAGACCTTTATATATCGCCTTTATAGACCTCACAAAAGCATTTGACCTGGTTAGTAGGGATGGACTCTTCAAAATCCTCCTGAAAATTGGCTGCCCTGCTAAACTGCTGGAAATGATCAAGTCATTCCATGACGACATGAAGGGAACAGTCCAGTATGCTGGAAGCACATCACAGCCTTTTGACATACGCAGTGGCGTTAAACAAGGCTGCGTTCTGGCTCCAACCCTCTTCGGGATCTTCTTTGCCTTACTCTTGACACGTGCATTCAGAGATGCAACTGAAGGAATATGCCTTCACACTAGGTCAGGTGGCCGTCTGTTTAATCTCGCAAGGCTGAAGGCAAAAACAATAATCAGAAGGGTCACTATAAGAGACTTTTTATTCGCTGATGACGCTGCAGTCGTCACTCAAAGCCAGCAGGAGCTTCAGCGCTTGATTAATCGCTTCACTCAAGCATGCAAGGAATTTTGCCTGAAATGTGCTGAGACAGGATGTGGGTGCTGCACCAGTTATCACTATCGATAACTATGAATTGGCAGTGGTGCACCACTTCACATACCTGGGGTCTACCATAAATGACACACTCTCTCTAGACACAGAAATTGACAGCCGCATTGGCAAAGCTGCAGCTACCTTTGCCCGCCTCACATCGCGTGTTTGGGGAAACCCCAAACTCACAATGAAGACCAAAGCTGCGGTATATAACGCCTGCGTCACCAGCACACTTCTATATGGTAGCGAGACATGGACAACCTATGCTAAGCAAGAAAGAAGGCTCAATACATTCCATCTACGGTGTCTACGCCACATCCTCGGCACTTCGTGGAAAGATAAAGTGACAAATGTCGAGGTGTTGTCATGTGCTGGCATTCACAGCATGTGTACACTGCTTAGGCAGCGCAGACTAGGCTGGCTTGGCCATATCCACCGCATGGAAGATGGTCTCACCCCGAAAGATATCTTCAACGGACAACTGGCGGATGGCGAAAGAACAGTTGGGCGACCGCAGCTGAGATTCAAAGATGTGTACAAGAGAGACATGAGGGCACTGGACATAAAACCAGCAACCTGGGAGGATGAAGCTGCGGATCACACCAAGTGGCGATGCTATCTGCCGCGGCACCTCAGTTTGGGCGAAATGAAGCAGACACAACAAGCAGAAGAGAGGAGAAAACGTCGAAAGGAACACCAGGAAAATAAGCAACTGAGGGATGCCCTAAATGGGCACATTCCCATAGTCAGTTATGACAGAAGGGGCTATTACGATTATTATTATTATAAAATGGGCCCCTGACTGTGCCCTTGAGTTATGGTAGGAAAATGCAGCGAAGAAGGGAACTGGTCACCCCCACCTCTCGATGCTGGACGTAGTATAGTGAAGTCTCTAACACTTCACTCCCCTACAGCGGTATCTGTTATGGGACTACCTTTACCCTTGTTTATAACTACGGTACTAAGATTGTTCTTGTGAACCGAGTAAAGTTTTCTTCATGAAAATTTAATTAATTTTTAGTTAATTTTCTTATATACATATACATGTCTAAATTCAAGAAAACATTTCCTCTCATAATGCAAATGGGAAAGGGCGGTACGGAAAGATTTACACCACATCGTGGGTACAGAGACCCGAACAAAGTTGAGAACTACTGGTTTAGATACACTTGAAAAGTTTGTCCCTGTTTTTTTTTTCTAAGTATTTGAAATTGCAGCACTATGTTTCTCTTCTTCTTACTTTCACCGGTGCAACTTAAGCTTGACATCATCATCATTATCATCATCACCATAATCATCATCATCAACAAAATCATCACCACTATCATCATGATCATTATCATTATCATTATCAACATCACCATAAGCATCATGATCATTATCATCATCACCACTATCATCATGATCATTATCGTTATCATTATCATCATCACCATAATCATCATCATCAACAAAATCATCACCACTATCATCATGATCATTACCATTATCATTATCATCATCACCATCATCATCCCACCACCATCATCATCACCATCATTATCATCATTAACACGATCAAAATCACCATCATCATCATAAACACCCTCATCATCATCATAATCATTACCATCACCACCATCATCATCATAATCATCACCACCATCACCATCACCACCATCATCATAACCATCACCATCATTATCATCACCATAATCATAACCATTATCATTATCACCATCACCATAATCTTCATCGTAATCCTCACCACCACCATCATCATCACCATCAACTTATTGTGCGCGATTGTCTCCCCTGCCTCGCAGTAGTCGTCTAACAATCGCCAGACTTAGAGTATAATGATGAGGGTCTTCAAAGGTACCAATATTCGCTGAAGATTACTCTTGGCAGAGATAAAAGACAGATAATGGTGCTTCTATTTAAGGGAGTATCACAGGATTTGAAAGAAAAGCAAGCATAACAACTGAAATCATCACAACTGTCATGAACTTATTAATCTCTCGCCCCTTCTGTGAGGTAATATTTTCGCTTGTATTTCTGAGCCCACGGCTGAAGGGGATTCAGCAAATATTAATCTATCTGGTTATGTATTTAGAACAAAATGAGTGATACTGGTGCAGACATACACTTCACTAAATAGTGATTAAACCAACTATAGTTGTACAGTTACAGATAAACAGGTTTAATAATCACTTATAGTTTAACAATGTAAAATAAATAAAGTTGTTTATAAAAAAGAAGCGATGATATTTATCTTCACCGGATGATTTAAACTGTGGTGGAAAATTTGGAAATGTTTGTTGGTTGCCCTGTAATAGTACTTAGCTTCCGGTGTGAGGACGATTGACGTATGTTTCAGCCGTTGTTGGTTCCTACAGGTGCCTTGGACTGCCCTTCTCTATAATAGTCAAGTATTGTGACAGCAGCACGTCTTGTACATTAAGGCTGAGGTAACTGCAAGCGTTGTCAAGCGTCTTCAAGACCCATCTAATGTTGGTGTCTCACGTCGCATGCTGGCAAGGTGTATCACAAACTTGTATCACAAACTGAAAGGAGATAAAATTGATCGACTTAGTACTGCTTCATTCCATCTCAGCTTGTTTTGAGAAAAACGCGTTCAAAGTTGTTGGGTTACTAGTTGAAAAGAAGGATATAGCAAATTAGAATGAATTTTGCATGATGATCCATGAACTTTTAACCGTAAGATATCATGTAAGATGATAGATTCATCTATTTTATGTCGATTTATGACCTTGTAACGGTCCCGCTGTATCTTTTCTTGCTAGTTGTTATTAAAAGATTCAGCACCGTTGGACGTGAGTTTATTGGGTTGCTTGTCAATATTTCAGATATTATGATTCATCTATTCTAATTCCAGCTTTATAGTTCGATTGCAGTTTTAAGCCATTATTGTGTGATTAAATTATTATTATATTCAGTGTCGTTGTTGTATATTAATTCTTCCGCAGTGTTGGTTAGATTATAGTTAGTCTTATGAATACCTGTGATAATCTGGACTGACCTTGCAAGGATTAACAACAGTCACAGCACAGAGTGAGAACTTGAATAATTCAGGCAATCAACAAGTTCCATTGACGACTGAACAATTTAATATATATTTTTGCACAATGAGCGTAACACATTTCTCACACATTTAACTTGGCTTTAACATAGTCCTAAGCTCTACACAATGTTCCTCTCACAGACTTAGCTCGTCTGGGTTAACCGTTAAGTTTATAGCGTAATAGAGTGTGCAACCAACTCCTACTGAATCCGATCCTTAGAATTATTATCCCTTCACAATGCTAGTGAGTACATTATCCGTAAATCTATTGATCCTGTCTATGTATCATTATTCAACATCTTTGGCTTGTATCGCCAGGCTTTAACTGCCATGTATATAAGTTCAAGGTGAACGTAATCTGCGTTATTCGCGATTCTAATCTGGACTCTACCTGGTCCTATATTCAATTTGATACGAATTTTTACGCTATTTTACACTATCCAGTGGATCTGCCGTTCCACATATAGATTTAGTCAGTGGCTATGCCACATATTAAAACACGATCCTTAAGTGGTTTTACCACACATTCCAACACTGCCATTCGGCTCAATGGCCATACATAGACTTTCCTAGTCTTTAGACACATATCCTTATATTGGCTTAAAGCCAGAACACAACGGTTCTACACTTGAGTAAGTGGCTATACCACACAATTGAAACACTATCCATAAGTGGCTGTGCCACACATTGAAACACTGTCGGATGGTACGCCGGCTATCAGGCCCGCAGGCCATAGGTAGACTAAATGTAACTAGGCTTGACGCGTCATATCTTGATCTGCGCGATTTCTGATCTTAATTCAATTGAGGAGTTCCGTGGTGCAGGCATGCGAATGTTGCAATCATTCACATGTCTGCAAGCCGCGAAACAGTCCTCAACAGACCTCAGGTCAATTTTGGCCAAAATTGAAGATAGAATAAAGCAGCACTAAGGCGACCAAATGTTTCTGCTTACTATTGGGTCTCCTGACACTGTCATCAGGTTACCTCCGCTTCCATCTATCTATTTATCTGCCTCAGACATTTTACCCCCCCCCCCCCTATATATATATATATAGGGCCAGCGCAAGGCTTTTTGTCCTAATATTGTTGGGCAAATGATTTAAGATGCTGTCACTTTCAGGTGAGTTAGGTGTTTAACTTAGTGCACTTGAAGTGGAATCCTAGAACTTACGGCGCAAAGTGATGTCTCTGGGGTTACTCTCTTCTAATGTTAGAATTCACGTCCAGCTCTCTGCTGCTTGTTCTATATTAGGGTCCTAATATGATTTCTTCACGACAAAATAGGAAGTCAGTGATATAATCTCACAATGCTGTAGAATATAAGCGAACTTATTCGTCTACACATCCAGGTTGCTACTTGGAGGAGAAGTCCAGCCAGGAGTAGTCTATCTTAGCATTTTCATGTCCAATCACTCATCATCAAAGCGCCTGATATTGGTAGGGGTTTATTCTCCCTCTCATGTAGAACATTACTACATGACAACATAAGATATGACTTTCAAACTCCATAACCATATAAGGTCTTCTTCTTCCTTTTCGCCGGTCATGTTTACTAACTCACTACTTCACAGATCTATCACTGATAATCTCCTCCAAGATGTTACTTTCTTGTTACAGTTTATCACACAGTCCATCTGCCGGAAGTATTTCATCACTGTCCGTGTCTTAATCTTCCACAAAATTGTCATCCATATTGAAACACTGAAACAACATGATTAGTGGCATTTATCTGCAACTCATGTCCTCGTATCAAACGTGTGTTCCATACCTTTGCCGACAAAACATCTAAGATTTTACCCTATGCCATCTTGTGCAAAGGTAATCCCAGCTTATCTTTTACCATCCTTGTCTACCGCCAGCCTGACTAGCGATATGGCAAATTTAACCCGTCTCGTTACTTCAGACACCTTACTGTTGTGCCGGAAAATGTTTCGTAACGTAAACAAAAAACTTCGCTCTGCACAAAAAGAAGTCAATGTTGTTTCAAAACAGGTCAGGGAGTGACGAAGTAGGACAAGATATGATAAGATAACCGTGACGATGAAAGCATAAACAACGAATACCGGAAGAATTAACACCCATAATCAATGGTAGATTATATTACCGGAGAGGAGTGACGATCCAACGAAAACAAAAACGAACGTAATGATCATCATTATCACCATGACCATTATCATCATCATCACAATCATCATCACCATCATCATTACATCATCATCACCATTGTCATCATCATCACCACCATCATCATCATCAATACCTCTCAGTTTTCCGTGAACCATAGGTTCTCAACAAAAGCATGCCAATCCCTCCTGTCCTGTTCTATCGTTTCAGCCCCTCTTTCAATGACTACTTTATCCCTTTCATGTCTGCCTCCAGTCCTCTTCACCATGGATATTTTGGGTATCATTCTATTTCTCTTTCCCTGGAAATTTCACATCAAGGCCTTCCTTGCAATGCTATTAACTGGCTTGTGTGTGTGTGTGTGTGTGTGCGTGCGTGCGTGCGTGCGTGTGTGTGTGTGTGTGTGTGTCTTATTTAACGCCAACGTCTTCTCCTCACATCCTGTTTCACTAGTATTTGTCTGATTCTTTCAATATGTTTCACATCAGTTATCTCGTCATGTCATTACAACCCTTCTAGTATGCGCACGCAACTATTTATGAAAGTTGTTTTTCATATCTGAGTATTAAATAGTATGATTTAATGGCTTTATAATGTATACATGAGAAGACAACGAGCAATTTAAAGACAGTGGTGAAACAGCTAGTTATGCAACAACTCTTCGTCATTGGAAGTAAGAAAGAAAGTTCGTCAGTGTTATATTATTCTTCTTCTTCTTCTTCTTCTCCATTCGTCCTGAAAAGGACGGTGGTTGCGTTGTGTCTGTTTACGCCTAAGCTGTGATATCTGCACCTTTCGGTCGACACACCCGACTTCTGCACGGCATTTTTTAGGACCGGTGTAAAATACGATGGCCACCAGATGTAAAAGTCTGTTTGACAGTAAAATTGGATTGCACGGAGACTGGAGATGTATAAGGTTGTTCGGTGTAAATGTACTGATGTAACGTACTGTTTTCTGTGTTATGAATGGTAGTACGTTGAGCGTGTCATGTTGTCCTGGACAGTACCAAGTAGTGCAAGGAATCTAGGTCACTAGCGTGAGGTGTCGCCAGGGTTTAGTAGACACATACATAATGTCAGTATTCCTGGAGATTCAGACGTGTAATACTTGTATGACAATGTGGTTGATGGTGTAAGTGTGTAGATAACAGTGCTGATAACACGAAGGCCGTATAGGCTCTTGGACGTCTTCACATAACTCACACAACCACAAGTAGAAGTCAGTGAAGTAGGGAATGCTGTTGACGTTTACAATATTTATTTGTGACGTACGATAATACGATGATGATGGACGAAACAGTCAATAGTATACAATCGGGTACATAATATGTGTAGTTACAAAGGTCAGATTCAGACATCACATCCCAGACATATAACAATGTCTTGTAACAATGTTTACTGTTTATGCAATAGCTCTAATCCCTGACTGAGCCCCGTCAGGTAAGCCCTAACAAATATATTGCGTAGTACGGGCGATATCATCTATATAAACAAAGTCAATGCCATTGTCCTACAATTAGCAAAAAGACTTCAGACTGGCCTCACATGCCAGATACTTCATTCTGGTGAAGAATATATATGGTGACAACGAAATCAGGCCGCAGGTCACGGGCCTCGATAATCAGGTCACTCTCAGTTTATACAAGCTCCTGAGATTAAATATACATTTTCTGCCAAATCATACTCCGCCTGCATTGCGGATCCATAAAGATGATTCCTAGGCTTATGTGTGTAGCAGGTCAACTAGACCTAGTCTTGTAGATATGAAGCCATACTGGAGTACAGTAAAATAACTTCTTGTGAGCTTCGCTCACTATGTCGCCATCAGCGATAAATGTACCTGTAAGATCTAAACGAGACGAAAAGATCGAATAGCGTTTTCAGTTACCTTTTTAAAGAATCCTGACACTCTTAAGGTAACACAACACAGCTAATACTGGCATAAAGAAAACACTCAGGGACGGAAGAATGCCAAACGGCCATTCCCAGAATTTCCAATCCCTATCGAAAACTTGGCAGAGAGGAATCTACGGATCGGGACATCCGTTCTAAGCCACAGGTACACTCTCTATATCGGTCTCCCGGCTTTTTTCGTCAAGACCCCGCGCATGCCCAAAGAGCATGGACCAGATCGAGGCAAATCCAGACCAGGCGTTTCCGACCAAACGGGTGATAAAGATACACCGTATGATCCTATAAATAGAATTAAGACATGTCAACTCTAAGACATGTCTAAGACATGACAACATAAGACAGGAGAAGATAATCACCAGTCAAACTTGTCACCGAAAGATAATAAACGTTTATCTCTCTTTGATTACATTAAACCAAACATACATTAGGTTGGTGTTTTTTTCACCGTCGAAAATGACGGTAACATTGCCACACCTCCCGGGGAAAAAAATGGCATATTTTTTTTTTTAAATACATCTATGAGCCAAGTACATTAAGCTCATAACGCATGAGTAATGCGCCGATGAAAGGATCGCCAAAATTAACATCATAATGTCAGATCCAATCGACGCAAAGTAGAGCGTCTGGTGAGAAGAAAAAATCTCACTAGATAGGAGAAACTATTTTCTCAAAGTGAATATATCGGGGGAGGTGTTACCAACCAACTCAAACGTGCAGGTAATGTTGCAACAAAAATTCCTATCAATGTGTATAAATGTGAATGACAATTTCCATTAAGAGATTACACCAACATCGAAAACTCTCGACGTATAATGCATATATAAGCATACATTCAAATGGTCAATCATTAACAACATTAACAACAATATCTGATGACGTAGAAGACCAAGACGCTGCTCTTTCGGCGATGTCTTGTAAGCAAAATCCTCAAGGAACATCAGGACGTCTATAGAAGTCATCGTAGATATAAGGTGTTCCAACCTATCACACCGGTTTGCTGAGAACAATACAAATAGTACATTTCTTAGAATGTTGTAATGTACCATAGTCACATAATATATATCTAAAGTATAAATGTGGCCGCATTAATTTTTTCGACCTTTATTTCATATGAAACAAAGCCTTCCTCTGTTTTACCGAAGACGGTAACAGAGAAAGCAAGAAATCAATACATAACCATGAGTTTAAACAAAGTGACAACAAGTGTTATAGAAGCATGTTTTGTAAAAATAGATCATAACTTTAGATAAGTAACAGTGGATCTAGACAAAAGAGCTAAGTAGCTTCATGTGGGCATCGAGACAATATGTCTGCCATCACATTATCCGAATCACGGATAGCTCGTACCGTGAAATGAAAAGGTTGAAGAGCAATAGCATATCGAGTGGATCTCGAACTCTTGAAATCCTTATTCTGCATAGCTGTGAGAGCTTTTTGGTCGGTTTCTACTACAAAATGCGCGCCGAGAAGGAATCTTTGGAGTTTAAGAATTGCCCAGATCATAGCTAGCAATTCTCGGTCTAGAACAGAATAATTCCTTTCTGCCGCATTCAGTTTTCTCGAGACATACATTACAGGATGCAGAGTCTCAGAATACTCTTGCATCAGTGCCGCCCCGATCCCTATTGCTGAGGCGTCACTACGAAGGACAAACGTCCTATCGGCTGTAGGTAGTCTTAAAATAGGAGGAGACGAAAATAATGACTTAATCTGATCCAATGAAGATTGGCATTCTTGAGACCAACGCACCATATTAGGGGACCCTTTCTTCAATAGGGTTGAGAGTGGTGCTGTAATAGAGGAAAGATTCGGAATGAATCTTCCATAGAACTGTATAAGGACCAAGAGACTACGGATCTGTTTTTTAGTCTTAGGAATAGTGATGTTCAGTATCTTAGAAGTGTTGTGGTCTTCTGTTTTCAAGAGACCATGACCAACACGATGACCAAGAAAAGAAATCTCACTAAACCCAACATAGCCTTTAGAGGGTTTAGCTGTCAAATTATGCTCACGTAGAGTAGACAAAAGTTCATCTAATCCCAGATAGTGATCTTCCCAAGACTTGCTAAAAAGACAGATATCGTCTAAGTATGCAATCACATCAGACCGATATCCCAGTATTCGACGCATCATGCGTACAAATGTAGCTGGGGCATTCATAAGGCCAAAAGGCATAAAGTTCCATTGGAACAGACCCCTAGGTGTGAAGAAAGCAGTGAAAGGTTTGGCTCGTTCGGTTAAAGGAACTTGCCAGTATCCCTTAGACAAGTCCAGCTTTGTAAAGAAACGAGAATTGGAAAGTCTAGTAAGTAACTCATCCAACAGAGGCATAGGTTCTGCATCGAACTTCGTTACTTGATTTAGTTTACGGTAATCGACGCAAATGCGTATGTTATTGTCGTTCTTTCGGACAATAACCATAGACGACGAGTATGCCGAATTGGATGGTTCAATTATTTCTAACTTTATCATTTCATCCAACTCTTTCTCGACTTGAGTTTGGAAGTGGATAGGAATATGATAAGGTCTGACTCTGATAGGAGTATGGTCAGTCAATACAATGTCATGTTCAATGACTGTAGTGTGTCCAGGGATGTCCGTGAGAACATCCTGAAATTCTTGTAACATGGAAGAGATTTGTGACTGTTCCATAGTTGATACATTAGGTGAAATTACAACATCCTTCCATGATTCCGTCGAATGAAGTGGAATCATCGGAAGAGGCAGATTAACATCAGAAAAAGTAGATTCCTCATCCTGTATGACAGACAGCGATGAGTAATGGCCACGAGCGACCGTAGCGTCGTCTGTCGCTTGAAAGATAGGTTGTAAGTACTCTGAACGTTCATAAAATTCTGTAAGCATATTTATGTGAAAGGTTTTATGCTTTCCGTCAATATCGACGACATAGTCGACATCAAAAATTTTAGATACAATCTCAAAGGGACCTTTCCAACCAATAAGGAGCCTATTTTCCCTGGTAGGAAGTAATACAAATGCTTTGTCTCCAGGACAAAGTTTACGTAGGCATCTATTTCTATTTGCAAACTGTCTTGCCTTTGCTTTAGCAAATTTAGATGCGGAAGTTGCTAATTTGCAAGCTTCAATGATTTTCTGCCTGAGAGCAATGACATACTCATAAGAAGATTGTGTGGCATCACTAATATCATCGGCAGCTATCAGATCGTGAAGCAAGGACATTGGGCCGCGCGGACGCGCGCCAAAGACGAGCTCGAAAGGAGAAAACCCGGTATGTTCATTAGGAACCTCTCTATAAGCAAAGAGAGCAGCGGGTAAGACTCTGTCCCAATCCTGAGGATGATCCTCAGTTATCTTCCCAAGTAAATTTTTGAGAGTTCTATTGAGACGTTCGACTAGTCCATTAGACATAGGATGATAAATACTACTCAGTGATCTCTTGATATTAAGAGTAGACATCACTTGCGACATAGTCTCAGATATCAGTTGGGTGCCATGGTCTGACAAGATTTCCCTAGGGAATCCAAACCGCGTAAATATCAGCAAAAGAGCGTCTGCAATGTCGGCAGTCGAGATGCTCTTCAGAGGTATGGCCTCTGGCCATCGAGTACACATGTCGACACATGTAAGAATAAATTGATGTCCTCTGGCTGATTTTATTTTGAAAGGACCAATGATATCTATCGCCATTTTCTGAAATGGACGGATAGGAATGTCCGCAGCCTGGATAGGTGCTGCATGGCGAGGACCTTTCGATTTCACTTCTTGACAAACTCTACACGAGTGGCAATAAAGACGGATGTCTCTGTTGACGAATGGCCAAAAGAAAGCCGCAAGAACTCTCGACTTCGTACGTGGAAATCCCATATGACCAGCGCATTGGGAGTCGTGAGCATGTTGCAGTATTCTAACTCTCATGTCTTTCGGAACAAGAATTTGTGAATGTATAGACATGTCAGAGTGTTGTACCATCCGCACTAGTACGCCATTCTTCATAGTGATCCAAGATTTGTGATTTGTGTTCTTATTTGGGTCACCTTTTTTTGCTAGAACGAAGAATTTTTTAACGAAATGTCTTCCTGTTGACTTTTGATAAAAGAGTCACGTGAAATGACATCATGATCATCTTGATCACGTACCTCAACATCTTCGGTCGATGTAGTCTGAGGCATATTCTGAGCCTGAGCTCTCGTGACAACTGCATTAGCAGCTTCTAAGTTATTTTCTTCCCAAGCAATAATCTGCTGCGGGGTACACTCTTTAATGCCGTGTATACGCCCGACGATAAGATCCACAATAGGATTTGGAAGCAGACACGCTTGGACCTCTCCCGTAAAGAAGGGAGTAGCTATACGATTGATAGCGGTAGAGTATTTTTCCACTGTGCCACCAAATGTTACACATTTGATCACTCTTCCAGTGGCACATGAAGGATCTACAAGAGATTGCTTAACCCCAATAGTGGTACATCCAGAATCAAAGAGGACTGAGACTGGATCACCATTCATTAGACCCCTATGTAGAATAAGAGATCCTCTCCCGTCATGCGCCGCTGCGGCAGGAAGACCGGGTAGAGGATGACCGCAACTCAAGGTGGATATAGTAGTAGGTTCAAATAAAGTGGTGCACTGAGGGCATTGGGATGCTCTCCCAAAATCAAAGGCAGAACAAGAACTAGCACTAGCGCTAGGTTACTATTGTTTTGTTCATTACTAACTCCTTGTGACTCTTGTTCAGCACAGTTAGTATGATGACATGATCTATTATTATTATGCTGCCATCTACATCGATTACTATTTCCTTTGGAATTATGGCAATTACCCCTATTGCTATTATTATTTTGGTTTGAACCGCAGTTTTCACAATTGTGATTGTGATTTACACCTTGATGAAAATATATATCAGATTGATACTGCTGTCTTCCTAAAGAATTATTGCGAGGATAGTTTTTATTGTGGCTACCCATTTTAAAGTTACCAAATTTGTTGGAACCATAATTATGAAGGCTATCAGATTGCCTCCAATTCCTAGAAGACGAGCCTCTTTGGCATGAATCACTTTGATCCTGACCAAAGTTACGCTTACTTTTTTTATCGAAGTTGCGCTGAGTACCTTTAACTTTACCTCCGAAATTAGAATTGTATGGAGTCGCAGAAGCCACGGGTAAACCTTCTTTAATCTTACTATTGCTCATTGTTTGTTGTGGATGAGCAGTGACATATTGGCAACAATATTGTTCCATTTCTTTTAAGTCCTTAGGTTTACGTTCGTGTATAAAGGCAAGAAAAGACTCATTAACAGACGACATTACTTTGTCTCTAAGCAACAAGTCCATAAGTGCCTCATAAGTATGTTCAGTCTTAGACAACTCTATCTATCTAGTGAAAGTAAGGCGTATCTTTCCTATAAAGTCCGAGAACTCTACACCAGACTCTGGTAACATAGTCTTAAAACGAAGACGGTAATCATCTTGTTTAAGCTGATATCGTTTCAATAAGGCTGCTCTGACAACTTCATAATTAGTTCTATCATGTTCTTCTATTGCCATTATAATATTTAATGGTTCACCTGTAAGTGAATTCAATAGTTGTCTAACATATTGTGCCTTATCTACATTATATGTTACACAATTAAGTTCTAGTCTATCTAGATAGAACGTTATGTCATCTTTTGCAGGATTAAAATGAGGAAGTTTGAACTTATAATCATGACTTTTTGTGCTTGAAGAAGTCGCTTGAAAACTCCCTATATTAATAACTTTCAGTTTCTCAATCTCCAAAGCCATGAGTCTTTCTTCATGTTCTCTTTGATGCCTTTTATCCTCAAATTATCTGTCTAGCTTGTCACGAAGTGTATTCGCCTTCTTTTCTCTCTGTCAATCTGTTCTCATACCAAAACATTCCTTTTCTCTAAATTCTCTGGAATATCGACCTCTCATCAATACACATCAGGAGATCTCCCATTTGCTTCGGGAAATAAATTCCTTTGTCTTTAATCGAGGTTACCAGCAAACCACTGTGACCTTTTACCGCTGTGAACTTTTACACCGCGCCCTGAATAATTACAGTTTAGCCAATGGATAGGAGCGCTGTATATTGTCTTTTGACCTTTGACCTCAGCAACCAAACTGAAACCTGGAGAAATTAGGCGCGATTTTCAAGGCATAGTCTGGTAAGCCCATTCTCTCGCTAGGCAGCGACCGGCCTGGTCAAGAAATACAGAGGGGACCGGTCATTCTAAACAGCAGTGGTTATGAGCGCAGCGAGTAAGTGATCTATATTGTTATATGAATAACATGAATTAATCATATGTTTATCTACAACATATCATGTCAGTATCTTTTGTTTTTCACTGTGACAGAAATTAATATCCTTGATTTTGTGCAGGAGACACCAACATTATGTATACTGAAAGTTTCATCTATGAACTACGCTTGTCTTGTTTTATACTGAATGATTTCTACTGTATGATTTCAGCCATGATTATCCTTGTCATATTTAAATCCTGAACTGATTTCTGCAAATATCCTTATTAATTATATTTTAATGTGTTAATGTGCATGTATCCTATGTTATGATGGTATTAATAAGGTATATGAATGCCTATCACATAAACATAGAACTATGTAGGGATGGGCAACAGCACTGTAGCCAATTTTATAAATGAATATGTTGACTGACTTGTAATTCAGTGGTTCTCAAACCTTGGCAGCAACGACACCCCAACATGTTACAGCAAAATAGAAAACTATTACCCAGTGGTTCTCAAACCATTGTTGACAGTGACCCCAAATTGATTTTATTGCTCTATGGGCACAAGGTAGACCAGTGGTTCTCAAACTTTTGATGACCACTGCCCCAAACTTCACAGTGGGTGAAGCTAATGGCCCATATGTTGAAAATCACTGCGGTAAACAAGCTGGAAGCCAGATATAGGTTTAGATCCACCTGTTTGCTTATAACATCAGTTATGCTATAGTACTTTATAGATAATAAATAGTACTTTGTTATTGATGTTAGCTATGAATGTTTGTTAGATTTCTGATGGACGATTAGCGTCCAGCAGATATGGGAAATGACTTCTCTGGCATGATTACTAATGGAGCTTCGATTGTTTGTCAATCCAGTCCTACCAACCAGGTTGTCATACCAGAAGACTAAACCATAAGCAGTGTTCTCAAGGGCAGACTTAATCCATCCCAGCTGGTGATGCGCCCTGAGTCAAGACGGAGAAAGCAGCTTGCCATCCTCCGAAACCCTAAAAAGAACTTGCAGGACCTGGAGTGCTGGGACATATTGAACCTTGGCAACAAGACTACATCAGCAATTGAGATGAGTATCTGAACATGCCAGCAGAACCACTACAGAATATTCCTATTGTCCTATGATTAAAAATTAATTCTGACATGGATCAGAACCATTCATAGATTAGGGAACATATAGTGTATATTTTAATATATTGTGAGATTCTATTTTCATTTTTGAAAACTTTACATAACCGAGTCTGTTGTTATTTTCTTTGTAATATTTAATTGGGTTGTATAGTTTTAATAACATAAATCTACACCCTGGGGGCAGAGCCAAAATTAATAAACACTAGTGGGTCAGGATATTTTTAATGTGGCTGGGCACCAAATCTCTTATCCATCTATATGTACTATACATAGTCCTTTGTAGGATATCGGATAAAGAATTTATCGCCTAGAGAATATCCTGTTTAGTTTCACCAGAATTCTTGTAGAAAGTTTTTTGAGTGGACTAATCCCCGAGGAGAGACTGTGCATTCAACTTGCAGTCTGGAAGAGTTTCCTCTAGAGGTTATCTTTTATTCATTCCATTCAAGCTGTCCTATCTCCTCAAAACCATTTCACGACATAGCTGCGCTTGAATCTTTTTCTCTTCACGCTGTGCTTGAATCTTTTTCTCTTCAAGCTGTGCTTGAATCTTTTTCTCTTCAAATTCTCTGTCTAGCTTAGCTTGAATCTTCCTTTCTTCAGCTTCAAGCTGTGCTTGCATCTTTTTCTTTTCAGCCTTTTGTGCTTTGGCATATTGAGCAAGCGCAAATTCTTCCAATTTCTCCTCAGTTTTTCCAAGGGTCAACCCTTGCTGGATGAAGAAATCTAATGTAGACATTCTGTCTACAAATGTGCTGTCAATATATCTGAAATAGCAACACAAGTTATCCCAATCTCAGTGGGAGATGAGTCTTTTATAAAGACTAAGTACAAATACCTTATTTATAAAGTCAACTGTAATCAGCTCAGTATATAATTTGCATCATATAAATAAACGTACATGAACAAGTATACATGAAGACTGTATATATCACCAATCACGATAACAAAACAAAGACAAGCATCTTAACAAACGAAAACATTCGCAGAGGTCAAAAGAAAATACAGATTAACTAAATCAAATGTTGTGAAAAATCACAATGATAACTGCGAAAAATTACAAAATTACAATGACAACACAGTGTATAAACAAAAGGGTGTAAAGAAATTAACAATAGAAAAGAGAAGGCAGACAAATACAAACCAAAACGAATCAAAAACTAAAGTACGGAGAAAAAATAACGAAAACAACACTAACACATCTCGTCACAGCTAAGAAAAAAAAATAACTAGCAACAAAAGTCGCTTGCAATTTCCACTGTGAGAAATATGCACAATCCTAAAGAACGCTTACAGTACCCTCGGTTAAGTGGGATATTACTGTAAGAAGAAAAAATACACATTAACTCAACAAGTAAACAATGAACAAGTAAATAAATGAATGCATATAATAAATGTAACGAGGAAAGCTTATTTGCATACAAAATAAAGACTAATTTTAACACGTAAACCAAGGCCACTTATCTTTTAAGCGTAATCCTCTACAACTACAATGATGCAGTTCATTGCAGTACACTCGTAAACACCAGTAGAAGTTCCACCGTTGAAGGTCACCGTAACTTGACAACGGGTGTAGTAGTCTCCCAACGTGAAGCTATCAAACCAAACTCGACTTCAGTTGAGAATGTTTGTAGACTGTAGTAGTAAACAACAGGTTGAACTGTTCTATGTTTACAATCCGAGCTTACACGTAAACTTGTGACGTGAACTTTGACACTTATGTCCTTCGACGATTGTCACAGTGTTAACAACTTCGTCAGCAACTGTGGTCTATGTAGTACTATTGTAGCAGCTGTGGTTCATGTAACGATTCTGTATCATCCATGATTGTATACGTCGCTCAGCAGACGTTGACCTATTTCCTACTGTGTAGCTGACAACTAAACGTCAATCTTGTCTTCCGGATGTATAAATCCAGATGTGAGCAGGAAAATCCGTGTTGTTGACAAAAACCCACGAATCTGGTCCACCAGTTGTAAAAGTCTGTTTGACAGTAAAATTGGATTGCACGGAGACTGGAGATATATAATGTTGCTCAGTGTAAATGTACTGATGTAACGTACTGTTTTCTGTGTTATGAATGGTAGTACGTTGAGCGTGTCATGTTGTCCTGGACAGTACCAAGTAGTAGCAAGGAATCTAGGTCACTAGCGTGAGGTGTCGCCAGGGTTTAGTAGACACATACGTAATGTCAGTATTCCTGCAGATTCAGACGTGTAATACTTGTATGACAATGTGGTTGATGGTGTAAGTGTTTAGATAACAGTGCTGATAACACGAAGGCCGTATAGGCTCTTGGACGTCTTCACATAACTCACACAACCACAAGTAGAAGTCAGTGAAGTAGGGAATGCTGTTGACGTTTACAATATTTATTTGTGACGTACGATAATACGATGATGATGGACGAAACAGTCAATAGTATTCAATCGGGTACATAATATGTGTAGTTACAAAGGTCAGCTTCAGACATCACATCCCAGACATATAACAATGTCTTGTAACAATGTTTACTGTTTATGCAATAGCTCTAATCCCTGACTGAGCCCCGTCAGGTAAGCCCTAGCAAATATATTGCGTAGTACGGGCGATATCATCTATATAAACAAAGTCAATGCCATTGTCCTACAATTAGCAAAAAGACTTCAGACTGGCCTCACATGCCAGATACTTCATTCTGGTGAAGAATATATATGGTGACAACGAAATCAGGCCGCAGGTCGCGGACCTCGATAATCAGGTCACTCTCAGTTTACACAGGCTCCTGAGATTAAATATACATTTTCTGCCAAATCATACTCCGCCTGCATTGTGGATCCATAAAGATGATTCCTAGGCTTATGTGTGTAACAGGTCAACTAGACCTAGTCTTGCAGATATGAAGCCATACTGGAGTACAGTATAATAACTTCTTGTGAGCTTCGCTCACTATGTCGCCATCAGCGATAACTGTACCTGTAAGATCTAAACGAGACGAAAAGATCGAATAGCGTTTTCAGTTACCTTTTTAAAGAATCCTGACACTCTTAAGGTAACACAACACAGCTAATACTGGCATAAAGAAAACACTCAGGGACGGAAGAATGCCAAACGGCCATTCCCAGAATTTCCAATCCCTATCGAAAACTTGGCAGAGAGGAATCTACGGATCGGGACATCCGTTCTAAGCCACAGGTACACTCTCTATATCGGTCTCCCGGCTTTTTTCGTCAAGACCCCGCGCATGCCCAAAGAGCATGGACCAGATCGAGGCAAACCCAGACCAGGCGTTTCCGACCAAACGGGTGATAAAGATACACCGTATGATCCTATAAATAGAATTAAGACATGTCAACTCTAAGACATGTCTAAGACAGGACAACATAAGACAGGAGAAGATAATTACCAGTCAAACTTGTCACCGAAAGATAATAAACGTTTATCTCTCTTTGATTACATTAAACCAAACATACGTTAGGTTGGTGTTTTTTTTTTACCGTCGAAAATGACGGTAACAACCGGGTTTGCCTTTCCACTGCGATCCACACTCGCTCAGCCAAACTGCACGGCTGCAGACTGTTTCCACGACCACCACGTGGAGGTGGAGTGCGGTCTTGACCAGCTCTGGTTCGCTGGTCCTGACGCAGGCAGTCAAGCTATGAGTCGCTGACTGCGTTCTCTATTGCTGCGTCTTTGGGTCCCAAACACCAATCCTGACAAAAGGAAGTAAGTCGTGGACAATTAGTAAACAAGTAAGGAAGGCGCTCGAGGCTACAGAGATAGAAGTTTACAGGAGAATGTTACAAATACAAATGGCAGCTAAAAAGAGTAATGAGGATGTCCTAAAAGAGGCCAATGCGCAAAGGAAGTTTATTCCTAACATTAGAAGGACGCAATTCACTTTCTTTAGGCATGTTATCAGAAGAAAGAGGCGGAAGTATATCGTGAAAAAAGGAAATATGAAGAACAAACTGAGATGGAGGACAACAAAGAGATAAGATAATGGTCAGTTTCTTCTTCTTCTTCTTCTTCTCCATTCGTCCTGAAAAGGACGTTGGTTGCGTTGTGTCCGTTTACGGCGCAGCTGTGATAATTGCGCCTTTCAGCTGACACATCCGAATTCAGCACGGCATTTTTTGGGACCGGGTTTGCCTTCCCACTTCGATCCCTACTCTCTCAGCCAGACTGCAGTGATGCAGCCTGTTTCCAGGACCACCACTTGGAGGTGGAGTAGGGTCTTGGTCAGCTCTGGTTCGCTGATCCTGACGCAAGCAGTCAAGCTATGGGTCGCTGACTGCACTTATCACTGTTGGTGCGTCTTAGGTCCCACTGGCGAGTTTGAAATCGTGGCATAGAAAAAAAGTCAACAGCAGAATTTATAAATAGTACTGTAGACAGGAAGTTGTGAAAAGACATGATCTCCTACGCCACCAGACATAGTACTTGAAGAAGAAGAAGAAGAAGAAGAAGAAGAAGAAGAAGAAGAAGAAGAAGAAGAAGAAGAAGAAGAAGAAGAAGAAGAAGAAGAAGAAGAAAGAAGGAGATGAAGGATAGTAGCAGAAAAGAAGAAGCGTTAGAAAAAAAAAAAGCATGAACAACAAGCAGAAGATGTCAGTAATCTAAAAGTTATGAACGAAACGAGGTCACACACACACAAAGTTAAGCGCCTTCAACCGCAGCATTAAGTTAAAAAAAAGGTTAGTGGGAGATTTGATTATAAAGAAGATAAGAAGAAAATCAAGTAAAATTAGTTAAATTTTCCCGAATTTTGCCAAAACGCAATTCTGAATGTTCTGCTTATCAAACCTCGACCGGTAACTGGCGCCAAGAGGACGAGGTTTTGTACCCAGAATTCCACAGCCCGGCAGACAAGACAGCGCCCCCTATGGTGCGCGCGCAGCATTCTAGCTAGACTAGAATATTCATTAATGGCTAATATTGCCATAGACGGCAGATGGATTGTTCCGTTAAAAGAAACAAATGCTGTGTTTATAATAGATGTTTAAAATGTATGTGTCCTGTGTAACTAACAAAGAAGGATTTTACAGCTTGGAATATTAAAAGTTTTCAAAAGGAAATGAAGCAGTCTATATTAATAATCACAGCTATCAAAGGGCTAAAAAATGGAAAAGCGCCTGGTCACGACAATCTGAATGCTGAGCTATTCAAGACAGACCCTGAACTAGCAGCAGAACTATTAGAACCACTATTTGCACAAGTCTGGGAAACTGAGACAACACCAACAGAGTGGAGTAAAGGAACAATTGTCAAATTGCCCAAGAAGGGCGACCTTGCAGACTGCAACAACTGGAGAGGAATTACCCTCCTCTCAGTTCCCAGCAAAATACTAGGCAGGATAATCATCCAGAGAATTTCAAAAGCAGTTGACCATAAACTGAGGAAAGAACAAGCGGGCTTCAGAAAGAACAGAAGATGTGCAGATCATATATTTGCCCTCAGGAACATTATAGAGCAGTGCTCAGAATGGCAGAGACAGCTGTACATTAACTTTGTTGATTTTGAAAAGGCTTTCGACAGCATACACAGGGACAGCCTATGGAAAATTCTGAGGGCTTATGGAATTCCCAGCCGCATTGTTTCCATTATAAAAAGCCTCTATTCTAACTTTACGTGCAGTGTTGGATCGAGTAATGTAACTTTCGAAGTGAAAACAGGAGTACGACAGGGATGCCCCTTATCAACAACATTATTTTTGACAGTCATAGATTGGGTGATGCGCCAGACAACAGAGGGCAGTCCAAGAGGAATTAGATGGACAACGTTTTCTACACTGGAAGATTTGGAATATGCAGATGACATTGCACTGCTCGCGCATTCACACCAACACATTCAAGACAAAACTGATAGACTGAATAAGTATGGCCAGCAGGTTGGCCTGAACATCAATCTGAAGAAGACAGAGGTCATGACACTAAATGTGGGCAATCCTGAGCCAATAACAGTAAGGAACCAGAAGTTAGAACAGACAGACACATTTACTTACCTAGGAAGCATAGTAACACCTGACGGCGGAACAAGCAAGGACATTAACAACAGAATGAATAAAGCGAGAACAGCCTTTGCTATTCTCAACAACATTTGGAAGTCTTCCCAGTACAGCACAAACACCAAATTAAGACTGTATGAGAGCTGCGTACTTTCTGTGCTTCTCTATGGTGCGGAATGTTGGAGAGTAACAGAGAAGGAAATGTCGAAACTGTCCTCCTTCCACACAATCTGCCTAAGGAAAATTCTCCGAATCTTTTGGCCAAACACCATCAGCAACCAAGAACTACTTATTCGGAGTAACCAGGAGGACATGCACACCATCATAGCTGGCAGACGCTGGAGTTGGGTTGGCCATGTCCTCAGAAGGGACCCTGATACCATCGCAAGAACAGCTATGCTATGGACCCCCGAGGGAAAGCGAAAGAGAGGCCGACCAAAAACAACTTGGCGGAGAACTGTGGAAGCTGAGATGCAAAGAATGAACCACAGTTGGGGCACTGTACGAAGGATGGCCGCCGACCGAGCAAAGTGGAATCAATTTGTTGCTGCCCTACAAGACGCCACCAGGCGTGATGGCCGCTGACTGCTTTGACGGTTGGCGGTTATGGATCAAAGAAGAAGAAGAAGAAGAAGATATTAATAATGCAATGTGGAAGGAAAAAAAACCAGAAAGCAGAAATTCATCATCATCAACTTTGTCCTTTACTCTCCTTATGCAGCATGGACACACCACAACAGCTGGTCAATTTGCTGGAAGCCTGTACCAGGCAGTCCCATGCTCATGCAGCTGTGGTTTCTGTGACAACTTGTTTTACATGATGAGGTTCCAAGACTTATGTATAACCTCATGTTAGTCGCCTGAGACGACATGCCAGAGGGTGGAGTAATCCTATTCTTTATTTGTCTCTTCAGAGACCGTCGGCAACTACATGGAGTAGAATAGAACATGGTTTAAAAACTTTAAAAAAAACCAAAAAACATTTTGGGTCATTATTAGCAGATGAATAAGAATCTTCAATTCAATTGTAAAGTCAGTACTATTATATGGCTCTGAGACATGGAGAACAACAAAGACAACAACCAAAAAGCTACAGACTTTCATAAATGGGTGCTTGCGTAGAATAGAAGGATTAAAATGGTACGACAAGGTTACCAACGTGGAACTGATGACAAGAACTAGATAAGTGCTAGTGGAACAAGAGATGAGAAGAAGACGATGGCGATGGATAGGACACACATTGAGGAAACCTGTTGATAGCATTACAAGGCAGTCCTTGTTCTGGAACCCTCAGGACAAGAGAGGCAGAGGTAGACAAAAAAACACATGGAGAAGAGAGGTGCAAACAGAGGTGAAAATGATGAGGAGAACGTGGAAAGAACTTGAAATGGTGGCACATGACAGGAGGATTTGGCATGTGTTTGTTGAAGGGCTATGCTCCTTTGGGAGTGGATGGTTATGAATGAATGAATTAGCAGATGAGGGGTGAACTAATAATTTAAAATAAATAACCTAAATAATAACTAAAATAAACACGAATTACTAACCGCTCACAATTTTCTGGTCGATCACGTGCAAGCACCCCCACTTCCCCCAAGGATTTTGAGATTATATAGTTCCTTTCTTGCAAAGATGAATGCATATTCCTATTACCACGCCACCCATAGAGTCATACAATAAAGCAAAACTTTCTGTTCAGTAAAAGTCCGAAACGACGGCTAATTTTGTGAGTTTAATACGGCAGGAGCCAAGGGTCCGTTTTCGTCCTGTTTTACTTAATGAACACTGACAAGGCGCAATAACGTCCAACTATTAACAGCCGTTTTGTGAGACCAGTTTGAGGGCGTCTGTAAACTTCAGCCACATTTTACATTTTTCCTCTGTAACCCGCAACCAAATTTCTGGCAGTATGATGCTGTCGTCTGTTGATGAGGTCTATAATAGACCCGAGAGTAAAGTTAACTCGAGCCATGTGTGCTAGGGAAATCCTAACGAGAAATAAAGAAACTGGAAGCAGAAATAAGTACAAGACGGGCTTTCTTTAACGTTTTGGAAAGAGATAGAAGAAGTATTTTTAATATCCCAGATGGTTGTTTGAGATGTGGTTTAGCGAGTACATGTAATCAACTTTTAAACTGGCTCAGGTGAAGATTGGATGTGGTAGCTTCTGGACCGTCGCGGTTATCGTCTATACATCAACATCCTCATCAAAATGTCAATTTTGGAGTCATCATATAGTGGTAATCGTAAATATCTTTATTATCGCTTTTATCCTTATCCTTATCACAGATCTTATTTTCAGAAATGTTATTACTTATAACATTATCATCGCTATCAACCAATAATCATCTTTATTAATATCACCTTCTTTACCACTTTCATTTAAACATTCATTATTCTTCAGCTTTCTATGGAGCATGGGCCTTCGAAGAAGGCACGTTACTTTTACCTGTCCCAAGTTCCTTCAATGTCTTTTTTATATCTTTTATGCCTGCCTCCACGTGTGATGAAAAAAAATAGCAGGGACGGCTTGGGGCACAGACCATTAAATACTGAAGCTGTTATTATTATTATTATTATCAATTATTATTAATATTTAATTCAGCACACTGGGAGGATGAAGCTGCTGATCGCACCAAGTGGCGATGATCTCTACAGCGCCCCTTCAGATTGGGCGAAAAGAAGCTCTCACAACAAGCAGAAGAGAGGAGAAATCGTAGAAAGGAACATCAGGGGAAAAAAAGCAGATGAGGACCAGGGGCGGATTCTCAGAGTCAGTTATGACTGAAGGGGTTTTTATGATTATTAGTATTATTATTTACAAATATTATTAATATTTTCACATATTTTTATTATTTAAACTTATTATTATTCTTTTCATTTATATTATTATTGACACATATTATTATTTACATACATTGTTATTATTTACACATATTTTTTATTTACATACTATTATTTACGTAAATTATTATTTATACATATTGTTATTATTACGTTAGATCAGCACTGGGATGTGGAATCCCAGCCAGTACAAATGCTTCAAAATCCAAATTTGACATGACAGCCAGAATATAAAGCCAATATATATTTCTTTATTTATTTATATATATATATTTCCAGTTCATTATTAATACCTCACCATGTCCAACACTAAAAGACTCTATTCATTATAAAAACGTTCAGTGCGCCTAATTTCAGACAAAAACCTCACAGAGTGTAGACCCATATACATATCTTAACATATTACCATTAAGAAAGCGCCTTCTCTTCAACAAAGCCAAATTTATTCACAAAATCTTGTCACAGAATGCTCCAAAGTATCTGTGGCCTATTTTCAAATACAGCGGAAGACGTAGTCAACACTTAAATAAATTACACATGCCCAAGCCTAGGCTCGGCTTATTCAAGAAAAGTTTAGCTTTTTCTGCTGCTCATCTGTGGAATAATCTTCCACATGACTTAAAAAACACTCTTAGTCCATATTCATTCAATCACAGACTTTTCAAATACATCATCAGTGCAGATTATATGCCACCCTAATTTAGTTATGTTCTTAAATAATTACATAACATCATATGTAGGTTTTAAAGATAATTTTGTCCTGTTTAGTATTAATTATGATAAGGTACGGTAATGTAAATCTGTGTAACTGTTATTGTACTGTTACAATGTTGGGATTTTATTTTATTGTAATTTATTGTAATTTTATTATTTAAGTAATATTTAAGATACATGTGAGAATAAATGGATTCAGTATAGAAGATGAGAGAAAGGAAGGGCAGAATGTTAGACGGGCCTGCCTGCCCAATTCTAAACCCTTTGAAAATAAAGTTCGTTCGTTCGTTCATATGTTTTCTTTTCTATTAAGTCAATGATGTTCAGGGGGACTCCATAATGTCTCATCAATGTCCGAAGTGATTCCCTGTCAACACTGTCAAATTTCTTGCTGTAGTGCACACATCCAATGTAAAGAGCTTAACTCAGTTCCAAAATTTGTAGTTATTATTCTCAATGTGGATATCTGGTCCGTACAGGATCTGTTTTGTCGGAAATCTGGTTGTTCGTCTGTCAGTTGTCCTTTATGGACTTTTAATCTCTCAAGGTTTGGCTTGGTTTTAAGCACTATCTTCATTGCACACGGACTACTCCATCAGTGCTTCGATCTCCTTCCTTAGATCCCACAAGGAGGATTTCAGCACAGTGCATGAACTCCGTAGCACCGGCGAGAATCCCAATGTTTGTTTGTAGGAATCACACATTATATAAATATTTTTGTGGTGGGTAAGTTTCTTTATGTTTAAATTTTGTCAGGGCAGCGGCCGTATGGCCTACTCTTTACGATTTCCAACTGCCGAGCTATTTTTAACTTGCGCAACTTGCACACGGAACCTCCTAATTGTTTACCCTTGTTCGAGAAGGCTCAACATTCGTTCTCACTACCCAGGAGACGGGGGTGGTCTGAAAAAATATTTCCATACATTATATTCCCTCTGCTTGGCATGAAACCAGGTACCTTTATAATTCGAGGCGGACGCCATATCTCTTAGCCACTCCGACCATCAGTCTTTCTAGGATGATCCTCCTTAATATTTTCCCTGATACGGAGAGTAGCATTATTCCTCTGTAGTAGGGGCACCCTTGCAAATACCTCTTTTTTTACGGCTTAACCAGATATCCTCCCTTGCATCCCGCTGGTATTTCTGTCACGGCTTGCCTCCCCTTAGCTCTGCAGTATTGGTCCAACAGTGGCCAAACCTCAAGAGTGACTGATGTGGGTCTTCAAAGGTGTCTCCCTTTTCACAAGATTACTCTTGGCAGAGTTGTAGATAGAAGGATAATGATGCTTCTACCTCCAGGCAGTTTCACAAGATATTCAGTAAAGCGAGAACAATGCTGCATTGGTTGAGCACGTTAACTCTAGTATCTACCGTCAGCTTTTGTGAAGGATTATGTAATATAATTTTAGCTCGTACAAGCCCCCACCCGAGTTAATTCAGCGAATTTCCTCTTATTATTCTATAGCTCTGCTTACGTGTATTTAAGAAATTGTCTGAGACATACGGATGTAGTTCATTAAAAATGAATAAATCAACTTTAGATTTGTCTTTATATAAGTAACAAATTTAATAATCAATTATGTTTTAACAGTTTAAAAAAAAATGTATAATTATTTAACAAAACTGCTCATTATCTATGATGTTATTGAGGTTTCGGTAAGTGTTCACTAGGCAGCTTTTATGTTTCTACTTAACTGCTAATGAGTTTGTCTGTTCTGCTCCAGCTGATGTTTGGCTCTTTGCAGATAGAGGACTGGATCACTCACGTCCCTGGTCAATGTTGTAGGGCGCAGTACGTTCCCAGAAGCGCCAGGGAGTGTCTACGAAGTTGGTCCGGCGTCTCTAAGACCCGTCTGATGATGGTGTCTAGCTTCGACTTCAGGCCACTTATACCCTCACTTGTTCCAGAGATAGTACCCTCAACTGGTACCGCCAATTAGTATCACAAAAGACGAGAAACAAATTACCTCTGAGTATTGAGTTTCCCGACACATTCTTATGTGCCGCCCTATTTTCATTTCACCTTCCCATCTACCTCAGAACGTTTACCCTCGCTGAGAAATTTACATCTACTCTGGTTGAAAATGTTAATAATATTGATTATGTACATCTTTTCTTTCAACATTCACTCTCTGCTCCCTATGGAACATATTATTTCACATGTTAATAATGCAAAATATAGAATTTAAAATGGACAACGTACGCCAGTCTATACGCACACAGACTTCTGGCTCAGAGAAATAGTTTAAGGCAGCTTGACTATGCCTCTTCCAAAGTAAAAATGAAACTCAAGAGATATGCAACAATGCAAAATTATAGACCACAGTATAATGTAGGACAGCTAAGAAATCAAGAAACAAGAGACAGATTTGCGGTCACAGTATCCAACAAATTCCAAGTGCTCCAACAGCTGGAAGATGTAGAGAATACAGAAGACTATTGGCAGCAGGTCAAAACTGTATGGAAGGAGACATGTGAAGAAATACTGGGGAAAAGGGAAAGACAACAAAAAGCATGGATAACAACAGAAACCATCAATAAGACAAAAGACAGAAAAAACAAGAAAGCAGAGTTAAACACAAGCAAAACCAGAAGTTCCAAAGCCAAGGCTCAAGAAGTGTACACAGAAGCAAACAAAGAAGTAAAAAGAAGTATCAAAAGAGACAAGAGGAAGTATATTGAGGAGTTGGCAAGAGAGGCAGAAGATGCTGCAGCCAAAGGAAATATGAGAGAACTGTATAGCAGCACAAAGAAGCTAACAGGGAAATACAAGCAAACAAGTTGCCTCATAAAAGACAAGAATGGGAAACTGCTCAGCAATATACAAGAGCAAATGAAGAGGTGGACAGAATATTTTGGGGACCTTCTCAATAGACCAGCTCCACAAAACCCGCCGGACATCCAGCCAGCAGAAGAAGAGCTACAAATTAATGGTGAAAGACCAACGAAGGAAGAAATAAAGAAAGCCATAAAGCTTCTAAGAGATGGAAAAGCGTCTGGACCTGATGGCATTCCAGCAGAGGCCATCAAAGCAGATATCGACACGGCTACAGAGATGTTATATAAATTACTTGGTAAAGTCTGGGAAAAGGAAGAGATACCAGCAGGATGGAAGGAAGGATATCTGGTTAAGTTGCCTAAGAAGGGAAATTTACAAGAGTGCACAAATTATAGAGGAATAATGTTACTATCAGTGCCAGGAAAAGTATTAAACAGGATTATCCTTGAGAGATTAAAAGAGTCCATAGGCAAGAAACTGAGAGATGAACAAGCAGGTTTTCGACAAAACAGATCATGTACAGACCAGATAGCCACTTTGAGAATAATAGTTGAACAAAGTCTGGAATGGAATTCACCACTATACATCGGATTTGTGGACTACGAAAAGGCATTTGACAGTGTAGACAGAGAATCACTTTGGAAATTGTTGAGGCATTATGGAGTTCCCCTGAAGATCATTAATTTAATAAAGAAAACATATGAAGACATGACATGCAGAGTTCTTCACGAAGGACAGCTTACAGAACCGTTTGGGATAAGAACAGGAGTGCGACAGGGATGCCTCTTGTCTCCATTTCTTTTCTTGCTGGCAATAGATTGGGTTATGAGATCATCGGCAACACACAACAGAATTAGAATCCAGTGGACTCTGACTAAGCAGTTGGATGATCTGGATTTTGCTGATGACTTGGCTCTTCTGTCCCATAGCCGTAATCAGATGCAGGACAAATTGAAAACACTCGATGAGAGGTCACAGCAATTGGGTCTGAAAATACACAGGGAAAAGACAAAAATAATGCGAATAAATGCAGGTAATGATAACAGGGTTGAACTTGAAGAAACACCAATACAAGATATAGAATCATACACATATCTTGGCAGTAATATAGACAAAGTTGGAGGGACAAACAGCGATATCAAAATAAGAATACAAAAGGCAAGAGGAGCTTTCATTGCATTGGGAAATATATGGAGATCAAGAGAAATAGGATCCAACACGAAAATAAGAATCTTCAACTCAAATGTGAAGTCAGTCCTATTGTATGGCTCAGAGACATGGAGAACAACAAAGACAACAACCAAAAAGCTACAGACTTTCATAAATGGGTGCTTGCGTAGAATAGAGGGATTAAAATGGTATGACAAGGTTACCAACGTGGAACTGATGACAAGAACTAGACAAGTGCCAGTGGAACAAGAAATGAGAAGAAGACGATGGCGATGGATAGGACACACACTGAGGAAACCTGTTGATAGCATTACAAGGCAGTCCTTGTTCTGGAACCCCCAGGGCAAGAGAGGCAGAGGAAGACCAAGAAGTACATGGAGAAGAGAGTTGGAAACAGAGGAGAAAATGATGAGGAGAACATGGAAAGAACTTGAGATGATGGCACGTGACAGGAGGACTTGGCATGTGTTTGTTGAAGGCCTATGCTCCTTTGGGAGTGGAGGGTTATGAATGAATGACTATGCCTCTTACACGTGGTCTGGGGTGTTGTTATTTTAGCAATAAGTTCCCACTTTTGACTGTGTGTTACAGTTGCCTCAGATTCTGATTTTCCGTGTTAAAATGGTAGCGTTTTCCTTGGCTCTAAGTCCTCAATATGCCCCAACAAGGTCCGGTCTGGTACTATTCTTAACTCTGGCAATGTCTGGTTGTCTTCTTGGCGCGAGGTGAATTTTCACAGTGTTCTAAACTACACTAAAGTGTCAGTTTATATTGCCCCTTTCGTTCCTGGCACGTGTTGTTTACTATTAGACCAGGTCCCAATCAGAAATGTGGTTATTCCTACATCTTGAATGCCGGCCAATAGTTTCAAACACTGTGTGTTTTGGTGGGGTAATTCAAAATACTTCCACTAGGATATTTCTGTGCATTAATGCAAAGGTCATGTCTTCCAAATATGGAAGTGAGATTTCCGTACTATTCTCTTCAGTGATTACACATAACTTCTTACTTTTATCTCAAGTAATATCTTCGTAATAATTCTGCCGGAAGCTGATTACAACATTCCGTCTGTAAAGTGGGTGTCTGTAATATGTCCGCAGACGGGTAATTTATCTCCCGACCCGCCTTAGGTAAACACAATGCTCAGTCGCTATGCGAAACTGACCGGGCTGTGACAAAACGTCTGAATATGCTCTTTTGTGCGATCTCTCACACCTTCAGCCATCCGGCAGTATCCTTTCTTTTTCTTCATTTTTCTCACTCATCGCTTTTATTTGGCATAAATCATGCCTTTTTCATTCGTTATTTTCACTATTTTGCTCTGCTGGACATAGTATGGTGAATTCTCTAACACGCCACTCCCCTATGACAGTATTTGCTATGGGAGTAATGCGTATCTTATTGTTTCATACTCCACTCTCAGACTGTTGTTACGATTCGCCAGGTTTGGTGACCCGGCCAGCGATAATGTCGCCTAATCTGTCTGACCACCTATGGAAACGGGGCGGTCAAACATTTGACCCCATTGGAAAGCTGTTGATCATGTTGACACAAGCCGGTATGTGATCAGATGAAAGAAGACCATACGGTCTGACCAGACATCTGTCTAGCAGAGGCACTCAGATAAAGGTGATAAACAGAGGTGCGCCGGAAGTCTTAGGTAACGATATGACATCACAGTGTAAGAGGCCACGCGTGTATATTAAATTTAATATTTTCAAATACGCGTGGGATGAGTAATGACAAACTTCCCCACCCAAACAGTGCTAGATAGATTGGATTGGTTCGCCAGAATCTACTATGATTTGATTGGAACTTTCGGCGGAAACACAGCTGGGATTTGAAACTAAGGAATGTGAGATATAATCTAATAAACTCGGAGTCACAGCACACAGACAGACTGCGTCAATTAAACATCTCCTACAAGCCAGAGGAAAGAGGATAGGACTTATCATTCCACAACTATAAGTACAAGATCGAGTATTGGGCAACTTTGGAAGTACAAGTAAACCCGCAATTTTAATACAAGACTGGAAACTTGGGAATTTTATTACAAGGAGTCATAAGAGGAATTATAGATTTCCAGACCAAGTGTTTCACCCGTCATAAAAGGAATTATAGATTTCCAGACTAACTGTTTCACCCGTCATAAGAGGAATTATAGATTTCCAGACCAAGTGTTTCACCCGTCATAAGAGAAATTATAGATTTCCAGACCAAGTTTCTCACCCGTCAAAATTGAAGATGTTCCCCCGATGAAGATGTATGAGCTGCTTTCATAATGGAGGGTCCTAGAGGGAGGGGCACTAAGAGTTGCTTCCCTTGCCTAGTCCGTCGATAAAATAATTCCATCCTCAGTGTAGAAAGTTGCAGCTGAAGCATGGGTTCTTTCTTTCTGACTCTGTTCAGAGTCTGGCGCAAGGGTATTATCGTCCTTCTGCGCTTGGCGTAACTCTGTTTTACTACACATAAATGCTGAGTTAAGGTACGAGTTATCCCATGCTGAGTGTTGGGTACTCTGCTCAAACTCTTTCTTGGTAGTGTCATCCTTCTGGTTGTCCGGGTGATGGTGAACCGAACAAGCTCTCACGAACTGTCGTATTTCCTTTCGCATTCCTGGCTAGAAGTGATTCAGAGGTACATTTTCCTCCAGGGCATATGAACAGTTAATGGGATGGGGCAGGGTGGAATGCATTTTCTGCATCAGTCGGGTGCGAAATGGGAGTGGGACAACTAACTGTCTCTTATTCCCTAACCGTCTGTAAACCAAACCTTTATCCCTGTAAAATGCTCCATGGGGAGTATGGGAGTAATTGCCATACAACTTAGGAAAGATAGGCTTTAGGGTTTTATCGGCCCTTTGTGCCTGCTTTAGCTCTGAAATATTCAGGCTGTTTAGAGATAAGAGCTCAGGGGCCGCTTGTGCGTTTCCTGTGCTCTCTCTCTCTCTCTCTCTCTCACTCTCTCTCTCTCTCTCTCTCTCTTGTGTCGACTTGAAGTCACGTGAGAGATCTCCAAGAAACACATATTTTCTCCCAAGGATGAGAGGGTAGATAAGTTCGTCTACTACTTCAGCACTGATTTTCCCCCGTACATATCGGGTTGAAACTTCAATTTCTGCAACTGGAAGAGTCATAGGCTTTATGCTCTTCCGGGGCCCCTGTATTTCTACAGTTTCACCAGTGTGTTGATGGGCCTTCACTAAAAATGGGGAAATTAAAACGGAATATTCAAGACACGAATCATAGAGTCACCGTTTGGTTTGGTTACCCACGGTTATTTGCTCAGTAATAGAAGGGTGGTTGGAATTTTGTTCATATGCCTGGGGGTCATGTTTCCCTATCGGCCCCCTGATCAGACATGTGACATTATAAGGGCCTGCCTAAGGCCTCTTACAGTCCGATGGGAAGTGTGTGTCAGATTTGCACGCCTTACACCATCGCTTTCCAGTGCCCTGGGCTGAATTGCTCTGTTTCTGCCTGTGGTGATCCTGTGGTTGTTGTTGATGTTGTTGCTGTTGTGTCGTGTTGTGTGAGATGATGGTCGTACTCTTGGAGTCAGTGAAGGGGCGCTCCTCCCGTTTGGGGTGATTATCGTGTTGGCGCCTTTTAGTCGGGTTCACTTCCGACTGGGCGCTCTGGTACCGATCAGCAAACAGTACCACCTGATCAAGAGTTTCGGCCCCATGCTTAGTCAGGAACCGTCTCATGTCTGGGGTGAGCAAGTCCTTAAACTGCTCCACGATAATCATTTCTTGTAATCCCTCGTACGATTCGTCGAAGGCGCTTAGTGATCCCCACTTCTCCAAGTACATTGCCAGACGTTTAGCAAACTGCTTATAAGGTTCATCTTTTTGTTTCTTGGCTTCCCGGAACTTGCTCTGAAAAGTTTGTGCATTTAGCTGAAAACGTTGCAGCAGTGCTTTCTTCAACAAATCATAATTGTTGTTGTCTTCCGGTGCCATTTTGAGGAAGACGCATGTAGGTCCTCGCAGACTCTGAGATAGCTTCATGTTGTATCTCTCTCTATCTAATCCATAGGTGGCAGCTAAAGACTCAAATCTAGCAAGATATATGTCTATTTCCTCGGAAGTTTATGAGTAAACATCTAACTGAAAAGAGGCCGCGCTAGGAACTAACGCGTGAGATATATTTACCCCATCACTACCTTGTAAGCTCCCCGACCCGTTAGTGCTAGAACTAGATTCGATTCTTCTTCCATTAATCTCTAGTTCTTTAAGTCTAATGGCTCTGTCGGCCTGTTCCTTCCTTTCTGCTCTTTCGGCCTGTTCCTTCTCGAAAGCTCTTTGCTTTTCTTTCTCTTCTTTTTCGTTTTCCCTGGCTAATTTTTTCTCCTCTCTTTCGGCGGCCTTCTCGGCTTCTATTCTGTCTTTATCTTCTTTCATCCGTTCCTTATCTTCTTTCACAGAAGTGGCTACAAAATCAGATAATTCTTTGCCTGATAAGCCCATCTTTTTAGCAACATTTAAATAAAAAGTACAGAGATTTTGTGATTCGGCCATGCTGTGTCAGGAGAGTCTTTACAGGCGACATGAAAATTGCAATTGCTACTTGTCTAAAATAAAATTAGCCGCTCTAGCTGACTAAAATTATAAAATGCACAACACCGACAACAAACAGAAATTATCTTCAGCAATGGACAATTCTTTTCCTTTACCAATTAATTTTAGAGAAGTTTTGGATTTATTATATCAATTAACTTTACTCTTAAAATATTTCACTTATTTATTTATTTATGCAACACGTATGAGCCGATCTGTCTAAACTAATACTAACAATACTCTTTCAATAAATCTAAAATTTATGTCAGTATTCTAGGGAAATAAATAGACCGAAGTACTATAATAATAACGAGGTCCGCACTAGTGATTTATCCCAAATGCGTGTCCGAGTTCAATATCCCGTCTCGAGTCGCCCAATTGTCACGGGATTGCATCCCTTGCTTTGCAGTGGTGGTCTACTAATGGTCACAACGCAAGCGTATCTAAAAGTAGGTCGTCCAAGGTATAAACGACATTCATCTTCTATCTATATCTTTGCCAAGAGTAATCTTGCGCGAAGATAGATACCTTGGACGACCTACTTGTAAATACGCTTGCGTTGTGACCATTAGTGGACCACCACTGCAAAGCAAGATGACTCAATCCCGTGACACGAGCCCATCTGGGGTTTTACCTGTGCCTAATCTTAGCAAAGTCGAGAAGCTTAAAGCAACCATGACGAATTATCACTGAAGGGGAGTGTAAAACTGATACGAAAATAGCTAATATCTGCTTGATAGCAGAGAAAGAAATGGGTTGACCACGGAAATTTCACGTAATCAGTACGCACAACTAATGTAACTGACTACTTCCGGAGAGGGGAAGAGATCGACCCAATATTTCCGTCACAATCTCTTCTCTCTCTCAGACTTTACTAAGTAAACTGTATAATATCTGCTTTGAATACCTCTGCTGGAATGCCATCGGGGTGTCATGAAATATTCTAATCCACATATATAAATTATTAGGTAAATATGAAGCCTAACAAATAAAATTAATAAAGAAAAGAGCAATGGAAAAATAACAGTGCTGTCACAAAGAATGTACTCGAAATCCCCCTTGTTTTCTGCTTCGTCTGCAAATTGTAACGCTTTCACGTCGATAGTAAAAGCTTACTGTATTATACCCGCTTTCTTCAATGAAACGTGTGCTGTATTTCTAAGAAAAACCTTGAAATATGCAAGTTGACCTAAATTTTAAATTCCATTCATGTCTTTTTCTACACTGCGTTACCAAAACGAACGAACAGATGGACAAAAGGATAAAGAGAGAGGGGAGGGCTGAAAATCAGGAACGCATGCAACACGCTTCGCGCGATACACAAATGCTGCCATCACGCGTGTAAGTCTACATGCACTAACTTTTTTTCAGACGGACAGTGATAAAATACATTAACCATCCCAGAGTTAGGTTTATAAATCATAAAAAACGCTTATTAGGAAAGATAAAAATAGATGGGTTTACGGTTGAAAACATAACAGTACCCAGACAGCACATCTTCGAAACAGGAGGTAGAAGAAATTGCATATTTTGAATGCAGCCACGTAGCTCCTTTAAATTTGTATTTTTGGGTTCCTTAGGGTTTGCTGACAAAGAATATGTAAAACGTTACGCAAATAGTCCAGGAATTAATAAATTATAACCAAAATAAAATATTGGGGATGCCTGACAGCATAAAATCATTTCTGCTCATAAAATTTTTTTATAACGTGTTTGAAAAAACTTTGCGTTACAGAAATAGCCTACCATGTAAACTCCAAATTGATTGGAGCGCAACAAATGAAAGCCTAACCACGATTGGTCGGACTATAAATACTATCTTTCGTTGTCAAGGGAGACGGGGAAGGGTAACATTTTTTCAAACACTTGTCGAAACGGGGCTCATTGGTCAGACTCGCTGATATACACACTTGGGAGCGTTAGTTCGAAACCACTTGTTTAAATAAGCTTGATAAAGCATCAGTGCGTTGAAGCCAGCATATATTTTGCTAAATAAAAGCCTGGAAGATAAGCAGATGGGAATTTGTGCCAGTTTGTGCCAGAATTCATTGCTAATCAACGTATCTGTGTTTATTCGTATGAATTGTGGTAAGCTTGAACCATTCAATATCTTTTAATGAAAATTGAATGTGAATTGTTGATTTATGCCTGTATATATATGTGTAGTTCAGTGGCAAACGTGAGGTAAAGCCTAAAATGCTCCAGCCTGAACAGAGGGTGTCGGAGAGAAGTAAAACGGCATGGAATGGCCAAACAGTACACTGACACCTGGATGATTGAATAGAAAGAAATAATGCTGGAATTGCAGAGGCGTAGTAACCATTAAGAAGGGTAATACTGGAATAAAGTATTTCAAATGAAGCTGACAGTTGGCCTAATGCTCTGAACTCAATGTTTGTGCTGTGTTGTGATCAGTGTAACAAGAGAGTTTAAGTTAGTTATGAAGTAGAAGGTACATCCTTCTTGATTTCAGGGACCGTGGTCTTGATGGTAGTGAGCAGCACCTGGTCAGAGCTTTGCTGAATCCAGAGTCGGACAGCATACTCCTTGGTCTTTTTAGCTATCAGTGAGGTGTCTCCTGAGCCCAGAGGAGAATTCGAGCAGAGGAGTCCTTTCCTGCCGCCATCACGCCAGATAAGCGAATTGGCCAGCTGAGCTCAACATTATGTCCCCTCATCTTGAAATGACTTTGTAAATTTAACATTAAGAGGGGAAATTAATTGTCTTAATATCAGGAACTGAGAACATCTCCAATACTAGTTTCCTTAAGACAAACTATTGAAGTCATGATGACAACTACCAACAGAGCTTGAACAAAACAAAACCAGTATTACCTCATACTACTATTACACAACTGACACACATAGGATATTTTTAATAATATATGTCACTACCAGATTCATATTAATACATTCTGTACATAACTTGTAATTAACATTGATTGTGATTCCTGGTTCCTTTGTCTTTGAATCAGGACACACATATGCCTTTATGATAGAAATGAATACATATTGTTATTTGAAAAGTTACGAGTGTCTCCTGTAAGATATTCTCATAGAGTGTTATATGTATGTGAGTGTCACAGTGTTGTCAAGAGTAGTGGATTAAATTAAATTGTTTATCTGTCTGTTGTTGTGACTTACACTTCACCATACTCATACCCTAGACACATAACGTAGCATCACACTATTCCAGAATAATTCTGACTGAGATATATAGAGATATGTGGTAGCAAGTAAGGTTATCTATAATACACTACTCTTAATAGATATAGATACCTTCACAGCTGATCTCAGTCAGTACACTAAGTCCCCTATAAATATTTATAACATCCCACTTCACCACATATATTGGGGTCTCGCTCTTGGGATTTTGAATCTTTAACTATTAAAAATATTGGGGATAATTCACTTCAGGGAATATAAGAATTAAAAGGTATCCTTGGGTGGAATTAAATAAGGTTGAGCTCACGGTGCCTGTGTTGTCCATTAGAGATTGAATTGTTGGTTAGACATTATATAAAGTTACCTGATAGACAATGGCGGACCTGGCCAAATTTCGATCTGCTGCGGTTCAGACTGCAAAAGAGTTAGGATTAGATGGGCAAGTTATGGTTGCCTATGTCACGACGGAATGTGACAAATTTATTGAACGCGAAGAAAGAAGGTTTGAAGCCGAAAGAAGGTTAGAGGCTGAAAGGGAAATTAAGAAGTTACAGTTTGAGGCTGAGGCTGAGACTAAGAGGTTGCAAGCTGAGGCTGAGACTAAGAGGTTGCAGATTGAGGCTGACAAAGAGGCTAAGAAATTGGAAGCAGAAAGAGAAGAGAAGAAATTAGCTGCAGAAAGAGAAGAGAAGAAATTAGCTGCAGAAAGGGAAGAGAGGAAATTAGCTGCAGAGAGGGAAGCAGAAAAGGAGGAGAAAAGATTACAAAGGGAACATGAGTTACGACTAAGGGAGTTTGAGTTTCAAGGCCATGCTCCTGAAAATGGTGCCAGTCCCTTTGCCTCTGATGCTACGGTTACTCAAGGAGCCTCAACCTCAGCTATGAATTTTCATTTAGATCATTTTGTTGAGAAAGACGATGATATTGAGAGCTATATAAATAGGTATGAACTATTAGCTACCACGTATGGGTTAGAGAGAGAAAGGTGGAGCTTAAAGTTATCTCAGGGACTTCGTGGGGCAGCTTATGAAGTTTTTGCAAAAATGAGCAGAGGTGATCAGGAAAATTATGACATGCTAAAGCAGGCTCTTTTGTTAAGGTATGAAAAGAATGCAGAATTTTATAGGAAAAAAAAATTTAGGAATGCTAAACTACTGTCAGGTGAAACCTATCACCAGTTCTCTGCACGAATAGAGACATACTTGGAGAAATGGACTTCTCTGGGGAAAACCCAAGATCTTAAGGAAATGGTCCTTATAGAGCAACTAAGAGAGTCCATGGCTCCAGACCTGAGAAAGTTTCTCATGGAACAAGGTGCAGAGAGGCTGGGTGAGTTGCTAAATGTTGCTGAAAGGTATCAAGCAGCTCAAGCAGAGGGAACAGGTAATAAAAAGAAACAAGTGGATAACTTTAGGGCACCACAGAACTTTAATAAATTTGATCCTAAGGATCAAAATAAAGGTAAGCACCAATTTGATAGGCCACGGTATGAAAATAAAAATAAATTCCCACAATTCGATGAAAGGAAATATGATGAAAGAAAATCTTTCAACCAAGGAAAAAGGTGGTGTAAAAATTGTAAGATGAACAATCATGACACTGACCATTGTAGAAGGAAACCTCCTCATTTTGCTGCTATGACATCGGGGAAAAAGGAAAAGAAGGGCAAACCTGAAGAATTACAGGAACCATACCACCCCCCAGTGTGTGAAGATGTCATCTGTAATGGTGTCACTATAAGATGTTTATATGATACCGGTTTAGATTACGATTCCGTTGTGAGTTCTCACCTGGTGCAGGCCGATCAATACACCACAGAAACAGTGGAGATTCAAACTGCAACCAAGGATGTAGCTACCATGACACTTCCCGTCGCCCGAATAAAAGTGAAAACGCGATATGTGGAAGGAATCATAAAAGCAGCAGTGATAAATGAGCCAATCTACCCTCTAATATTGGGGTGTAGATATGTCTTCTTGGGGAATCCCAAGAGACCTGTGATATTGGCAACAGTGCAGACCAGATCACAGTCAAAGAAGGAGGAGGATAATCCCATAAATACTCACCCAGATGAGATGAGGAAGGCACAGGCTGAGGACAAAACACTCAAGCCATGTTTCAAGAAGTTGCCCAAATCTCATACACCTCCAGGCAAGGGAGAGTTTTATATGAAGAACAAACTGATATATAGGAAGGCTGGATCTGAATCCAATGGTCACGGACAGCTGGTCCTTCCCACTTCATATAGGACTAAAGTGTTGGAACTAGGGCATGCGATTCCCTTCAGTGGTCATATGGGAATCAGCGCAACAGGACAGCGAATAGCTTGTCACTATTTCTGGCCAGGAATAACTGAAGATATCAAACGATATGTAAAATCCTGTCCAGAGTGCCAACGAGTAGCACCTAAACATTGGACTGCACCAGCAACTCTGGGGGAAATGCCCATAGTGGGAACACCCTTTGAGAGAGTTGCCGTGGATCTTGTGGGACCTCTCACCCGAACCAAGAGAAGGAACAGCTACATTCTGACTCTGGTGGACACTTGTTCTATGTGGGGAGAGGCAGTAGCCCTGTCATCGATTGATTCTAAACATGTGGCAGAGGCATTGCTCACAATTTTCACAAGGTTAGGCTTTCCCAATCAAATCTTGACTGATAATGGCTCTCAGTTCAAGGGGAAACTAACTGAAGAAGTTTTCAGGATCTTTCCAGGCCAAACACTTCCATTGTAGTGTGTATCATCCCCAAGGGAACGGCCAAGTGGAAAGATTTAACGGCACATTGATGTCGATCCTGAGAAAGTTGGCACACGAAAAACCAGATACATGGGACCAGTACCTGCACGCCGCCCTCTTTGCTTATCGGGAGGTACCCCATAGTTCAACCGGTATGGCCCCGGCAACATTATTGTTTGGAAGGCCAATAAAAGGTCCACTTGAAGCTTTGTTAAGAACGTGGACTGATGAAAAGGCAGAGGAAAACATTACATCTTCATACCAATATGTGAATGAGCTGACCACTCGGTTAAAAACTGGCTGGAAACTTGCCAATGAAAATTTGAAACAAGCCAGGAAGAAACATGCTGCCTATTATAACAGGAAGGCGAAAGACAGAAATTTGGCTGTGGGAGAGAAAGTACTGCTTCTTTTGCCTGGGAGTCAGAATAAGTTACAAATTGGATGGCAGGGTCCATATACAGTTCTAGAGAAGGTGTCTAGAACAAATTATAAGATAGATAAGAAGGGGAAAGAAAAAATCTATCATGTGAATCTCCTGAAGAAATATTTGGAAAGAGAACATCAGGAAGAGACACACTTGTTGACCTTGTCCATCGCCATGGAGATGAAAAAGGAACCACTTTCATCATTTGAATATCCATTACACCCCTGTGAGACAGCAGCACAGGTGAAAATCAGTACACATTTAACGAAAACTCAGAAAGAGAGAGTGCAACAGGTTCTAAATAATCATGCAGAGGTGTTAACAGACCGACCAGGGCATACAAACCTATTGGAATATGATATGAAACTAATAGACTCCACACCTGTCTGTATGAAACCATATTCTATTCCGTTTGCTAAGGAGAAAGCTTTGAAGGAAGAGATAGATTATCTATTGAAGGAAGGAATTATTTCGCACAGTGAGTCTTCGTATAGTTCCGGTGTTGTACTCTTAAGGAAGCCCTCTGGAGAACATAGACTCTGTATAGATTACAGGAGACTGAATGCTATTACAGAAGGACAGGTGGATCCATTGCCGGATACAAATCAGCTGTTTGCCAGACTAAATAAAGCTAAATATTTCTCAAAAGTGGATCTGAGTAAAGGATACTATCAGATTCCAGTAAAGCCTGAGGTTAGACCATACCTAGCTTTTAGTACCTCAGAAGGACACTATGAGTTTAATAGATTGCCATTTGGATTGAAGAATGCGCCTAGTGTCTTCTCTAGAATGATGAGAAAATTATTGGATCCTCTGAATAATCCCTGTATAACAAATTTTATGGATGATATCCTTATAGCAACAGAAACATTTGAGGAACACATTGACTCTCTGAACATGCTGTTTACTCGACTTAGGGAGGCAAATTTAACAGCCCGACCAACCAAATGTTGCGTTGGATGTAAAGAATTGGAATTTTTGGGACACACAGTTTATCAGGGAAACATGACCCCTGACCCAAAGAATTTAGAGAAACTACAGAAAGCCCCGAGACCACAAACCAAGAAGGACGTGAGATCCTTTGTCTCATTATGTGGTTTCTACCAGAAGTATATCAAAAACTTTAATTCCATATGTGCACCGTTAACTGAATTGACACGTAAAGGACATCCAGATCGCATTACATGGACACCACAATGTGAAATGACTTACCAAGAATTGAAGGAAAAGCTCACAAGTAAACCCATTTTGAAATTACCTGACTTAAGTCAAGAATTCATAGTAAGGACGGATGCAAGTAATATTGGGCTGGGTGCAACTCTTCTACAGAAATCAGATGCATTGGATGGGGAATTAAGCCCAGTGGCATATGCTAGCAGAAAGTTGAATAAAGCTGAAATCAACTACTCAACTAGCGAAAAAGAATGTCTCGCAGTAATATGGGCAATAAAGAAATTCAATATTTATCTATATGGGAAGGCATTTAAGTTGCAAACAGATCACAAACCTTTATCGTTTTTAGCACAGGCTAAGCATGAGAACTCTAGGTTACTCCGATGGTCTTTGCTTCTGGCTCCATATAATTTTAGCATTGAGTATATATCTGGAAAAAAAATTTGGGAGCGGATTTTTTAAGCCGCCATCCGTGTGATGAGAATCACCGTAAACCCCAGAAATAATAATAAATTTCTCTATGTGTATATAGAATAAAGGACTGACATATAATGTCTGTTTTAAGAGGGGAGGTGTCATGGAATATTCTAATCCACATATATAAATTATTAGGTAAATATGAAGCCTAACAAATAAAATTAATAAAGAAAGAGCAATGGTAAAATAACAGTGCTGTCACAAAGAATGTACTCGAAATCCCCCTTGTTTTCTGCTTCGTCTGCAAATTGTAACGCTTTCACGTTGATAGTAAAAGCTTACTGTATTATACCCGCTTTCTTCAATGAAACGTGTGCTGTATTTCTAAGAAAAACCTTGAAATATGCAAGTTGACCTAAATTTTAAATTCCATTCATGTCTTTTTCTACACTGCGTTACCAAAACGAACGAACAGATGGACAAAAGGATAAAGAGAGAGGGGAGGGCTGAAAATCAGGAACGCATGCAACACGCTTCGCGCGATACACAAATGCTGCCATCACGCGTGTAAGTCTACATGCACTAATTTTTTTTCAGACGGACAGTGATAAAATACACTACCCTTTCCCAGAGTTAGGTTTATAAATCATAAAAAACGCTTATTAGGAAAGATAACAATAGATGGGTTTACGGTTGAAAACATAACAGTACCCAGACAGCACATCTTCGAAACAGGAGGTAGAAGAAATTGCATATTTTGAACGCAGCCACGTAGCTCCTTTAAATTTGTATTTTTGGGTTCCTTAGGGCTTGCTGACAAATAATATGTAAAACGTTACGCAAATAGTCCAGGAATTAATAAATTATACCCAAAATAAAATATTGGGGATGCCTGACAGCATAAAATCATTTCTGCTCATAAGATTTTTTTTTAACGTGTTTGAAAAAAATTTACGTTACAGAAATAGCCTACCATGTAAACTCCAAATTGATTGGAGCGCAACAAATGAAAGCCTAACCACGATTGGTCGGACTATAAATACTATCTTTCGTTGTCAGGGGAGACGGGGAAGGGTAACATTTTTTCAAACACTTGTCGAAACGGGGCTCATTGGTCAGACTCGCTGATATACACACTTGGGAGCGTTAGTTCGAAACCACTTGTTTAAATAAGCTTGATAAAGCATCAGTGCGTTGAAGCCAGCTTATATTTTGCTAAATAAAAGCCTGGAAGATAAGCAGATGGGAATTTGTGCCAGTTTGTGCCAGAATTCATTGCTAATCAACGTATCTGTGTTTATTCGTATGAATTGTGGTAAGCTTGAACCATTCAATATCTTTTAATGAAAATTGAATGTGAATTGTTGATTTATGCCTGTATATATATGTGTAGTTCAGTGGCAAACGTGAGGTAAAGCCTGTAATGCTCCAGCCTGAACAGAGGGTGTCGGAGAGAAGTAAAACGGCATGGAATGGCCAAACAGTACACTGACACCTGGATGATTGAATAGAAAGAAATAATGCTGGAATTGCAGAGGCGTAGTAACCATTAAGAAGGGTAATACTGGAATAAAGTATTTCAAATGAAGCTGACAGTTGGCCTAATGCTCTGAACTCAATGTTTGTGCTGTGTTGTGATCAGTGTAACAAGAGAGTTTAAGTTAGTTATGAAGTAGAAGGTACATCCTTCTTGATTTCAGGGACCGTGGTCTTGATGGTAGTGAGCAGCACCTGGTCAGAGCTTTGCTGAATCCAGAGTCGGACAGCATACTCCTTGGTCTTTTTAGCTATCAGTGAGGTGTCTCCTGAACCCAGAGGAGAATTCGAGCAGAGGAGTCCTTTCCTGCCGCCATCACGCCAGATAAGCGAATTGGCCAGCTGAGCTCAACATTATGTCCCCTCATCTTGAAATGACTTTGAAAATTTAACATTAAGAGGGGAATTTAATTGTCTTAATATCAGGAACTGAGAACATCTCCAATACTAGTTTCCTTAAGACAAACTATTGAAGTCATGATGACAACTACCAACAGAGCTTGAACAAAACAAAACCAGTATTACCTCATACTACTATTACACAACTGACACACATAGGATATTTTTAATAATATATGTCACTACCAGATTCATATTAATACATTCTGTACATAACTTGTAATTAACATTGATTGTGATTCCTGGTTCCTTTGTCTTTGAATCAGGACACACATATGCCTTTATGATAGAAATGAATACATATTGTTATTTGAAAAGTTACGAGTGTCTCCTGTAAGATATTCTCATAGAGTGTTATATGTATGTGAGTGTCACAGTGTTGTCAAGAGTAGTGGATTAAATTAAATTGTTTATCTGTCTGTTGTTGTGACTTACACTTCATCATACACATACCCTAGACACATAACGTAGCATCACACTATTCCAGAATAATTCTGACTGAGATATAGATACCTTCACAGCTGATCTCAGTCAGTACACTAAGTCCCCTATAAATATTTATAACATCCCACTTCACCACACGGGGCCAGCAGTTTTTCTACAGATTTATCATCATCTTTCAGCTCCTCAAGAAGTATATATCTTTAACAAACACATGCCAAGTTTTGTTGTTCGGTGCCATCAGCTTAAGGTCTTTTCACGTCTTTTTCATCCCTTTCATGTCTGTTTTCGGGTCTCGTCTCCGTGAGTTTTTTTTTTTAATCTCAGTCTATCTCTCTTACCCTGGGGATTCCAGAAAAAGCACTGCCTTATAATACTTCCAACATGTTTCTTGAGTGTATGTTCGGTTCGCCGCCAGCGTCTTCGTCTTATCTCTTGTTTCACTGGCTCTTGTTTGGCTCCTGTCATCAGTTCCACATTAGTGATATTGTCATACCATTTCACTCCTTCTATTCTATGCAAGCCCCCATTTATGAAAGTATGTAGCTATGAGAATAAACACTGGTTGTTGTTTTTATTGTTCTCCATGTTTCAGACCCATACAATACGACTGACTTGATATTTGAATTGAAAATTCTGATCTTTTGTCACATAATTGGATTCGATCTCTTTTCCTCTCCGGCAGTTTTGTTATTTTAGAGTCAATGTTTACACTTCTTCTCCATAATAATTTATCTTGTCTGTTTACCTGACCATTCCTGCTGAAAGAGAAGACAGGTGATGCAATATTGACTGACAGTCAGGTTGGTAAAATTCTCGTGTACCAAACCTTGGCAGCGCCGGATTAACTGGACGTACGCCTAGCAAGTTTATTTCGCTCTGATATGGCTATTGTGATTCACTAATTACTGTTGTGAAGAGTCACAGCCCAGATGGTTACACGAGGGTCGGTGTTTGCACAAGGACGGGAGATAAATTACCCATCTGTGGCATATTACAGACATGCACCTGAAAGACGGAATGCAGTAATAGCTGTCGGACAGAAGTGTTGAAAGGACATTATTTGTGATAATGTAGGGAGAAGTAGTGCAATAATTACCACGAATCGACGGATATAACAACTCCTTATACGGAAGATGACTTTTTAAATAACATGCAGAATTTTCCTATGAGGAAATTATTTTGGATAGACGCCCTAAAACCACGCATGATTGTAACTATTGACCGGCATTCGAGATGTAAACATAAAATTTCTTATTGGAGCCTGGTCTAATAGTAAACAATAACGATAACATGAAACTTTAGTCGGTTGAAAGCACTGTGAAATTCATCTCGTCAAGAGACAACCAGCCAGAATAAATAATAGAATCAGAATTTCATTTATCGGACCGGACTTTGTTTGAGCATCTTGGGGAATTATCTCCCAGGAAAACATTATCTACATTAACAAGGACAACCGGAATCCAAAGGAATCTGAACACGGAGTCAAAGTGGGAACTTATTGTAAGGTAACAACACCACAGAACACGTGTAAGAGGCATCTTCAACAAGTTGCTTTAACTATTTCTCTGAACCATGATCGCCTAGACCGCGGGTCAGCACCCTCCATAAAATTGACTTGCTAGACAGGAGGGAAACGGAGGATCAAAAAGGAAAAAATATGACTGGAAAGATTGCGTAGCAAGGCTAAAGAGACGCAATTGGGGGGGGATGGAGGAAAGTAAAAATTCAAGTCCCCCAAATTGACACGAGGTACGGAATTGGACGTTTTGCGATACCAAGCGCTTGATTTGAATTTGAGCGGAAGAACGCAGATGTTAGGAATATTACAAAAATTTAAAAAGTAATTTTTCTTAATATTAATGCTAGGAATATAAAAAATTAGCTGGCCAGATGGCCTATTCTGAGCAGTGAACTAATATGTTCTTAATTTTACAAACGGATAGATAATATTGAAGATAATGACAAAAGACAGTGTAGTTTACAACATCGACAGACTGCCTTGAATAAAAAGTGTCGTTACACGACCTTGGGGACGCAAGTGTTCAAAGTTACTTATTATGGAGGAGAGGGTTTTTGAGCGGTAGCTGTGTCTAAATATAACTTTTTACGACAAAATTTTAAGGGGAGAGAAAGGTTGCTTCAAAAATCAAGCACATTTTTTTTAGAAACACAAGTAGAGACGGACAGACTAACAGATAACCATCCATACTTGACTGAAGCATGACTGAAATGACTTTAGTGTAGAAATTTGAAATTAAAAATAAACCTTGGCAGTGATTGGCCACAGACAATCATATCATTAGCGCTCAGAGCGCATTTGGGGTCATTCTTCAATAATTGTTCAGTGTTAGACACAGATTTTAAAGTGTGGTGTTTTCCCATAAGAAAGACAGTGAATAAATTTAGGGACGCCATACTATAGCCAGCAGCTCAGCTGAGTTTTGCTAGCAATTCTGTGTTAATTATTCATAATCTGGTAAGATTGAAATTATTTCTTTATATATTTTGAATATTGTTTCATGTTCGAGTGATTTGATACTGCCATATCATAATATAGCCTTACAAACCAGTAGGGATTTTGCTCTAGACCCCCCGCCCAAGTCAGGGTCTAGGGACCAACAAGGTACATAAACTACAGCAAGGATTATGCAAAATAAATCAAGCATTGAAACAGATTACCTATCTTCTTTTAGGGCCAACAACTAATAAATATTTTCAGAATCTATAGTCTGGGAGGATCTATCTGAGGTAAACCCACCATGGTAACTGTGCTGTTTGGTCAGAGAGATCTGACCTGTCTGTATGATGTGGTTGTTGTGTCAGTGTGGTGTCCAGACGTGGGTATAGAATAGATTTTGACACATAGCCCATACTTTGATTGCAGAGCTGTGAGTTTTCTATCTACAACAAAGCAGAGTCTATTCGGTGGGTGACTTTACTCGAGTGTATCTGTGCAGTTCTTGTGACAGAGACCACCATTATTGCCCGCCAGCACGGAGAGGTGGGACCGCAAGTTTTCAGCACCAGAGCTACAAAAAGATGAGTGAGCCTCTGGTCTGCTGGACATTCACCAACTATTGGTAGTGACTAATATCCCCATAAAAATTCCCACCAGTTTCTGGACACGGTGTAGTCAATATAGACAGGTGTGATGAGACCACCCCAACAGCACAGACAATAAATATCCTCCCTAGTAGCTGACTACCAGAACATTTTAATAAAACTAACTATTCTAGTACTTAAATATGTACACTTTTGTATTTATTATGTAACATTCCATGCATAATTTTCATAAATTTTAAATCCTTCTTTTAAAACAAGTTCTGGTCAAAAAAAAACTTGATCCAGAACAAATAAATGTAATATAATTATATCAAAAACTTTATACACGTGAGTTAGTTCAGTGTATTTTAACACTTGTTAATCTTATTAGTCTTCTTAAATGCCTGTGGGTGTATTTATAACTAAACCACCACATTACACATCATTACCCTAGACACTTTACGTAGCCACATTCATTAAGAAAAAAAAAAAATTAAGTGTGAGGTCGTAGTGGTAGCAAGAAAGGCCTTCTGATAATTCTCAACCACATTTTATCTCAGGAGCCTTCACAGCTGGCCTCATACAAGTTACATGTAGTAATAACACCATCATACAATACCATCAACACCACTACATAAATTGGGGTCTTGTCCAGGGATAATTAGCCCAACAGTAAAATTAGGATCTCCTGGTGGGAGAAATAAAAGTAGAGAAATAAATTGTAAAATTTCCTTTAAAATTAAAAGTGTCCCTGCAGATAAAAGTTGGTGAATCTTCACAGCCAGTAATAATTAATTAGTTAACTGGTTAGTTAGAATTAGTTAGACTATAGTCATATAGTAATTAGAAGTACTTAGTGTATTTACTGGTTAGAGATTTATCTTGTATATTATTATATTGTCCAAAAAGTATGGCAGAGCTAGCAAAGTTTAGATCAGCTGCTGTGCTCACTGCGAAGGAGATGGGGATGGATGGTCAAATTTTAATTCAATACGTAACGACTGAATGTGATAAATATATTGAACGGGAAGAAAGGAGATTAGAAAAAGAGGCTGAAAGAAAATTAGAGGCTGACAGGTTAGCTGAAGAAAAGAGATTACAAATTGAGGCTGATAGAGAAATTAAGAGGCTGCAGATTGAGGCAGAAGAAAAACGACAGCAAAGGGAGGCAGACGAAAAAAGGTTGACTGCCGAAAGGGAAGCAGAAGATAGAAGGTTGCAGAGGGAGCATGAATTACGACTAAGGGAGCTGGAATTACAAGGCCCGGCTCCTGAAAATGGTGCCAGCCCTTTTGCCTCAGATGCTACGCCCAGTATGGGAGCCTCAAACTCAGCTATGGGGTTTCATTTAGACCATTTTGTTGAGAAAGACGATGACATAGAAGGGTACCTAGGACGTTTTGAGTTATTAGCTACTACATATGGGTTAGAGAGAGAGAGGTGGAGTTTAAAGCTATCACAGGGATTGAGGGGTGCTTCTTATGAAGTATTTGCCAAAATGAACAGAGAAGACCAAGACAATTATGACATGTTAAAGCAGGCTTTGTTATTAAGGTACGAGAAGAATGGTGAATTTTATCGTAAGAGATTTAGAAATGCCAAACTGTTGTCTGGGGAGACATACCACCAATTCTCTGCCAGACTAGAAACCTATTTGGAGAAATGGACGGCTCTGGGGAAGACCCAAGATCTTAAAGAAATGATCATGATTGAGCAATTGAGAGAGTCCATGGCTCCAGACATGAGAAAATTTCTCATGGAACAAGGTGCAGAGAAGTTGGGGGAAATTTTAAATGTTGCTGAGAGGTATCAGGCAGCTCAGGCAGAGGTAAGTGGTGCTAAAAAGAAGCACATAGACAATTTTAAAGCTCCACAGCAATTTAATAAATTTGATAATAGAGAGCAGGGAAATAAAGGCAGGACAAATTTTGAGCGGCCAAGAAATGACTATCGCGACAGAAACTCACAGTTCAATGACCAAAAGTTCAATGAAAGAAAACCGTTGAACCAAGGAAAAAGATGGTGCAAATGGTGCAAGAAGGATAACCATAACACCGAATTTTGTAGAAGGAAACCTTCAAACATTGCTGCAATGAAGTCGGGGACGCAAAGATTAAAGGTTAATCCTAAGGGACAACAGGAACCTTATCACCCCCCAGTTTGTGAGGATGTTATTTGTAATGGGGTCACCATAAGGTGCCTTTATGATACAGGTTTGGATTATGATTCAGTTGTGAAGTCTAGCCTAGTGGACCCAAGTCAGTATACCACAGAAACAGTGGAAATACAAGGGGCGACTAAGGACATACCACTCATGACACTTCCCATCGCAAGGATAACGGTGAAAACTCGCTATGTGGAAGGAGAAATCAGAGCAGCAGTGATAGATGAACCAATCTACCCTCTGATATTGGGGTGTAGATACGTCTTCTTGGGGAATCCCGAGAAACCTGTGATCATGGCGACAGTGCAGACCAGGTCACAGAAGAAGGAGGAAGAAGGTGAACCTATAAACGCTCATCCAGAGGAGATGAGGAAGGCGCAGGCTGAGGATAGGACACTCCAGCCATGTTTTAAAAAATTGCCCAAATGCCACACACCTCCGAGCAAGGGGGAATATTTCATGAAGAATAGATTATTATACAGGAAGACAGGAACTAGATCCACTGGTCACGGACAGTTAGTTCTACCCAAGAGATATAGGGCAAATTTGATAAGGAGCTTACATGTTGGAAAAGATGGTGACCATGAGAAAGTCGGTACCATCTGCCAAAAGATTGCTCTAAAATACTATTGGCCCGACGTAAATGTCGATGTTGAAAACTTTGTAGAAGCATGTGGCGTATTTCATGAGGGAACACCCACAAAGGGAAAATATGTGCAGGACCTAGAACCGCCACGGGGCAACTTTAGGCCTGAAAGGAAAACTAATTATACACGGGTAGACAAAGTGGAATGGGAGCCCCCTTTTCACACCCAGTCTTCACTTGAATGGATTAACATGGCCGCTATGCGAAGAGTACAAAGAAGAAATTTAACCCAGGATAGGATGACAATCCCTCGGTCAGACTTATATAAACTGGAGGAACAGACAAGAGAGCGAAGATCTCTCATAAACAATCTTAAGTGGGGAGACAAACCCCAGAGAAAAATTGGTAGTGGTCGATTTGTGAGTGATGATTCTAGGAAGAAAAGTCCTCATTATAAAGCTTCTAATGGACGGGACCAGATGAGTTCCATGAAAAATAAGTATGATAAATTAAAGATCCAGATGTAACTTTATTAAGGACCTGGACAGATGAGAAGGCGGAAGAGACTGTTACCTCATCATATCAATATGTGAACGAACTGACCACTCGTTTGAAAGCTGGATGGAAACTGGCAAATGATAATTTGAAACAAGCCAGGAAGAAACATGCAGCATATTTTAATAGGAAGGCAAAGGACAGGGAACTGGCAGTCGGAGAGAAGGTGCTGCTTCTACTACCGGGAAGCCAGAATAAATTACAAATTGGTTGGCAAGGTCCATATACGGTTCTAGAGAAGGTGTCTAGAACAAACTATAAAATTGACAAAAAGGGGAAGGAAAAAGTTTATCATGTAAACCTGTTAAAGAAGTATCTGGACAGACCACTCCAGGAAAGCACCCCCTTATTGACCTTAGCTATTGCAACCCAGATGCAAAAGGAACCACTCACCTCACATGAATACCCATTACATCCTTGTGAAACCGCAGCACAGGTAAAAGTCAGTAAGCACCTGACTAAAAACCAGAGGGAGAGAGTTCAACAGGTTCTGAAGGAACATACAGATGTATTAACAGATAAACCAGGCCATACAAATTTGCTACAGTATGACATGAAACTGGTAGACACAAACCCAATCTGTATGAGAGCCTATTCTATTCCGTTCGCGAAGGAGAAGGCATTAAAGGAAGAAATAGATTATTTATTGAAGGAGGGGATTATTTCGCACAGTGAATCATCTTTTAGTTCTAGTGTCGTTTTGTTGAGGAAACCGTCTGGGGAACACAGACTGTGCATAGATTACAGGAAACTGAATGCTGTCACAGAAGGACAAGTGGATCCATTACCAGACACAAAACAGTTATTTGCCAGACTGAACAAGGCAAAATACTTTTCAAAGGTGGATCTTAGTAAAGGCTATTACCAGATCCCAGTGAAGCCTGAAGTGAGACCTTATTTGGCTTTTAGCACTTCGGATGGACATTATGAATTCAATATGCTACCATTCGGACTGAAAAATGCTCCGAGTGTGTTTTCAAGGATGATGCGAAAATTGTTGGACCCCCTGAATAACCCATGTATCACAAATTTCATGGATGATATTCTCGTCGCCACCGAGACATTTGAAGAACACATTGAAGCTCTGGAGATGTTGTTTGATAGACTTCGGGAGGCGAACTTAACTGCTAGGCCAACAAAATGTTGTATTGGATGCAAAGAGTTGGAATTCTTGGGGCACACCGTATATCAGGGTAATATGACCCCTGATCCTAAGAACTTGGAAAAACTGCAGAGAGCACCTAGGCCGCAAACCAAAAAGGACGTGCGATCATTCGTGTCGTTATGCGGGTTTTATCAGAAATACATCAAAAATTTTAACGCCATTTGTGCTCCTCTGACTGATCTGACTCGCAAGGGACTTCCAGATAAAATTATTTGGACTGCACAATGTGAATTAGCGTTCCAAGAGTTAAAGGAAAAACTCACTAGCAAGCCTATTCTCAAACTGCCTGATTTGACACAGGACTTTGTCTTAAGAACCGATGCAAGTAATGTGGGACTAGGAGGGGCTTTGTTGCAAAGATCATCTTCACCTGATGGGGAACTTAAACCAGTCGCTTATGCAAGCCGCAAATTGAATAAGGCGGAACAAGGATACTCCACAAGCGAAAAAGAATGTTTAGCATTAATCTGGGCAATAAAGAAGTTTCAAATCTATCTGTATGGTAGGACTTTTGTGGTGGAGACGGATCATCAGCCTCTCGTGTTCTTGTCTCAGGCTAAGCATGAAAACGCAAGATTGCTGAGGTGGTCTTTATTGCTTCAACCGTATCAGTTCAGTATCCAATATATCCCAGGCAAATTGAATGTCGGTGCAGATTTCCTCAGTCGGCACCCCTGTGATCAAAATTAGAGTAGTGGCAGACGTGAGGAGTAATTTTACCTATGTGTATCGCTGGTTTTGGAACTTGCCATAGGCATGTTTTCAAGTGGGGAGATGTGTAGTGAAATTGACAGAGATACAACGGTAAAATACTCAAAAGATAACATTTTAGGATAAAAACATAATGCGTAGGCTGCTGATGTACATGATCGCCTAGACCGCGGGTCAGCACCCTCCATAAAATTGACTTGCTAGACAGGAGGGAAACGGAGGATCAAAAAGGAAAAAAATATGACTGGAAAGATTGCGTAGCAAGGCTAAAGAGACGCAATTGGGGGGGATGGAGGAAAGTAAAAATTCAAGTCCCCCAAATTGACACGAGGTACGGAATTGGACGTTTTGCGATACCAAGCGCTTGATTTGAATTTGAGCGGAAGAACGCAGATGTTAGGAATATTACAAAAATTTAAAAAGTAATTTTTCTTAATATTAATGCTAGGAATATAAAAATTAGCTGGCCAGATGGCCTATTCTGAGCAGTGAACTAATATGTTCTTAATTTTACAAACGGATAGATAATATTGAAGATAATGACAAAAGACAGTGTAGTTTACAACATCGACAGACTGCCTTGAATAAAAAGTGTCGTTACACGACCTTGGGGACGCAAGTGTTCAAAGTTACTTATTATGGAGGAGAGGGTTTTTGAGCGGTAGCTGTGTCTAAATATAACTTTTTACGACAAAATTTTAAGGGGAGAGAAAGGTTGCTTCAAAAATCAAGCACATTTTTTTTAGAAACACAAGTAGAGACGGACAGACTAACAGATAACCATCCATACTTGACTGAAGCATGACTGAAATGACTTTAGTGTAGAAATTTGAAATTAAAAATAAACCTTGGCAGTGATTGGCCACAGACAATCATATCATTAGCGCTCAGAGCGCATTTGGGGTCATTCTTCAATAATTGTTCAGTGTTAGACACAGATTTTAAAGTGTGGTGTGTTCCCATATGAAAGACAGTGAATAAATTTAGGGACGCCATACTATAGCCAGCAGCTCAGCTGAGTTTTGCTAGCAATTCTGTGTTATGTATTCTTAATCTGGTAAGATTGAAATTATTTCTTTATATATTTTGAATATTGTTTCATGTTCGAGTGATTTGATACTGCCATATCATAATATAGCCTTACAAACCAGTAGGGATTTTGCTCTAGACCCCCCGCCCAAGTCAGGGTCTAGGGACCAACAAGGTACATAAACTACAGCAAGGATTATGCAAAATAAATCAAGCATTGAAACAGATTACCTATCTTCTTTTAGGGCCAACAACTAATAAATATTTTCAGAATCTATAGTCTGGGAGGATCTATCTGAGGTAAACCCACCATGGTAACTGTGCTGTTTGGTCAGAGAGATCTGACCTGTCTGTATGATGTGGTTGTTGTGTCAGTGTGGTGTCCAGACGTGGGTATAGAATAGATTTTGACACATAGCCCATACTTTGATTGCAGAGCTGTGAGTTTTCTATCTACAACAAAGCAGAGTCTATTCGGTGGGTGACTTTACTCGAGTGTATCTGTGCAGTTCTTGTGACAGAGACCACCATTATTGCCCGCCAGCACGGAGAGGTGGGACCGCAAGTTTTCAGCACCAGAGCTACAAAAAGATGAGTGAGCCTCTGGTCTGCTGGACATTCACCAACTATTGGTAGTGACTAATATCCCCATAAAAATTCCCACCAGTTTCTGGACACGGTGTAGTCAATATAGACAGGTGTGATGAGACCACCCCAACAGCACAGACAATAAATATCCTCCCTAGTAGCTGACTACCAGAACATTTGAATAAAACTAACTATTCTAGTACTTAAATATGTACACTTTTGTATTTATTATGTAACATTCCATGCATAATTTTCATAAATTTTAAATCCTTCTTTTAAAACAAGTTCTGGTCAAAATAAAACTTGATCCAGAACAAATAAATGTAATATAATTATATCAAAAACTTTATACACGTGAGTTAGTTCAGTGTATTTTAACACTTGTTAATCTTATTAGTCTTCTTAAATGCCTGTGGGTGTATTTATAACTAACACACCACATTACACATCATTACCCTAGACACTTTACGTAGCCACATTCATTAAGAAAAAAAAAAAATTAAGTGTGAGGTCGTAGTGGTAGCAAGAAAGGCCTTCTGATAATTCTCAACCACATTTTATCTCAGGAGCCTTCACAGCTGGCCTCATACAAGTTACATGTAGTAATAACACCATCATACAATACCAAATTCTCCATCCAGGGTAAAGTTCTGAGATAGATGGGATGGTGGAATAGGAAGAGGGGGACACATAAGTATGTGTCGGAAAATGCAATACTCAAGAGGGTATTTGTTCTCTTCTTTAGTGACACTGGTCGGTGGTACGAACTGAGAGTATTATCTCTGGATCAAGTGAGGGTATAAGTGGCCTGAAGTCGACGCTAGACACCATCATCAGGCGGTTCTTAGTGACGCGAGACCAGCTTGGCAGTTACTCCCTGACACTTCTTGGAACGTGCTACAACTTTCAAACTTGACGAGTGACGTGTGTGATTCAGTCATCTATCTGCAAAGACCAAAACATCAGCTGGAGCAGAACCTCATTGGCAGCTAAGTAGAAACGTAAAAGCTGCCAAGTGAACTCTTACCCAATACTCCATAGCATCACTCGATGGTGATTATTGTTTGTTAAAGAATTATTTATTTTTAAACAGTTAACTATAATTGATTATTAAATTTGTTACTTGTATAAAGACAAATCTAAAGTCGATTTAATCATTTTGAATGTACTACATCCGTATGTATCTTAAGTACACTTAAATAGAGGTATATAATAATAAGAGGAATTTCGCTGAATTAACTCAGCTGGGGGCTTGAACGAGCTAACGAATTAAAAGATAACCCTATCCTTCATAAAAGTTGACAGCAGATACTAGAGTTAACATTTGCTCAGCCTCATACAGCATTGTTCTCGCTTTTCTGAATATCTTGTGAAAACTGCCTTGAGGTAGAAGGATCATTTTCCTTCTACCTACAACTCTGCCAAGAATAATCTTATTCGAAGGAAGACACCTTTGAAGACCCACATTAGTTACTCTTGAGTTTTGGCCACTGTTCGACCACTACTGCAGAGCTAAGGAGAGGCAACCCGTTAAACTTTATGTTGGACCTGATTTCAGTTGCTGTCCATATATTTCTCAATGCAATGAAAGCTCATCTAGCCTTTTGTATTCTTATTTTTATATCATTGTCTGTCCATCCAACTTTGTCTATATTGCTGCCAAGGTAAATGTATGTTTCTTCATCTTGTAGTGGTGTTTCTTCCATTAACTTTATTCTCATTATCTTTTTTTATTCTAATTGTGTATTTTCAGACCCATAAAATGGTATTTTAATTTGTCTTGCATCTGATTAGGGTTAATGGGACAGAAGTGCCGACCACAGATCCAGGGACAATTGCGTGCAAGGCTGCAAATATGAGATTGTGCATGGGATTAGCAACCTCACTGTTTAAATAAATTGTTACATAAACTACCACTGCACGAGCACATGAGTACATCTGTGTAGGCTTACTGCAAATATACCAGCTACAGCTGGAGGTTTAATGCTTCATAAGGACCACAAATTGAAACTGTGGCAGGGAATTTTTTGTTTTCATTATGATCTTTTACCTAGCCTTGGCGAGGCCCGCCCTGTTTAGGCGTCAGGAAATACGTTCGTTATTTTTTTTCTGAGCTTTCTCTCCACTCCAGTATTATTATCTACTATTCTTTCTTCATGCTAATTCTTCCACTATTTATTGTTTACGCTTTCATAGTTCAAGGTTTTCTTGTCACATCTTGTTCGAAATTTTACACGATGGCGTGACCTAGTTTAGACACACCATTGACTTGTTTTGTGAAAAGCAAAGGTGCCACATTGACTTTTGTCTTTTTGCCAGCTCCAGACGGAGTTAAAGTCAACACTGAGCGACATCTCTAATGTTAATTTTCTTGTCTGGGAAGATACAAGAGAACATGCTGTGCACAGTGGCCCAATGTGGATGGACAGACGTTATTTTGGAGATATGGCAGGAGTTAGCAAATATGCAGTGCCCACAAACACGGTCGATGACAATCTGGTTAAGGATTAAGACACGGACAGTAAGAAAAAAATGTGATTTTTGGAGAACGGAAAGATACGTAATCGCTTCCGCCCAAACCTTGTTGTGATCCATATTTGCAAGAAAATGACAATCTTGAAACAGATTATCAGTAATAGATATATGAAGTCGTGACTTAGAAACATGATAAATACCCCCAGAAGTAGCAAGACCCTATAAAGTAATGGAGTTTGAAAACAATATTTTATATGTCATGTAGAATGTTCACATGAGAGATGCAGATGGGGAGATGAACCCCTACCAAAAGCAGACATGTTATTTAGCATTGGTTGGGCATTTGAGATGCATATATAGGCTACTCTTAATTGGACTTCTTGCCCATTAAGCAATATGAGTGGACAAGCGAAAATATTCGAAATAACCCGGCGCCTTGTAAAGCCTACTTTGCTGACTTCATATTTCTTCAATGAGAAATCATAGACAGTCATGAACACAGAATACTTACTTACTTAGTCGTTCCCCTTCTACCGTGAGGTGTAGAGATTTGGAAGAGATAGCGCCAGACTATCCTATCGGCTGTCTTCCTCCTGGCCTGGTTCCATTCTAGTCCTCGGTCCTTCAAAGATTGTCTAATGATGCCCTCCCAGCTGACACTGGATCGTCCTGAGGATCTGGATCCCCGGCTTTTTGTTTCTCATGCTTGTCGTGGTAGTCGATCTTCTCCCATTCTGCAGACATGGCCAATCCATCTTAGTAGGGACTGTTCTACTTGGGTCTGCAGGGGGTGGGATTTAAGGCCTTGACGTATCGTCTGGTTGCGTACCATGCCTCTTCTTGTTACTTCAACCACCTTCCTCAGATATCTCATTTCTGAGGTTTGGATCTGGCTTTTGTGGGTTGTAGTCATTGCACATGACTCGCATCCATATGTCACGACTGGGACATAGGTGGAGCGGTATACAGCCATCTTCGTTTTCTTACCAACCTCTCTCTTGCTGAGGAATCCTCGATTTAGGGCCTGAAAAATTCTCCCAGCTGCTGCTTTTCGAGTGGCCAACTCTTCTTTGACGCCTCCCTTTCGGTCTATAATAGCTCCGAAGTATTTAAAGTGGTCGACCTGCTCCAGGACTGTTCTCCCAGCTTAATCTGATGTCTTCTTTATTCTCGTGATATCACCATGGATTTTGTTTTAGAGCTGGGTATGGCCATCCCTCTCTTCTCCAGCTCTTCCTTCCAGACTTGCAGGTTGGATTGGAGATGTGCCTCTGATTTAGCAATTAGGGCAACATCGTCAGCAAATGCCAGCTCTGAAATACATACCTGTCTCATCTTCCAGTACCCCATTGAATACTTTCTTGTTCTCTCCTTACATGCATCGATGACATCGTCCATGAGGAGTATGAAAAGGTAAGGTGACAGCATATCACCTTGTCTTACACCAGTTATGGTCCTGAACTCTTCTGACTTATGGTTTGCTGTCCTCACATAATTTCTGCAAGACTTGTAGAAGCTCTGTATAGCATGAATCAGAGGTGCTGCAATATTCGTCCTTGCCAAACAGTCCCAAAGTTTGCTCCAGGGGACCCTGTCAAACGCCTTTTCCAGATCTATGAAACAAAGATGGATCTCACTCTTATACTAAAGAGCCTTTTCACTCAGCTGTCTGAGTGTGAAGATTAGGTCTTGAGTACTTCGGTTTGCTCGGAATCGGCACTGGACCTCATCCAATTGTGGCTCAGCTAGGCATCGAAGTCTCTGCTCTAGGATTCCAGAGTAGATTTTACCAGGGACACTGAGAAGGGATATGCCTCTATGGTTTCCACATTGTCGATTGTCACCCTTTTTTAAAATTGGTGTTATGATGGCGATCTCCCAATCCTTTGGTATGGTCTTGTTGTACCACGCTGCCTGTAAAACCCTTAAGAGTAATAGGTCATCCGATGCTCCCATGTACCCAACCATTTCTGGTGTTATACCATCATGCCCTGCTGCTTTGCCCATCTTGATTTTCTCCAGTGCTGCCTTCAGTTCTTCCATCTTTATGTCATCTTCACCATCATTGGTTTTCTCTTCTGTGCTAGTGGTTATCATTTCTGATGCTTCACCATGCTCACCATCCAGGAGTTCTGAGAAATATTCTTTCCATCTTTCCATTACTTCCTTCGGGGCAGTAAATAATTTGCCTTGCTTGTCCTTTATAAATTTGAGAGGCCATTGTTTTTCCTTCCCCATGTTCTTTAGGGTCTTATAGAACAATTTCTGGTTTTCTTGCGCATCTTTTTCTAGCTTTTCTCCAAATTCTTCCCAGGACTTCTGTTTTGCTGCTAGCACCTTGTTCTTTGCTTCTGTTCTGAGTGTCACATATTCTCTATATTTCTCCATTTGTCCTGCTGTGTATTTAGCTCCTAAGTATTGTTTCCATGCCATTTTCTTCTCTCTTATTTTCTCTTTGACTTCCTCTTTCCCCAAGGTGTCCTCTTTCTTTTGTTTCCAAGTCGGACTTCCCCACATGCTTCTGCAACAGCTGTCTTTGTGATGTCCTTGAATATAAGCCAGAGGGTTTCCAAGTCATCAGGTTGTTCTCATGTGTTGCTCACCGCTGCAGCAATAAGCCCCTGATATCTGGTCTTAATTTCTGGCTCTCTCAGCTTGTAGGTTTTAACGCTCATTTCTCCCGTTCGTTTACTTAGTTTCTTGCGTGATGCGTGTTACAGACACCAGACTTAACTATTGAAAAGAAGCACAGTCCGAAGAACACATGGGAACCAACAGTGGCTGAAGCAGACGCCAACCGACTGCACGCTGGAAGTTAAGTAGCAAACAAGCGAAATTAATGAAGATTTCAATAAGTCCACCATTGTTTAAATTATCAGATGATGATCAGTATTATCGCTTCTTTATCTAAATCTAAACCATGATATTTATTTTAAATCTTGTTAAACTCAAAGTGATTATTAAACCTGTTTATCTGTAACTTTGAAGCTATAGCTGGATTAATCACTATTGACTGCATTGTATGTCTGCACCCGTATGACTCATATTGTGATAAATATATAAAGAAACATATAAGCTATAAAATTAATAGTTGATGAATCACCTTCAGCTGGGGGATAAAAAAACACGATTAATAGAAGGGACCGGAGAATACGTTCTTGACAGCTAAGATGATCTCACTTGCTATGCTTGCTTTTCTTTAACATCCTATGAGGTGTACTTAAATACATCAGTCTTCTATTTATATCTCCGTCAAGTGTACTCTGGAGCGAAGGTTGAAACCTTTGAATACCCTCATCAAATACCCTCATCAAATACCCTCATCAAATACCCTCATCAAATACACTCATCATTATACTCTGTTTGGTTATTTTTTTTACCACTTCTGCCGACCAGGGGGGACGATCCACGCCACATCAGCCTAGACACAAGGTCCGTCAGTTATATTTCAGTGCACGTTCCTTATGGTCTGGTGTTTATATATATATATATATATATATATATATATATATATATATATATATATATATATATATATATATATATATATATATATATATATATACTGAAGCACATTAAAAACGCACCACTATTATATATACTGATGCCGAGAAGCTGGAAAAAAAAAAAGGTGTGGGAATGGATTTTCCCCGTGTTTGTCATGAGGTAGAGAGCGAATGGCTGCTGGAATGGAAAGTGCATGATTCAACCCACGGGTTTGTGTACAGACTACATGAAAACAATGAAAGTTACACGTGCAACACGATTCCCAACAGCTATGACCCTGAAAATGTGTACGCGTTGTGGCAGGATACTCGGTATAAAAAGGCCGTTGAGATAAAACACCCAGTACATGTGCTTGAAATGCCACGACTATCTGAAAACGACCGCCAACGAGCCATTGGTATGTTGGAGACCGGAATGAGCTCGCGGGCCATTGCCAGAAGGATGAATTGCCACCACAGCACTATTGTACGTCTCAATGAACGTTATGCAACCACTGGCAGTGCCCGGGATAGACTTCGGAGTGGCCAACCACGAGTTACTACCCCTGCGCAAGATCGTCATATTGTGCTGAGTCACCTAAGGAATCGTTCTCTCCCGGCAAGTCAAACAGCAAGAGCAATAGTGGGTAGACGGGGGCAAGTCTCTCGAATGACAGTCATACGACGACTCAGAGATACAGGCCTTACTGCAAGACGACCTTATGTTGGGCCAAACTTGACTCACAGACATCGTCAGCAGCGCCTGCAATGGACAGAGCAACATGTCAGATGGACTAGACTGCAGTGGAATGCTGTCCTATTCACAGACGAGAGCATATTCAACATATCCTTTGCTGATGGTCGTATGCGAATTTGGCGACGGTGTGGAGAGCGCTTTGCGGATTGCTGTGTTCGTCAGCACAACCGATTTGGAGGTGGCAGTATTCACATTTGGGGAGGATTCAGTTTTCACCATCGCTTGCCTCTTCACGTCTTCCGTGGAAATGTTAATGCTGTGACATATCGAGATGAGGTTCTGGATGCATTGGTTGCTCCTGCGTTCACAAATTATCCAGACTTGCAGCTTCTCCAGCAGAATAACGCACGTGCGCACACCGCATGCATTACGCAGCAATATCTACAGCAGCAGAACATTGTGACGATTGATTGGCCTGCCCTATCACCAGACATGTCCCCTATAGAACATCTGTGGGACGAGCTTGGACGCAGAGTCTACAGGCAAGGTTCTCCAGCTAATCTGCAACAGCTCGAAGCTGCTCTTACACATGAATGGGACTTGATTCCCCGGAATTTCCTTCAGAGACTTGTGCGTTCCATGCGGAGCCGCTGCCAAGCTTGTTTGCAAGCACACGGTGGACATACCAGATACTGAGGATAGTGTGAATGAATTTTTTTATTGGGTGCATTTTTGGTTTTCTCCCTTGCCTGCACAGAATGCAATGAATTTCATAACAATCAAATGTACAAATTAATGACCAGCATGGATTCATAGGAAAATTAATAAAGATTCCAAATATGTAAACTTGTAAACACTAATATTTACATTTCACACTCTGTTCCTGGATTATACAGGTGGTGCGTTTTTAATGTGCTTCAGTATATATATATATATATATATATATATATATATATATATATATATATATATATATATATATATATATATATATATATATATATATATATATATATATATATATATATATATATATATATATATATATATATATATATATATATATATATATATATATATATATATATATATATATATATATATATATATATATATATATATATATATATATATATACAGTATATATATACAGTATATATATACAGTATATATATATATATATATATTATATATATATATATATATATATATATATATATATATATATATATATATATATATATATATATATATATATATATAATTTGTTGCGTTACGAGCCGTGGGGAGAATTTGTTTTCAATCTTATGCCAAGTGTGTATCTCTGACTATTGTCGTACCATTTTTTCTTTCGTGATGCATTTAAGTCGTGTATCCACCTTCCTGTTTGGCACTTTTGGCCTTTGACCAGATAGTCCACCTGCTGGTGGAGAAAGCATGCTGATTTCTTTCATTCACTTCATTTTCTGTCTCTCTGTGGAGCTCAAGCGTGGTGTCGTTTTCACTAACCTGCTAATCTCATCACTTCTCATTTCTGCATCTTATGAACTAGATTTGTGCCTCTACAAAATTCTAGGAGTAGGTGTTTTAAGAGCTCATCCTGGCATATGGAAGTGAGTAATGGTATATTCGTAAACCAAATAAAGGCCACAGAGATCTGCTTTTACAGAAGAGCGTTACTTATACTTACTTAATCGTTCCGCTTCTACCGTGAGGTGTAGAGCGTTACTTATACCATTACAGCTAAACTGTATCATGAGGATGTTCTGAAAGAAGCCAGTACGCAGAAGCTTATTACTCACGTCAGAACATTTAACTTCACTTTTAAACGTCAGAACAAATAAAAAGGGGAAACCTGAGTCCTGTAAACAGTAAAAAAGGTCCCAAACTGGCAGGGAGGATAGTGTGATTCGCTTCTGTAGCTAGGCTGGTGTGCCGTTCGGAAGATTCTGGGTTCGACTCTCCGGTAAGCCACTCACTTCTGTTGTTATTCTGTTGTCTAGTTTTTTGCTTCTGAATTTCTCACGAGCGCCTGAAACATACTTTTATGTTTATAATATTTATTTCATAACAAAACAATTCACTTTCTTTGGTCATGTTATAAGTAGAATAACGCTGAAATGACGACAGGAAACACTGAAGAAGACAAGAAGAGGACAACAAAGAAAGAATATACTAGACAGTTTGACATAATGACATGGACAGAAGTCAACAATATAACTGATATACAATATTGGAGATTGAAAGCTGTGGACAGACGTGATCACATTTGCAACCAGGCATGGCAGTTCAAACTAAGTTCGGTATTCTGAGCTAGTTATGCAGAAGTTGTGGGATGAACTCGATCGTCCTCAAGTTTCAAATTGTGCAGACACCCCTGTGTTTTCTGACAGAATAACTTTAGTCTTGAGAAAAGTGACAAGAACAATATTCGCTCACGAGAACTAGCCAGGCGTCTCAGTCTGGGGAATTCCCGCTATGTAATGGACCGGTCCGGAATGCTAGAGTTTCCAGGTAGCGCAACGGGAAACCCCGTTTATAGAGCGCGTGGATTTTACGGGCATTACTAGGGGTCCTGTCTATAAATTCCAGAAAGTCAACATGCATGAGCCCGATCAAAGCTCGATATGGCGCACGTGTTTAGCTCGTGCTGGGCTGTAAATTCAGATTGGCCACAGCTGCGCCGGTCGTCGCAATTTTGGTCGCAAGAGAAATTCGTGAGCATGGCAGCACTTAAAGTGACTAAATAGATCCCTCTGAATTCTGTTTGGACGCAAAAGGGCATGTTTACGAATTAACCATCAGACTCCTTGTCACTTATTTGCGTAGCGAAAAAGTGGCACTTGAAAGAAAAACACAACCAGTAACATTAAGTGAGGGCTTTGAGGACGACGCCGCGGAAAAATGAGGGCTCAATAACATTAACAATTACAACACAAATAGTTGCACGGGGTGTCAACACAGTCAGTGGTAACATAAAGCTGTGTCATCATCACTAACAATATGACATTTGCTAAACCGAGATTAAATAAAAAATAAAATAAAAATATTTTCAACACACGCTTTTAATGCACTAAAAACCCAAAAATAATTTTTCAAGGAGTTTATAGCTTGCAGTAAAAACATGTAGCATCAAATTGACAAAAAGCGTGGGGCGCTTAAGCGTTTATCATATATTTTATCCATAAGTGTCTAATGAAGTATAAAGCAGAAGCTAATTTCATGCAGAATCAGCGCCCCACGCTTTTTGTCAATTTGATGGTACATTTTTTTTACTGCAAGCTAAAATACTTCCTGAAAAATTATTTTTTGGGTTTTTAGTGCATTAAAAGCGTGTGTTTAAAATATTTTTTTTTTATATTTTGTAATTTTTTCTTTTTAGTGTTAGAAAAATTATGACATACTAAAACATAAACAATATTTTTACTTATTGTAAATCTGGTCTAAAATTTCTTAAGCGATCCATTTCTTTTAGAGCGTCAATATTACATGGCTTTGTGCCTGTTAATTTGGTGCAATCAATTTCTTCAATTTGAAGGCCATCTAGAGATCGAACATTCCCTTGATTCATAATTTTATAATTTGTTTCCCTCCATTTAGATAGACACTTGTTTGAGTACTGCCCTGTTTTACGTATAGAAAAAAATAAAGCACGTACTCTTGAATTTTTAATTAACTTGAGTATGGCCCCTGATTTGTTTACATATCTTTACGACAAACTGTAACTACTCATAATGTCATAATTATAATATTAAATTATTAAATAATTGACTGATTATTGTATTGTCTTCGGGAATACACAACTATGTCAAGTTTCAGAGCTATTGCCCATCTGGAAGTGATTGAAAAATCGATAGCAAGATTTGAAAGTGACATGAAAGAGACATGAAAGTGACATACAAGTGAAGTTAAATAAAAGCGTGTAAAAATAGTAGTTGAAGTCGTCCACATATCACAATACGCAGTGATGTGGGAAGGGGTAAACATTGTGTGAAGAAGTGTGACGATAGGTAAGGGGGGTTGGAAGAAATTAGACTCTACACAAATAATACAAGTGGGGATCGCTTCTATCATAAATGAACATAATAGGTGTTGTAAAATCCATCTTCATAATCTAATTTTATAAAAAAAAAGGTAATAACTTTCTCGTAGACGACATATTAATAATATAATCTCACCAGAATAACTGTTATAATCGTTAACCGTTTTAAATTTTATATATATATATTATATATATATATATATATATATATATATATATATATATATTATATATATATATATATATATATATATATATATATATATATATATATATATATATAATATACACACAAATATATATATACACACACACATAATATATATATTTATATATATATATATATATATATATATATATATATATATATATATATATATATATATATATATATATATGGCCGTAGACACGGGGAGGGGAGGGGGGTTTGGGGGTCAAACAACCCCCCCTCCCCCTTCCCCCCTTAGGGTTTGGTGAAAAACATTTGTGGGGAAATTATACTGTACCGTACCAAACATGTTTTGTGCGGAAATTTTTTTGTAAACTCCCCCCTTATTAAGTCCTATCTACAGCCCTGTATAATCATATATATATATATGTATAGATCAGAATGTTCTTATCCCTTGCTGACTGACGTTAAAAGTTGCAATCTTTTTCATTGCGCGTTTTAGGGCGGGAAACTTAATTGATCGCCTGTTGAAACAACGCGACATTTATTTCTAACCTTAATAGTGGCGGATTTTTTTAAAATCTGGACGCAATTTCTTGAATTTTCCCCATTTGCATTTCGAGTGAGCATGAATAAATATCTTATATTAATATTTAGCAGTAGATAGTGAAGGGAGTGTTTTACATGCACAAACCAAATCCTCATGTGCTTCTTTGGCTTCACGCAAAACACTTGGTTCAACGTCTGTGTTGTCTAATTAGCAGAATGATAGAGCGCGTGTCTCACCTGGCAAAGTTACCGGGTTACGGATTCCAAACCAGGTAGCCTGATGCTCCAGTCTACCCAACTGTAAATGGATACCTGCCTCTGTTCTTGAGTTAGAATATGTAAAGGCAGACAGAACAGGATCTTGTCACCCCCATCTCATAAACCTGGGCCTAATATACTGAAGTCTCGAACATTTTACTCCCACGCGGCAGTACTTGCTATGAGATTACTTCTCTTAATATAACAAATCTTGTATGTAATTAATGTTCACTTTGGGCGGTCTACTTGAGCGCTGTCGCCGAGGTTTTCGTTATTTTGACTTCCTTTTGTACAGTTTTTCTTAAAGTCTTTGGCCTCTCCACACTTCTTTTCCCACGTAGGTTTCAAGTAAATGCATGTCTGAGTGTATTGGCTGGTTTCCTCATAAGAGCACGTCGTGTGAATGTCCGTTTTTTTTTTTTAAATTTACTAATAATCAGCGTGTCAAGGAATGACATCAAAGAGTTCTGGTGTGCGATTTCTGCCTCATGTCCTGAAGATGGCACCATTTCTCCTATACTTAGTTTTCTTCCTTTCTATTTCATGTCCACCCCTCACCTTTCACCGAGCAAGTAAACGTGTCAAAACACAAAGCCTCTTGGACACTATAATTAACAAAATACATACTTATAAAAACTAAAGGCAGATGGCAAAATTACAAAGCAAAAACACTGTCCCACGACCGGGAATCGAAAGCAAAATGTTTGTTTGGCAGGCATCTATTCTAGTCACAAAACCACCGACGCGCCTTGGTATCTGTGTCTGGGTGCGATTTTTTTCTTAAACTCTTAATTATGATTGTTTCCCTCAGAGATCGTTAGCGTGTCGTTAGATAGTTAGCGGACATACCAAGACTGTTAAGCACACGTGATTCTCCAGAGGGATTGGCTGGTTTTTTTCTCTACTGATTTGTGTTTATTTTTTTAAATCTCGTCACGTGATACGAACGTATGCGGCGGATACATCTGCTGATGAATTTCTGAAGTTTGGCTGTGATTTTCTGGTGGACATGACCTCTCCTTCTTGTCAGGAAACGATCAATTGTTAATTTTCAGGCTGCAAACTAGCCACTGCAGACTCTTCTTCTACTTATTTGTTCTTACACTTTCAGACGACAACTTCATGCTGAACATCTGCTGCAAAAGTGTCCAACGAACGAGGAACAGAGAGAGCACATATGAGAGTCACCGGTACAATTACTGGACCAACCTGATGGAGACACCAGCAACCTCAAGCAGACAACTGCTTTCTTTGAACATATTCATTTGAATGCCTGAAAGCGTAGAAGAAGAAGAAGAAGAAGAAGAAGAAGAAGAAGAAACCAAACTCAATACCAAAAAAAAAAAAAAAATGCTCAATTCAAATATCAAAACAATCCTAATACATGGCTCTGGAAAACAGACAGCAAAAACAAAAATAAACCGTAATCTTTCATACACGAGTGTTGCACAAATAGAAGGATTAAATGGTATAACAAGATTACCTATACGGATTTGGTAGAAGGAACAAGACAGATACGACAGGAACAAGACAGATACGGGAGGAACAAGACAGATACGACAGGAACAAGACAGATACGACAGGAACAAGACAGATACGACAGGAACAAGACAGATACAGGAGGAACAAGACAGATACGACAGGAACAAGACAGATACAAGAGAAACAAGACAGATACGAGAGGAACAAGACAGATACGAGAGGAACAAGAGAGATACGACAGGAACAAGACAGATACGAGAGGAACAAGACAGATACGAGAGGAACAAGACAGATACGACAGGAACAAGACAGATACGACAGGAACAAGACAGATACGAGAGGAACAAGACAGATACGACAGGAACAAGACAGATACGAGAGGAACAAGACAGATACGAGAGGAACAAGAAGCGAGGAGAAAACAGTGGCGTTGGATAAGACACACACTGGTGAAGGCTTGGCGTGAATATATTGAAGGTTTGTGTTCCATAGGGAGCTGAAGGTAGTGATGATGATGATTAATGAAACACTACATTAACACAACACGTACATAATGAAAACAAAAAGATAACATTAAACAATCGGAAAGTTCGAGAAAGCAAAATTTTAAAAACAACAACAATGATATTTTTTGTACACAAAAGGGAACAAATAATGCATAAAAAAGAAATACAAAACTGTACCGAGGAAATACACGTCTACAAAACAATAATTGTTTCAATGAATAAGAGAAGCAAATTAGAAGAAAAAAAAATCATCTTCGCTCTCCATATCTCTCAAATTCCCTCCCCCTGTTTTGCAAGTTCATCAAATAAGTAGTAGTGAAAAAAAGGTTTTACAAAATACGAGAAATGAATACCAAAAATATTCTAACAGTGTCGACGCCAGGGATTCCCAACCTGGCGTACGCGTTGCCCCAGAGCGGCAGAGAAGCTTGTTAAGGGGGTGCTGGGAATTTTTGGTACATAACTATACTGGCCTGTTGAAATATTCAAAACTAATCTCCTATTTTAACAGTTTATCTATGTGAATCCGGATTACCAGCCCTATTCTCAGTCGAATCCAAAGCAATAAACAAAACAGAGGCAGAATTTGATATGGGATTATCTCGTTCAAAAACTGTATTAAGATTAAAACTGTTTGTTGGCAAAACCCAGTATAAGGGTCTCACTAATTTATTTCACTGTGTTCTAATAAACGTTTGATAACTTCATGATAATAACAAATGTTGCTATGTACCGAATGGGCGTCCGATACACTGCTAGGCTAGAGCGCTGGTCTCGGGTGGCAAAAGTGCCCTGTTCTATTCATGGCATCTAAACACTCCAGTCTATCCACCTGTAAATGGGTACCTGACTTTGCATTTGAGTTAGGGAAGGAAAAGGCAACGAGGAAGGGAACTTTGCAACCCATCTCTCGATGCTGGATTTAGTACATTGAAGTCTCTAACACTTAACACTACGGTAGTTTCTGCTTCGGCAGTCTCAACTGCCTTTACCTTTTATTTCATACCAAATAGTTTTCTTTATGAAAAATTAATAAATCTGTTTATTTGGTTTGTTATATGAAACATGTATGGCAAACTCTGTAATTTATTTCCTCTCATATTGAATAGGGGGCACATGGAGTGTTTCACGCCGGAAGAAACGCCAAGCAAAAGAAAACCCAAAAAAAAACAGGAGTGCAAAGCTTGACCTCCATATAACTGTGCCCAAGTTCGCGCCCCGGAGAGGACACTCCAGCTTCACCCTATGGTGTCGGTCCAACACGGGAAATAGCAGTTATCAGTTATAAGCATCTTGCCCAATTGCCTACTGCTGCCTTCAAAGCTGGGAAGCCCACAGCCAATTAGGTGCTGCCCCGACACTGTCTGCTTTCCCCACTGGGTGCATGAGGATTAGGGTTAAACCCGGACAGAACATTTTGCACCAGCACACTCCTATATGGCAGCGAGAAACAAACAACCTATGCTAAGCAAGAAAGAAAGCTCAATACATTCCATCTTCGGTGTCTACGCTACATACATCGTTGGTATTCTGTGCAAGGACAAAGTGACAAATGTCGAGGTGCTGTCACGCGATGGTCTTCAAAGCGTGTATACACTGCTTTGGCAGCGCAGACTACGCTGGCTTGGCCATGTCCGCCGCTTGGAAGATGGTCGTATTCCCATAGATATTTTCTACGGGCAACTGGCAGGTAGCAAAAGAACAATCGGGTGTCCGCAGCTGAGGTTCAAAGATGTGTGTAAGAGAGACCAGTAGAAGTTGGACATAAATCCAGCAACCTGTGAGGACGCAGCTGCCGATCGCACCAAGTAGCAATGTTCCCTACGGCGACATCTCAGATTGCACGACAAGAAGCTCTTACAACAAGCAGAAGAGAAAAGAAAATTCCGGAAGGAACATCAGGCCAAAAAAAAAAAAAAACAGCAGAGGGATATCACCTCAGGGGCGCACTCCCAAAGTCAGTTATGACTAAAGAAGCTACTACGAGGAGCGTTTACTAAAAGCCGAAAGGGTACGAAGACAGAAACAAGTTGGGAGCCCCTGGTAAACACCAAATAGTGAATTCGCTATTTCTGGACGACAATTCTTAGCCAAAAAGTATATCTTGTTTCAAACATAATGATCTGTATAATCGTTATCGCCATCACCACCCGCGTTGACAGCAGTAATAACACCAATTACCGCGCATGTTAGAAATTTATCCACCCCTTTAAGTAGAGTTTATAATTGGCGGTTCCCTTGATGGAATAATAGGATGTCTTTTACTGTTATATTGCTACCAAGAACATAGACTTGTTATTAAGAGATGAGCTTGGTGGATGGAACTCTGGATTTTTTCAATTAGTTATGTTCAATGTATGGAAGGGTGTCGTAAATTTATTTTGAGAGAAAAGAGTCTTAGAAATAGTGGTCCGGTTTAGAGTGAAAAATGATGATGGAAAGCTCAGTGATAGAAAATGTAGAGATTTAATAGTTGCTTCACAGCGAGCTGGAGGAGAGTAAAGACAGACTTATTTACGACAAATCGCTTCTCTCAATCTTCTCTTCCGCTCTCCTGGTCAAACAATTATTTGCCAGTTTTCCAGACTCGCATCTGCGCGCACCGATTTGGTGTTTTTTCACACACACAGGCGACGTTGATACAAACTATATTAAACGAATAAGGGGAAAAGTTGGGCTTTGGGTATATCCAACACACAGAACTAAATGAGTTTATGTGATTTTATTCACTTTAAACATCAATCACTAAAAATATCAGATATTACATAAATTATCATAAGTACACAAATGCAAATAACAAGTTTGGAAGGGGTGAAGAAGATTGGTATCGACTAAGCCCTTCCCGCTTATTAGACAAAGATAAACCCAGTCCAAAGATAGATAATATCAGGAACATAGGTACGTTAACCTAACAGTGAAGTTAATTACTCTGAAAGAGGTGTTACAAAATTAGGTATAGGTGATAGAAAAAAAAACCTGTTCTTCCCAGCTGTTCTTCCTTTTACTAAGCAAATGGAAAGGAGGTGGTTTTAAACAGAGTTAACAAATTATCAACTATCCCACTTAAAGGAACAATGTAGGGTATACAGAAAAGATATATATTACCAGGTAAGCAAGTTAACAAAATGGTCACACAAAAGAAATTAATTTCCTGTCATTCATACACGCGCTAGCAAAGGCCTTCACTCATCTTGCTCTCACTTACCGATTGTGAAAAAATCTTGCACTCCATAGAATAACACAACAGCAGTTACACCTCACACTAAATGTATGAGTGTTTGTTCAAGTTCTAGCCCCAGATTAGCGGGTAGGCGGTCAGCACATAAAAGGATCCCGTAATCGCTGGAAAATGAATCTGTAGTTGTGTCTCTTTTCTTAATAACAGTTTCTATGGGAGGGCACGGTCTCTGATACCGGGGTGAGGATGGTGTGGTATATTTGCCTATGCCGCTGATAATAAAATTCTTACGCGTGCTGGTACACTTTATCCGTGAGGTATGGTTTAAGTCCAGTGAGAAAACTAGTCACATCACTGTTCAGGAAATTATGAATTATCTCTCTGTGTCAGTAAACTAACAAAGCTCGGGCCAGTGTTCTTCTTCCCGTTACGACTTAAGTTGTTTGATGGTGCGTTAAATTTGTCTTTGGGTGTGCTTTCTTTGCTATAAGTTAGATAGCGGAATTCCAAACATAGAATCGCCTCAAAGATTAAAAATTTACACAGTCTCAACAAGTTCTGCGTCAGGGGAACTCTACACACTGTTTATGCTTTGCCTTGCTTAGATTGATTTCTTTATTGCTTTCTTAATGCTGGGATCGCACAGGTTACGATCACTCTGTATGGAAGAAAAAAAAAGACATGTAATATACCGAAAACAAATAACCTTCTAAAGCGCGATGAATTTCCCGTTAAGCCTATAATACACTCGAGTATTTAATTATGTATTTAATAAACACTGCGCGAATCCTAGTGGTTAAAAACCCACATCTATAAAACTAGGACTTAACTGAATTTATTAATTATAAATTCCTTCGCGACTTTAAAAGTTAATTTAAGCATCTATTATCTTTTGAAATAATATAATAGATAGATCATTATATTTACCACTGGAACTATTGAGATGGTTTAATTTAATAGATTTAAATTAACACAAAATCCATTGAAATAGAATGACTGAACTAGACCACTGATCACTTTACACAATATATATTACCGCTCTGCACAGAATAGAAAACACTGCAAATAAAATGAAAATCCATGGGATAATCTAGCAAGATTTCAAATAAAGCTAGTGCTTCTGTAAAAGTCTGGCCAGCGAGTGATAACGTGTCTAGTCTTAATGGTCTATTTAGCTAAAATGGAATGAAAGTTGAGTGGGACAGGATAAACTTGACAACTTATTTGATCTCACGAACTTTTGGGGATCTGACCGCCAAATCAAGAGAAGAAACCACCCCCTGGTCTTCGTATCCGCTCGCTGCTACCCGTTTCGCTTTCCCCCGTTCGCTCGGTTCCTCGATTGACACCGAGACGCGAAAATAGCGGCAAGCAACTGCGTCTCGTATCAGGGACCACTACTGTCTTTGATAGCGCCGATAGTCTCCCCTAAAATCCCTCAGTTCGTCTCTTTGATCTCGTGCCGCCTACTAAATGAGTCCCGGTGGAATGAGTTCTGGCAAACGAAAAGTTACAACAAATGTTCAGGGGTTCTAATGTTATGAAAAGCTAAAAGTCCCTTTAAATCATCCATCATATCAGGGAGAATTCACTTGTCAAACTAGACGTACGTCACAATCGTCCCCACTTTTAGACATGAAACCATTTTTCATGTTTCATTTTTTGACAATGGAGGTGACCTGATTGGTGATTTTAGGATGAGTGGTATCTTCAGTTTGCTCTTCTTCCTCTGTAGACCAGTTTCTACTCAGGAAATCAGCCCCGACATTCTGTCTTCCCGGAATATATTCCACTTTGAAAGAATAAACGCTTAAAAGAAGCGCCCAACGCATGTTCCTTGCGTTATATTCTTTATTGGCACCAAGAAATGCTAACGGAGCGTGGTCTGTTTGCACCGTGAAAGATGTACCATAAAGAAACTCATGATGGCGTCTGATACCGTCAATCAGAGCAAGACATTCCCTTTCAACTACGCTGTAGTTCCGTTCCACTTTATTTAATTTCCGACTGCCATAGGCAACTGGAAATAGCATGTTCAGGTCACTGTCATCGGCTTGAAGCAGTGTTGACCCGATGCCCTGACCTGACGCGTCAACTCTCAGTACAAAAGGTTTCTTGAGGTCAGGCAACCTCAAAATGGGGTATGCAGACAACTGTCCTTTCAAAGTGCTATACGCGTGTTCGCACTTTTGATCCCATATGACCTTATCAGAACAACCTTTCTTTGTGAGGTCAGTCAGAGGTGCCGTCAGTTCGTTGAAGTTCTGGATGTACTTCTGATAGTATGCACATAGCGATATGAAGGAACGTACGTCTTTCTTCGTTCGGGGTCTTTTTGCTGCCATTATTTTCTCCACGTTCTTCTTAATAGGCCAACTGCATCCGTGAGAAATAGTGTGCCCCAGGAAGTCAAACTGTTCAAACCCGATGAGACATTTGCTAGGTCTGGCTGTGAGACCCGTTTCCTGTAGTCTCCTGAGGAGCACAGCAACCGTAGCAATATGTTCTTCATAGGTTTCCGATGCAATTAAGATGTCATCCATGAAATTATGGATATGGGGACTTTGCATAGGTTGTAGAAGCTTCCTCATCATCCTGGTGAACGCTCCTGGTGCGTTATGCAAACCGAACGGCATCACGTTAAATGTGTAATGTCCTTCACTAGTGCTGAAAGCTAACAAAGGTTTAATTTCCTCCTTGACTGGTATTTGATAATAACCTTTGCTGAGGTCAATCTTGGAGAAGATCTTTGCTTTGCTGAGCTTGGTGAACAACTCAGAAACAGTTTGGAGAGGTTCGAGCTGGAATTCCGTTACAGCGTTTAGCAACCTGTAATCAATGCACAGCCGAACTTCCTTATTGGGCTTCTGCAACAGCACTACACTCGAGCTGTAAGGAGATGTAGACTCACTGATAATTCCTGCCTGACGCAGCTTGTCTATTTCTCCGCGAAGTGCATCAGCTTTAGCGTACGGGATGGGGTAAACTCTGGTTTGAACAGGGGTCTCGTTTGTTAATTTCATATCAAATTCAATGAGATTTGTTCGACCAGGTACATCCGTTAAGACTGCACTGTACTGTTTTAGTAGAGCCCTGGTTTCTGTTTGTTGTTCTGGTGAGAGATTGTCGCCGAACTTGACATCTTTAAAGGATTCTGTGGGTTGCAATGGATACTCCATGCAACCATCATCATCTTCCTCGTCTTCCGATGCGAAGTTTATTGCTTCCGGTTGGAAGTAGCAATAGGACTTTCTCCCCTGGTTGTAGTTCTCTCTCTTTTGCAGCTTTGTTGTATCTTTTAGTAATTTTAGCGCGGGCTTTCTTAAGGTTGGTAGTAGCTAGATCCCATCCTAGCTTTAGCCTTTCCTTAAGCTCAGATACATACTTGCTTGCAGAGACGACTGTCTCGTCAGACTTCTGGTCTGTCAGGGACCGAAGTAAGGCTTCTAGTGGCCCCTTAATAGGTCTGCCAAATAAAAGTGTAGCTGGCGCAAAACCCGTAGACGCTTGGGGTACCTCTCGGTAGGCGAATAAGGCAGCCGATATATATTGGTCCCAGTCTTCCGGTTTCTCCTGACCCAGCTTACGTAACATCATGGTGAGGGTACCGTTAAAACGTTCCACGAGCCCATTTCCGGCCAGATGGTAGGGACTTGTGTGGATATGTTTGGCCCTCAAGATCTTAAAGATCTCCTCCATTAACAGGCTACGGAATTGGGATCCATTGTCCGTCAAAACTTGTTGAGGGAATCCCAACCGTGTAAAAATTTGCACAAGGGCTTCTGCGACATGCTTGGAATTAGTGCATGGTAGCGGTACGGCTTTGGCCCACATAGTGCAAGTGTCGACTAAGGTCAGGATGAACCTGTTCCTTCTTTTGGTCTTTTCCAGAGGACCAATAATGTCGACAGCAACCCGTTCAAATGGAGTCCCTACTATTGGCATTTGCCCCATAGGTACTGGGGTGTCAAGTGCTTGGGTGCTACCCGTTGGCACTGGGCGCAGGATTTCACATGCCTGACAATGTCAGAGTTCATTCCTGGCCACCAATAGTGGGGTTTTATTCGCTGAATAGTGGCGTTTTGTCCCATATGTCCGCTAAAGGGAAGCGAGTGCCCCATTTCTAAGATCTGGTTTCTGTACTGCATCGGTACTAGGAGCTGGTTATTCCCCGTGTCCGGGTTGCCCGTTCTACGATACAATACACCATCCTTAGAAAAGATGTCTCCGTTGTGTCTGGGGTCCTTAGCCATGGGCAGTTTTTTAAAGCAGGGCGCCAGAGTAGGGTCCTTTTGTTGCGTCTCCTTCAGTTCATTTGGCAACAAGTTTGACGGTTTCCTCTGTCTCCTGACCGGGTTTGACTAGGTGCCTAGCGACAATACAATCAAAACTTAATCCAGTGTCAAAAAGACAAGTAGTAGAGGTACCGTTCAAAATTACAGTTCCTCGAGTTGAGGGTCGGTCCCCCTCAGGTTGAGAATCACTGACATTGACTCTACCTTTCGAGGCTGTATGCAAACATCCAATGCGGTTTGCACCGGTTTGTTTGCCCTGATCAGACGTTCCTGGTGTAGGGGTCTTCCCTTTTCCTTGACCTTGGTGGCCGCGCTGCCACGTAGGCTTGTTGGGTTGATCAGAATTTGTGTTGGGGGGGGTATCGGGTTTTGTAGAATTTCGATTTTTCCTGGGGGGGGGGGTTTCTGGGTATTGTTATCTCGTTGGTTATAATGTTGAGAGGAAGTGGAAGAATAGGATGCCTGCTCTAGATTCTGTTTTCGAGATGGCTCATCAGTGGGTTTACGTTTAGTGCTGGGAAGTTCGGCCATTGCATTGCTATAGCGTTCGGCTTTATTGAGTATGTCTTCAAGCCTGACTGCCCCCTGTTCCGCCAAAAATCTACGAGTTTCATTCGACAAAGTGGATTTTATCTGCTCCACAAGAACAAGTTCGAGGAGTCCCTCATATGAAAGAGGTAGGTCAGATAATTCAATGCACTTTGTCAGATAACCCGTGAGACGTGAAGAGAACTGGGGAAATGTTTCCGTGCTCTCTTTTCGGCTGTTTCTGAACAACTGCAGAAACTTTCGGGCAGTCATCTCAAACTGCTGTAGTAAGGCCTTTTTCAACATGTCGTAATCATGTTGATTCGGTCCCAGCTTTGTGTACACGTTATAAGCATTGCCTTTCAGTGACGTTGAAAGTTTGAGCGCCCAGCGGGTACTCTCTAACCCATAAAGATTCGCGAGTCTCTCGAATTTTTCTAGGTAGCTGTCAATTTTTTCGTTAGGGCTAGGAAAAGATTCTAAAGAAAACGACATAGCAGTTAATTGGGCAGATTGAGTACTGGAGAGGTCCATTGATTGAGACTGGGGCGAAGACGGCTCTCCGTTAGTCGAAGTAGAGGCGCCCCGACTCTCTAGAGCCTTAAGCGCCAGTTGATGCTGTCTTTCCTTGTCTCTCTCTCTCTCTCTCTGCGAGTTTCCATCTCTGCTTCAATTTTCTTCTGTTCCAAAAGACGTTCTTCCGCTTCTTTCTTATCTGCCCTCTCCTGGGCTTCTCTCCTCTCTGTTCTTTCTTTCTCTTCCTTCCTCTCAGCTTCTGCTCTCTGTTGCTCCGCCTTCCTCTCAGCTTCGGCTCTCTGTTGCTCCGCCTTCCTCTCAGCTTCGGCTCTCTGTTGCTCCGCGTCATATATTTCCAATTCCTGGTTAATAAACGCGTTTGCAGCTTCTGCATCTAATCCTGCCTCTTTCGCTTCCAGCCTCAAGATGGACCTCATCTTTATCCTCTCTGCCATTGTTAAAGAATAAGATGAAGTATGCCTAGAGAACTAGTAAGAAGCAACGCGAAAGGGAGGAACTCTGAACCGCTACGAGAAAAAAACACAAGTATAAATTTACCTGTGTTACCTCCTACCTGTACTGTGCAAACTTATCGCTGCTATTATCTGGCAATTAAGGCTCTAAACGCAAGCGACTATGCCACTAAATGGTAAGTTACACTGGAAAAGAATCTACTTTTACTAACAGTCGAGAAAAATTTATATTAAAACAATTTAAAAGGAAAAAAAAAATTTTCCCCTAAATTTTTAATCTCTGACAACAAACTCCGTCCCTAAAGTCAATTATTGAGATGAGACGTTGTTAACTTAATTTTTCAAAATCAGAACAATCCGTCTTTAGCTAAGCTCAACTCTTTTTAACTTCAAAAACCTTTGTGACTGTAAAACAATCACGCAATCCCAGCAACTCTTATAAAGAAAGAAATTGAATTATCTCCGCCAGAGGATAATTATAATAGCAAATATATTTGTTTATCTGTACTTTCTACTGCTGTGGAGAGAAAACAACCTGTAAATATGCTGTGTGGACAACCCAAATACTTAAAGAACGTTTGTCTAGGGGTGTAATTATTTATTTATTTCCCTAATTCACAAAGACAAATCATTCACACTCTACCTAGTTAGACCCAAACTAAATCAGACTCAAAATATCTTTATCCCGGCTATGCGATTGCCTCAAATGTAGCTCAAGATCCCAGAACCAGCCCACAAATATGTGTGCATCAAATGTATCTCAAAATTATCCCGGCGAACCGGCCAAATATTGTCGTAAATTTATTTTGAGAGAAAAGAGTCTTAGAAATAGTGGTCCGGTTTAGAGTGAAAAATGATGATGGAAAGCTCAGTGATAGAAAATGTAGAGATTTAATAGTTGCTTCACAGCGAGCTGGAGGAGAGTAAAGACAGACTTATTTACGACAAATCGCTTCTCTCAATCTTCTCTTCCGCTCTCCTGGTCAAACAATTATTTGCCAGTTTTCCAGACTCGCATCTGCGCGCACACCGATTTGGTGTTTTTTTCACACACACAGGCGACGTTGATACAAACTATATTAAATGAATAAGGGGAAAAGTTGGGCTTTGGGTATATCCAACACACAGAACTAAATGAGTTTATGTGATTTTATTCACTTTAAACATCAATCACTAAAAATATCAGATATTACATAAATTATCATAAGTACACAAATGCAAATAACAAGTTTGGAAGGGGTGAAGAAGATTGGTATCGACTAAGCCCTTCCCGCTTATTAGACAAAGATAAACCCAGTCCAAAGATAGATAATATCAGGAACATAGGTACGTTAACCTAACAGTGAAGTTAATTACTCTGAAAGAGGTGTTACAAAATTAGGTATAGGTGATAGAAAAAAAACCTGTTCTTCCCAGCTGTTCTTCCTTTTACTAAGCAAATGGAAAGGAGGTGGTTTTAAACAGAGTTAACAAATTATCAACTATCCCACTTAAAGGAACAATGTAGGGTATACAGAAAAGATATATATTACCAGGTAAGCAAGTTAACAAAATGGTCACACAAACGAATTAATTTCCTGTCATTCATACACGCGCTAGCAAAGGCCTTCACTCATCTTGCTCTCACTTACCGATTGTGAAAAAATCTTGCACTCCATAGAATAACACAACAGCAGTTACACCTCAAACTAAATGTATGAGTGTTTGTTCAAGTTCTAGCCCCAGATTAGCGGGTAGGCGGTCAGCACATAAAAGGATCCCGTAATCGCTGGAAAATGAATCTGTAGTTGTGTCTCTTTTCTTAATAACAGTTTCTATGGGAGGGCACGGTCTCTGATACCGGGGTGAGGATGGTGTGGTATATTTGCCTATGCCGCTGATAATAAAATTCTTACGCGTGCTGGTACACTTTATCCGTGAGGTATGGTTTAAGTCCAGTGAGAAAACTAGTCACATCACTGTTCAGGAAATTATGAATTATCTCTCTGTGTCAGTAAACTAACAAAGCTCGGGCCAGTGTTCTTCTTCCCGTTACGACTTAAGTTGTTTGATGGTGCGTTAAATTTGTCTTTGGGTGTGCTTTCTTTGCTATAAGTTAGATAGCGGAATTCCAAACATAGAATCGCCTCAAAGATTAAAAATTTACACAGTCTCAACAAGTTCTGCGTCAGGGGAACTCTACACACTGTTTATGCTTTGCCTTGCTTAGATTGATTTCTTTATTGCTTTCTTAATGCTGGGATCGCACAGGTTACGATCACTCTGTATGAAAGAAAAAAAAAAAGACATGTAATATACCGAAAACAAATAACCTTCTAAAGCGCGATGAATTTCCCGTTAAGCCTATAATACACTCGAGTATTTAATTATGTATTTAATAAACACTGCCCGAATCCTAGTGTTAAAAACCCACATCTATAAAACTAGGACTTAACTGAATTTATTAATTATAAATTCCTTCGCGACTTTAAAAGTTAATTTAAGCATCTATTATCTTTTGAAATAATATAATAGATAGATCATTATATTTACCACTGGAACTATTGAGATGGTTTAATTTAATAGATTTAAATTAACACAAAATCCATTGAAATAGAATGACTGAACTAGACCACTGATCACTTTACACAATATATATTACCGCTCTGCACAGAATAGAAAACACTGCAAATAAAATGAAAATCCATGGGATAATCTAGCAAGATTTCAAATAAAGCTAGTGCTTCTGTAAAAGTCTGGCCAGCGAGTGATAACGTGTCTAGTCTTAATGGTCTATTTAGCTAAAATGGAATGAAAGTTGAGTGGGACATGATAAACTTGACAACTTATTTGATCTCACGAACTTTTGGGGATCTGACCGCCAAATCAAGAGAAGAAACCGCCCCCTGGTCTTCGTATCCGCTCGCTGCTACCCGTTTCGCTTTCCCCCGTTCGCTCGGTTCCTCGATTGACACCGAGACGCGAAAATAGCGGCAAGCAACTGCGTCTCGTATCAGGGACCACTACTGTCTTTGATAGCGCCGATAGTCTCCCCTAAAATCCCCCAGTTCGTCTCTTTGATCTCGTGCCGCCTACTAAATGAGTCCCGGTGGAATGAGTTCTGGCAAACGAAAAGTTACAACAAATGTTCAGGGGTTCTAATGTTATGAAAAGCTAAAAGTCCCTTTAAATCATCCATCATATCAGGGAGAATTCACTTGTCAAACTAGACGTACGTCACAAAGGGTATCCTGATTAAATGTAGCGCACATTGGTAGTGTGGTGATGTCAGATTGTATACAGTGGTTACTGGCAGTGGCTACTAAGGTAGTGCAAAGGGGGGCGGTCCGCCATTGGTGACAGACTGAAAGGGGATGCCATCGGACACTATTATGATAGTACTTATTATTAAAAAATATACTTGCAAGTATGTTTCTTTATGGGAGAGGAAGGTGCCAGAGATAACATCCGCCCCAGGCGCTAGATACGTTAGGGGCGCATCTGCTTACTGGGAGTTGTTTTGCGAAAGTGGGCCGTAGTGGACGTGTGAAGTCCGAGTGTTTTGATCTATGTTTCCGAAAGAAATTGATGAGACGCTCATGAAATGGAGGACTGTTTGCATGAAGAGTCTATTGGTTATTCGAAGGTGTTTTGCCGATGAATTAAACGCGTCCACTATACTTTTAACAACAACCAAAAACTTACAGACTTTCATAACTGGGTGCTTGCGTAGAACAGAAGGATTGAAAGGGCATGACAAGGTCACAAATGTGGAACTGATGACAAGAACAAGACAAGTGCCAGTGGAGCAAGATATGTGAAGATGGCGATGGATAGGACACACACTGAGGAAACATATTGATAACATTACAAGGCAGTCCTTGTTCCAGAATCCGCATAGATGCAGAATTATAGCACGTTTCACTAGCTTTGCCCTCAAACAGATGTAATTATCTGATTAACCGTCTAACGTATTAATGCCATTTTTTGCATACGATGTTATATTGGGTTAAACCCAACAAATATATACTTTATATCAGTGCATCTTGTCCAGTTCCCATAAACGGATGAAATCCTTTGATCTTTGTCGGCATACTAATTATTGTGTATCGAGAAACGAAATTTTACCACTTCATGCACAGATTCTGTGAATTGATTAGGCATAGGCGTGTCTACTATTACAATAATGTGGCCATCACGTTTGCAATTGAATACGTGTTGAAGATGATTTCTTAAATGATCTGCATGCGAAATACTCGTGACATTGTTTGTCATTGACATTTAATGCGCTACCAAACTGGACCTTCCTTGATCTAATTATTTCAATGGGTATCATCTCTTTGCGGTTCATAAATATCATAATGGAACGTTGCTCCTCTAATGTGCTTGTAAATAACGGTAAGGTCATCTTTAAAGAAATTAAACTTCATCCGAATCATAATCAGATGTCTCTGAGAAATTGAAAATCAATCTCGGCTGAATGAAGGACAAACCATCATTCTTCCAATATTCCTCTTCCTCTTGTAACACATGGTTCTCACTTTTCTTCCAATAATCCCTGGCTATATTGGAGATGGCGGCTTTTATAAGTATTTCAACATCTTTTAATTTGAACGTTCTATTTTCTGTTGCTACCTGTTCCTTAATTTTAGCCCATACTAATTCTATTGGGTTTAAGTGAGAATGCTAAGGAGGTAATCTTAAACATCTGTGACCATGTTCATGGATTGCCTTGTCTATGTGAAATATCTTTGTATGCTGTGTCTTTTTTTACAATTCCAAGTAATTCAGGTTCATGGACATTTCGTTGCATGGAATGTTGTTTATGGTCAGCCAAATCTTTATTACATCTTTAATACTTGGTGAATTAGAAACTTTATCTTCTGGTGCCACAACGTTGTGATATGAGGCATTGTCCATTATCAAACACCACGGTCTATCCAAGGAAGGAAGTACATGATTCACAATCCAATCTTGAAATATCTTGCCATTCATCTCTGCATGGTAATCCCTATTATCTGTGGATTTTGAAACAAATATGAGTTCAGTATTATTTAGAAGCCCACGATGGCTGCTTCCTGGATGTGCAATTATTAGGCGCTGTCTTATGCTGCTTGGTACTAGTCTCTTAGTTGTTCCATCAGATGATTGCCATTCTCGTTCATTACTGTGGTGCGCATTGATCCAAGTTTCATCTAAATACACAAAATCATAACAATCTCTTCTCATTTCTCTGACCTCGCGTAAATCTTTGCTTCTCATTGCAACTATATGAGGCTTCTCACAAATAAGGTTTCTACCACCAACATATTTTCTAAAAGTGAATCCCAAACTCCTAATAGTCCTCCATAGCGTAGATTTGGAAATATCAATGTCATTATTCTTTCTTAACCAAATTTTCAATTTCCTTAAAGTCACTGCCTCATTATTGTGAAACATATTGCAAATTTCTCTGCGGATCAATTCTCTGTCAAAATTATCCACCACTCTTGGCCTAATTTTCGTGTGTAAAACACTGGAATTAGACATTTCAGATGTCGCTATCTAGCGGTGCAATGATCGTTTGCTTATCCCCAAGGCGTGAATAGTCCTCTTTTGTGGGTTTGAAATAGAATGATATAGTTTTCCTCGAGTAGCTTCATTGCAGAAATACTTTAAAATCCTATTTGTGATTTGCTGTAATGTCATAAAATGTACTCGCAGACTCATTTTTCCTTCTTAACCACACAATAATTTTTGTAGACACACCTCTGATTGACAATGTGTGCGTTGCACCGGATATAAACTGTTTTATGTTCAAGAAGTGCGATTTCACGCAATTTCACTCAAAAATCATGCCAATTGCTTGATAAACCAACAATGTGCAAATGAGGTCGTATAATTTACTGTAGACATTTCAATATGTGTGCGTGTGATGTGTGTTGGCAAGTAGGATTTTATATTATATCGCAAAGAAACGAAAATTGAAACCAATGGCCGCATTTTAATGAAAAATTTAATTCATAGGGTCTATACCATTTCAAATTCACACACAAAATTTCACTTATATGCGTTATATATTCGCTGAGATATAGCACTTTGAAGTTGGGCAAAGCTAGTGAAACGTGCTTTTTTTTTTATAGACCAAAAATTCACGGAGAAAGGAATTGGAGACGGAAGTAAAAATGATGAGGAAGACGTTGAAATAATATAAGCTCATGGCGTATGTGGCCTAATGGATATGAAAGCAGTTTCATAATCCAGATATACCAGGTTCGAAACCCGCTGCAGGCTATTTGGTAGCAGATCGCTTTGTGTGGATTTTTAACAATGGTATAAGCGCCGTACCGTTCAGAAAGCAATGGCAAACTACTGAATGAAAAAAATTGCCTAGAAAAATCACAAACAGCCAATAAAAGCTGGGGTTGATTGCCACGTCCTGTAAAGGATAAGCAACTAACTTTTAACATGGCACATGACATGAGGAATTGGCATGTGTTTGTTGAAGGCCTATGTTTCTTGGGGAACTTAAGTTTATTGACTGACTCTGCGTTAGTTCAATAATTTATAATTATGTTACACTTGTTGAAGATGTCAGCACTTTTACATATGTTAGATGCTCTACAAGTAATATTAAAACGGATGCGACGATTACATTGAATCTTATTCTTCAAATACCAAGCCATCTGGCGTAGGTGAACATACATCTCCACAACCTTATGTCCCCTGTGCTGTTTATCAATTATGTTGTTGATTTCTTTCCATGACTTACTTATTTACTTACTTAGTCGCTCCTCTTCTACCTGGGGTGTAGAGGTTTGCCAGAGATAGAGAGAGTGAGAGAGAGAGAGCGCGCCATACAGTCCTTTCGGCGGTCTTCCTCCTGGTCTGGTTCCAATCTAGTCCTCGGTCCTTCAGAGATTGTCAGTTGTTGTCCTCTCAGCGAACTTTGGGTCGTCCTAGAGGACTGGATCCCTAGCTCTTGGTTTCTCATATTAGTCGTGGTAGCCGATCTTCCCCCATTCTGCAGACATGGTCAAACCATCGTAGTTGGGACTGTTCTTATAGTGTCTTCAGGGACTGAGTTTTGAAGCCGTTGCGGACTATGTCACTTCTTGTTACTTCAACCACCTTCCTCAGATACCTCGTTTCTGACTTTTGTCTTTCTATAGATGTCGAATCGTCCAGTATCTTCTATCCTTGTCAGAGTGTTTATAAAGTCCCTGTGCAACTTTAAAAAGTGATAGATGCCCACTGTTTCGGGATATAAAAATATTATAAAGTTAACACTATTGTGGACTAATCAAAGCCACATTCTTCGGACGAACTTATGATCGGGGTTACAATTGCAATTCACTAAGACGTAGCTCGAGAATGTTTTCAACGAGTTGGAAAATGGGAGTGAATGATGTTCCACAAAAGAAATCTGCTATGTTGAAGTCTAAAAATATGAACTGTGTGCATTAAAAAACTAATAAAAAAATATTTTGCTTCGAATGCTGTTTACAGTGTCCTTCTATCATGTGCATCCAAAGTTATTTAAGTTTAAATTTGCAAAAGGACTTTATAAACACTCTGTTTTATTGTTTTCACAAACAGAGAGGAACGAAGAGCTACAGTAGTTAATCTCGAGATAGACAACGTGTCCTGATTTATGAAGCAGCAGTAAACAGCAGAGATGAATTATGCAAACTCCTGTAGCGATAACAATTTTGAAACATCAATGAACAAACCAAAGAAGAAATACAGCAATCAAATGTTATAAGATGAGCTTCTTCTTCTTCTTCCTCGTTCGTCCTGAAAAGGACGTTGGTTGCGTTGTGTCTGTTTACGCCGGAGCTGTGATATCTGCATCTTTCGGTCGACACATCCGACTTCAGCACGGCACTTTTTGGGACCGGGTTTGCCTTCCCTCTGCGATCCCTACTCTCTCAGCCAGACTGCAGTGATGCAGCCTGTTTCCAGGACCACCACGTGGAGGTGGAGTAGGGTCTTGGTCAGCTCTGGTTCGCTGACCCTGATGCAAGCAGTCAAGCTATGGGTCGCTGACTGCATTCTCTATTGCTGCATCTTTGGGTCCCATAAGATGAGCTGATTATTAGCGCTCGAAATACTCAAATCACTTGGGGGGAAAAAAAACGAGAGTTTTAAAAAGCGGAAAATACCAACAGTAATCCAGAAGTAGGAAGATCACTACAACAACAAAAAATAAAATAAAAGATATAAAATGACACAGAGATATATTTACGAAGGACGGCCTGGGAATCTTGATGAAAAGAGAAAAGAAAGTAACAGAAAAAACAAGGTAGATATAGGATGGAATGACAAGATGACGCAATGAGGAAATCTGTTCATAGACCTAAAAGTCTTATAAAAAATTTCTGCTCTATAAGATGCTAATGAAGTGTGGTATGTACAAGGGTGAATACGGTCCTTTTCCGGACTGCCATTCGCGACTGCGTGGTCACTGCCTACCACTGCGAACACTAATATCGCCCGGCGCACAAAGTTTAAAAAAACGACGTTTTTTTTTTCCTTCTGGCGCCATCTCTCGGGGAACCATAGGGTTCATTGGAACCCCGGATTGAGAAATCCTGATCTATAGTGTTTTATTTCTTGTGGTGAGGTATGCTTCTTTCAATCTCGATTAGAGTCCTTTCGGTTATATCAGAGCGCAGTTTCCGGCCAAGAATAAATCATGGAAAAAAAAAAGAAGAAAATTCTGAACGCTGGTGCAGCGTTGATAGTGTTTATCAACTAGCATGTTGAAGCTCTTATAAGGGCTATCCAGAAAATGGACTGCTAGCTAAACGAGACGGCAGCACCTTGCCAGCGACGCCCACCTGGCCCACTTTTAATTGGTTAATTGGTAAAATGATTGAATACGTTTCTTTCTTACAGCATTACATAAACAATTTGTTTGTTAATTCACACTTTCGGTTCTCTCTAGCTCTACCACGTTTTCCTATTTTCTCTTTGTTATATAATTTCGTCGTGTTTTCTCCAACCACTGATAATCTGTGTGCCTAAGACAAAGGTTTGTCAATATTATCGTTTTTACAAGCAGAGATAAGGAAGAACGACAAAAGGTAGAGATTGAACACGTGGTGCTGGCTAAGGAGCTACAATAAACAACCCAGGTGAATCACGCAAACTCCTGTTGCGATGCCACGTTTTAAAAATATTATCCAACCAACCAGAAACATACACATAGTGATAGGAGAAAGAGGGATAACCCTTCCCCACAATCTTTCAAGTTCTCTTTAATATAATGCTTTACCTATTTTCATTCTGCCGAGACCAACCACTCTAGAAACATGGCAAGTAAAATCCAAACTAGAACATTCGAAGAGTTAATCGATGCTCATTTTTTTTTTAACGTAAGCTTATCTTAATAATTATGATGCATTTTTACGTGCATATAATGACATTTCAATGGAAACACACCTGGCGTGGGAATTGTAGGGGTTTGGGGTGTAAAGCAGTGCGACCAGAAAAAAAGGCATCTCCTGTCAACGAAGGAAGACAAGGATATTTTCTTTTTGGGTCCAATTTACAATTTTTTCAAGTCTTTATTGGGTTTACCGGGGGGGGGGGGGGGGGGGGGGGGGGGGGGGGTTGAAAACTTGCACAATCTGTACAACTAGATCTACGGATACATTTGTTGTCTGTCCCTGTAAGCTTGATTCAAAATAGCTACTGCGCCACTTTTTGTTTTAAACCGACTTTTATTTAAGATTTTAAAAAGCGTTGTATATTTATCAAGTTTCAAGTCTTTCACACTCAAAATTTCTAGGACCACTTTTTGTTTTAAACCGACTTTTATTTAAGATTTTAAAAAGCGTTGTATATTTGTCAAGTTTCAAGTCTTTCACACTCAAAATTTCTAGGACCACTTTTTGTTTTAAACCGACTTTTATTTAAGATTTTAAAAAGCGTTGTATATTTGTAAAGTTTCAAGTCTTTCACACTCAAAATTTCTAGGACCCTGTTGCGCACATATTAGTCTGTGACGCACAGATTACGGTACGTAGGCATACAAATGTAAAGTTATGGCTATTTGTCTGAGGAAAAGTATTTAATTGAGAATCTATGATTCTGAGAGTAAGGGGACAGAACCCGGATCGGTCGATGTTAAATTCGATTACATGGGTTATCTTTTCTTGTGGGTCAATCTGGCGTATAAATATTGTTTATGTCATTTTTTGCGTCAGGTATGGCCAGAAACAGATTGGTCTTGTTTAAAATGTTTATGACCTGAATTTATATGTATTCCTTGTCTAGTTAAGGTGATTGGCTCTTATATCTTTGTATCTTTGTATTTCTATGTCGGACTATTTTGTGAGCTGAACTCTGGGGGTGAAAGGCGTTGTTAGGGATGCGCAGCGCTTCTTGAGAGAGAAGAGGAAGGCTGCCATGTCGTCGTGTCTATGGCTGGTTATTTAGAAAGTGTAAAGAGTGATTTGTGATCTATTCTAGGAAGGAGATGGTGTCTCTGTATAATGGCATTATCAGAGATTCTCCTATATTCATTATTAACGCCTAGGAATGGCGTGCGTTATTCGCCTGTATGTGTTTTCTAAACCAAGGTAAAACACATACCCTTTTTTGTTGAACTTTGTCGCTAAGACGAAACGAGAGACGTATTATCGTGCATCTCGGATTGCTGACCACAGATGAAGATGACGTGTAATTTAGCAGCACCAGATTACTCCAGTAACCAGCTTATTGATAGCAGAAATAGATAGAAGCAATGAGGACATTTATGATTATATATCGAAGTAATCCTGCTTCATACTTCTCCATCCCAAGTGAGCGAAGCTCACGGAGGAGGAGCCATTTTTGATTCCCGCCATTGTAAGACTATCATCGGAGAACAGAAAATGTCTTACTACCTGATGATGGTACAGGGAGCTAGATAATATAAAAACTTATTACTGTGGTTTAACATGGTCGTCATAACCATTAGATGAACTTTCGGCTTAAGAATCTTAGCCAGGAGAAGGTCCGGTCAGTGAACCATTATTGTTGATGTTGTATGTATCCACCTTAACTGACGCGATTAGTCAGTTAGAACCTGAGACGATAGACAACCAGGAGATTGAGTGTTTCCCTTCTATCGTTCCTTTATATTGATGTACCACATAACTATATATCTGATATTGTCACCCATTTTTCAAGTATATGATGATTGTTGTGCCAACGTGTTCTAATGACTGTAGCTATGTGTCAGTGTGTGAGTCCGATTAAATGTCTGAGAAATCTTACAGTGGTTCCAGCAGTTATTGACTACCATGCATATGATTGGAGTGAGTGTCCTGTGTACTCGTAGAACTATCATCCATTCGCGTCTTCATTAATTGATGTCTACACTCACACATTCATTCAAGCCACACGCATCTAACAGTACACCGTGTCAGGGCCCCAACCTTCGGTGGCCTGAACTATTTAACCAACAGTGTGACTGGACGAGCAGTATCGACAACCTGATAGTGGTTAGCGCTTGGAACGAACACCACAGAAACTGTAAGAAGGAAAGAATCACGCAACAGACCCACTCTGAAACTGAAACTTTGCAGTCGGCTTCCTTTCTTGGTACATTTTAATCTGCCAACAGTTGAACGGCATTGACCGATTTCGTGAAATAGCTTAAGTTAAGGAATTTGAAATGGTCGAAATAACTCAATTTTAGTAATGAGTTTAATGTAAAGGACATAATGAACTGCAGATATAAGTTGTGTTTCGTATCAGAAGTGGCGAACATTGGAGGGTGAATGATGACGCGCCGATTAAATCAATGTTGTTTCTTCAAGCAACTAGGTCAGTGAGCCTTTGTTTTAAAGACATTTTGAAAGACAGTTTTAAAATGTAATTGCTTTTAAAGGTTTTAGACATTCAAGTCCAAATGGAAAAGAAAACACCCAGGCCATATTAAAAACTTGTGCCTATCAGCTATCTAGGTGAGACCAGGTCATCATTTTCCGGCTACGTATTGGACACACCAGATTAAGCTACCATCTATACCACATATGGTACAACAGATCTCTGCGCTTGTGGCATCAGGCCCATAACAGCCGAACATTTGCTCCAGGCCTGCCTGACATACAACAGTGAACGGAGTAGCATATCGCAACCTTCTTCTTCTTCACGAAAAACTGCTTGGTGATGTCAGGGGCCTTGAGCTGAATACTGCCTTTATTAGAGTCATTAATGTAGAAGTCTGAGGGCGATCGAGGAAGAAGAAGAAGAAGAAACACAGCTCTTGTAATGGCGAACTTTCTTGTGAGATTTACATTATGTGTTTCAATTTATCAAAGTATATTTTATTCAAAGATGAATTTTGCAGGGCAGAAGCTACTCCCGTTCCGGACAACTGATGTAAATGTGTGAACGTTATGACGAATGACTAATATTGATAACGGGTTATCTACTTTTATTACATGTAATAGAATGCAGTGGCGGTTCCAGGGGGTTGTCATTGGGGGTGCTGCACTGTTCATTCATTAAAAATACTATACATAACACTCACAAATTGTGACCACCATGTAAAATATCAACCCAGACACAAATGATTAGTGTCTTATCTCATCTAAAATCTGTCAAGAAGTTTTGAAAAGTTATTTTAAAAGTTTACTGCAACTAGGAGTAATCCTTGTCAGTCGAAGCAGCTTCCCGAGTCTCAAATAAGGTTACAGACATGTGTGCTGCTATTTCTCGTGTTTAAAATTTTCATTGTAACTTCCCTTTAATTACAGTCCATAGCACTTGAGCTGTGATCCGTTGCAGCACAAGTTAAATAAATTCGACCCAATCGCAGCTGGCCTCTTGCTGTGTGATAACAAGCATTCGCTTATAAGAGGTCAAGGTCACTTGAACTGTAATCGTTTGCAGCACTTGCACAATACAGTCGGTGTTAGATAATTTTTTTGTTTTTGTTTTGTATTTAACCCTTCCAGTGTAACCTCAATTTTTTGTGTTTTTTGGTCTGTCCAGATTATGTATTATAATGTAGTAGAGACAGTATGCAGTCCTTTTTTTTACAGGGAGTGCTGCAGCTCAACAGCTCATTAAAGAAAGCCGCCACTGAAAGAATGTATGGAACGTTTAGTTTCTGTTTTTTTAGCTTCGTTTGGTTTTGGTTTTTAAGGATTATCTACATTGCACACAGACAACTCCATCAGTGCTCCGATCTCCTCCCTTAGATCACACGAGGAGGATCTCAGCACATAGTACGAAATCCGTAGCACCGGCGAGAATCCCAATGTGTGTATACAGGAATCACACATTCTATAAATATTTTTGTTGTGGGTAGGTTTCCTAATTTTTAAATTTTGCCAGAGCCTACTCTTTACGATTTCCAAATGCCGAAGGATTTTGTTTTTTATTGCATTTAGTAACAGCGATCAAAGAAAAACTTTTTTATTTTTTGCTTTATTTTTATAATGATTGTAAATCATAACTGAATATTCTTTGATGCCTCCACTGAAGTTGGCCCCTAATGCAGGAAACTGTGCACTTGCATTTTGAGTTTGTGCGTGAATTCGTTTTACACGATTTCTATTTGTGGTCAAAGGAACATAATTTTCATTTCAGCTCTAAATATAATAATTTTTCCGTGAAACCTGAAATATAGAAGTTGAATATAGCCGTTTGCAACCTTGTCTTCTTTTCAATTTTAAAACAAAGTGTTAACAAAGAAGCTAAATAATAAAAAAAATATTAAAAAAAAAAAAACAACCTGTCAAACGCTCGAAGATAAATTGATGGTTGCAGTTGCGACAAGTCTATTCTGAGAAATCGATACACTCCAATGAAAGTGGAAGCATAGCCTTCAAAACCACGCTAGCACGTGTTATTGTATCGAACCGCGTCAGGCGATACCTCGAAGAACTAACCCAGGTGCTCTGTAACCGATACTACTCATTGACTATTGTCAGGGCACTATTGCATATCGCTCCAAGCACTCTACAGAATGGGAGTCTCTGCGGCTCTTCTCTTGTCATCCAGGCCTAGCGCAAATTGCGTTCTTTTTCCATAATTCATCGCTTTTGGTTACATCAATATTAACTCGGTCAACGGCCGCGCTTTGTTTTGTGGACAGCGGATAAACTTGATCGCCCAGTAATTACAAATCTAAACAGGAAGATAACTCTCCAATGTGTGAGATTTCCTGTTGGGAAAGGGGCGTGCGGTGGAGATAATCAGGGGACAGGATCAGGGAAAAGAGAGGGCATTTAAAAACAAAAAAGTAAGTCAATAGAGTCCATAACTTGCGGAATACACATTAAAACAGGAATAATGAAACAAAGTAGAGCCATGTTGGGATTCGTCTCTGTCATTGATGTCCGATTACATGTAATAATGATTGTCCGCATTGTTTTCACGGACGGTTTTCGCTCATTAAACGTGTTGCTTTGTCTCCCTATTTGACTAGTCACTTTGTCTCCCTGTTAGACTTGCCGCTTTGTCTCCCTCTTAGACTTGTCACTTTGTCTCCATATTAGACTTGTCACTTTGTCTCTATATTGACTTGTTGCTCTACCCCTCTGTTACACTTGTCACTTTGTCTCCCTATTGACTTGTCACTTTGTTTCCCTATTAGCTTTGCTATTTTCTCTCCCTATAAGACTTATCACTATGTTTCCTCATTACACTTGGTTCTTTGTCTGCCTATTAGACTTGTCGCTTTGTCTTCCTATTAGTGTCATGGGTGGTCTCCCCTTACTCTGCAGTGATGGCCCAACTATGGCCAAAATCTAGAGTATCTAATGTGGGTCTTCGCACAAGATTACTCTTAGCAGAGATGCAGATAGAAATATTATGATGCTTCTACCTTGAGGGAGTGTTCACAAGATATTTCAGAAGTCAAGAACAATGCTGAATGTGTCTTAGCAATGTTAACTTTTATCTTCCCGTCGCCTTTTGTGAAGAGGTATTATACAATTTAATTTAGCTCGTACAAGCCCCCAACTGAATTAACAGTAAAATTCTTCTTATTGGCTCCATATAGATATATTTTAAAGATACTGAATCATGTGTGTGCACTTCTCTCTGTAATAACTAAATTAACTATGAATTTGCAAAACAACATATAACAAGTTTAATGATCAGTTACTCTTGAACAAATGTAAATAAATAAGAGCTGGTGATTAATAAAATGTAGGAATCTTCATAGAAAAGATGTCGGCTTTAGAAAGCTTAATATTGAAAATAAAAAAAACAAAGTTCTTCTGTATTTGGCCTGCTAGAAACGTCACTTAGCTGCTAAAACGCTGAAGTGTTGATGCTGCTGTTTCCGTCAATTCGTCTCTGTGGCAAGGGCACGTCTCCAGATTAGTTCAAGAGGTAACTTCTCCTGGTCAAGGCAGGTATCTTCACAACATGTGGAACGTAGGTTTCCAGTGTCGATCACAAGCTTTGAGCCACAAAATAGTAGTACAACTGGTATCGTAAAGTAGTACTTCAAATGGTTTCTTCGATTCGTACCACAAACTTTATAGGAAATAAAAGAATAAAACCTCTGCTAAGTCTTTGCTTTCCTGATATTAATCAGGCGCCTTTCCCGCTGTCCGTCAACCGATTCCCTTCTCTGAATTTTTTAATCTCCCTGAGCGTACATCATATAACTCAGGGGATATGATGAAAAATCACCATTCTTTTAGTTAATTTGATTGAAAAATTGCGACTGGACAACAGCAAGTGCAATGGCTTGTGCCTGGGTCAACATGTTAAAGTATACATACAACTTATTGCAAATGATAGTAAATATATATATATATATATATATATATATATATATATATATATATATATATATATATATATATATATATATATATATATATATATATATATATATATATATGATGTCATCATCCACTCCCTGCTCCGCTTGGAATCTGGGGCTACCACTGCTTTTGGTTCCCCGTGAGAACCCGCATGAAGCAATCATCAGCGCTTTGCTGTGGTGGTTCATGAATATATCATTTTTACATGCTGAGGTTGCCAGCCTCGTATGGACCTGTATAATTATCAGCAAGTTCAAACATGTCAAATTCAAAGTATATAAATATGTTAGAACTCACCCCAATAGGGAAGAAAGACTACTTGTCCAGTTGAAGTCTTGGCAACTTGATAAAGATGCCTCGAACACGCGTCAGGGGTATTATTTCTAGTTAGGATCCCTCTTTGACTTTGTGAGTAAGTCATGTAGGAGTCCGGTTTCCGTATTAAAAGGTAGATTTCCCTTGCTGTAGTGTTCAGAAGGAGTTCCGATACGTGCTTTGTCCTGTCTTATAAGGTCAGAATCATAACTCTAATCTTTCCTGGCTTCAGTCCGAGCTGTCTACTTTGAATATTCTGGAATGCAGTGTGTTTTAGCCTCCGAATTTGCTAGTTTATATTGAGTTTTCCTGCCCACGCTTCCACCAGGCGTTTTCGACAAAACTTCGAATCAGAATAAATGTTTATTTCTGACTCTCATGTGATCCAATCCATGAGTAAGAATGTAGTGGGTCGGGGCTTTCAGTTATTTACTCCCCCCACTATCGTGTTTTAAAATATCATTTTAAAATTAAAACACATGACCTCATCTCCCATATATGGCTTGACTTCTTCCGTCACTCGTAGGTAACCTTTCAATTACGATTTTTAACCTTGCCTTCAGATAGTGTCCTCGCTAATTTGTCTACCCAGACGAGTTTCTCTGTAATAATTACACAGGCAATGTCTAGACGGAAGTGATTAAGCAATTATCCCCCGTACTTTCCTGTGCCCAGAAGGATAAGCTGCGACATATCACTGCACCCAGACATTTTTCTCAGACAACATCTAGTCGTCCTTTTGTATTATCCGCCCAAGTGTTTGGACTGAACAATGCACCTAGACGGACATGCTGGTCTTGGCGGAAAATGATTTCGTAAAAGTCAACAATCATTTTCCCGTTTACCGTAGGAAATCAATCTGGTTCAACAACTTAAGCGATTACAATTATCCTTAAGGATGGTCAATTAGCCATGAAATAATACTATTGCAGTATGAACAGAGGTCAAGAAATCTAAGGCGCGGCGATGGGGCAGGTTTATGTGCGTTAAATGAAGAAATAAATGGAGAAAGCAGGAGGGAAAGAAGGGGAGTAAAAAGACACAACCAAATTCCATCACACTTATATTTGTCACAGTCTATCTATTGACTTGTCGTTCAACTCCTCTATTGCACCTTTCACTTTGTCTTCCTATTAGACTTGTCACTTTGTCTCCCTATTAAACTTGTCCCTTTGTCTCTCTATTAGACTAGTCGCTTTGTCTCCCTAATAACTTTCTTTTTAAACTTTTCCTGTGCGCTCTGCATGAAGCATAGGCCTTCAGTTAGTTGATGCCAGGTCCTGTCTTGCGCCATCCGTTCAAGTTCTTTCAATGTCTTCTTCATCCTTCCTATACCTTCTGAAGATCTCGTCTCCGTGCATGTGCATTTCCTTTACTCCGATTATTCTAGAGCAGGGATTCTTAAATTGATGGATTCTAGGGTGCCAGTGTATATAACCTAAAATTTTATATGTTATGTTTTTTATTATGCTTTTAGGTGCATTTTTTTCCAAGAAGGGGTTCATAGCCGTCATCAGATAATCAAAGGGGTCCATAGCCATTGTAGCAAGTTTAATTTGCTGGAGAGGTTAAGATGTTATAATAGACGGATGTATTGCTGTGGAAGTGTCAACCGTGTGAGGTCAAGCTATGTAAGACCCTGAGTCTAATAGTTGATGATGATGGTGATGAATTCTCAGGGTACCTAACGCTACCTCTCTAGATCTCACACGGGCTGTATTTTATTTCTAGTGTCTGGTGTTTGATGTGGCTAGTGTCTAGGGAATGAAATGAAAATGATGGTACATCAAAACAACATACTATAACACACTAACAGTAAAGTAATAAGTCTGTGGTTTAAGTTTGAATATTAATCCTTTTTTACAATTTTATTTTACCTGTCCTGCAAACTCTTTTGGACAGGTCTTTGAAACTGAGGAAAATATATCTTACAACTAATAATTAACTAAAGGGACTCTTTGTCCTATAACGATAACTTATAATGTTCCTGTAGGTGTATTCACAACTGTTCAGTGACAGATATAGTAGTGTGAGTCATTTATTTGAGAAGCTGTTGTTGTCATCACGCCCCGATCATTATAGTTAATTTTAGGGAAATCAATTTATTCACAGATGAACTGTCAGAGTGCCCAGATTATGGCACATCACCTTAGATTCTACCAACGGGCTGATCACCCGTTTGCCAGACACTTCGATTACGAAAAACAACGGCAGATGGGTTGATTTGCCATTGCCCTAAAGACGCCACTAGGCGTGATGGGAAACAATGGCAAAGAAAACCTATCTGCTGTTGCCCTAAGACGCCACTAGGCGTAATGGCCACTGACTGCTTTGACGGTCGGTGGCTAAGGACGGAAGAAGAAGAAGACCTTAGATTCTGTATGTAGAGTCACTCGTATAACACTGCTATGCATAGACCGTCAGCTCACAGAAACTTCCTCTGGCTAACAGCATACAGTAAACACTTTCCTGTAGACTTTCTGTCTTCTAATATATTCATCAGGTTTCCTGTCACCGGCTGGTAACAGGAAATAAAACCCTGCAATAAAAAGACACCCAGGCCTTTTCACATCTGGAATATACTTCAATTAACTATTTATGCATGATATGGTGGGGTCAGCCTCGTGTGCATACAAGTGCACCAGCCCCTAATTCATATGACTTCACATTCTACTGTGACCACACCTCAGGTCCATATGGCGGATACGCCACTGTCATTTTACATAGTTGTCTTCAATACAATTAAATGGAGTAAACACATCTCCTTCTGTATGAGTTTCTCTTCTTTTCATAACTATAAACGCTCTAGGCATGTTGATGAGTGTTCATGGAACACAGAGGCTTCCTAGTATGTTCTGATCTTATAATAATAATAATAGTCATAACAATATGCAATATTCAAACACAATTCAATTTGAGGACTCAATAATTTTTGCTCCAGGCATGTCCTTCACTTTTCCCAATAGCAGTATCTAACTTTTGCCTTTTTAATAATGCATATTAATAAATAATCATTCTTACCACAAATTCAATGAAATATAAACACACAAGAAACGATGACTGGCAAATATGGCACAAGTTTTTCTCTGCCGCTGTCCAGACTGTTGAACTTATTTTATTTTAAAATCAACACTTCTGTTCTCATCGTCCTTTGGTAAGGAAAATTTCTCTTCAAATGGCCAAGAGCCTTGTAAGCTTTTGCTAATATCATTTTGGGCTGGCCAATGAAATCAAGTGACTACCAATTTTGAGCTGAATTTGAAAAACCAAACCCCAAGTATACTATGTGTTTCTTAGTCTGTTGGCCAGTCTGCCATGCTATTACACTGCAAAATATGTATAGTTTTGGGCTAACATTTTCTACCTCTCCCTTCCTCCTAGCGTTAACCAATCAAATTTGAATCCCGCCAATGCCTCTTTTCAAAATTGCGTCCCAAAAATGTTACCAATAAATGAGCAGGAACGAGAGTCTGTCTGTCACACTGTCCGAAAATATATAGTATTTCTACAATATCTTAGTTATTAATTGGGCGATTTTTGATATTGAAACATATTATTTATCAGAAGACTATACCCTACCAGTCTATATAATTTTTATGCTAATCTTTCTTGCCGTTCTCATTTCTGTATTTCTCTATGCATATTGGGTTTTCTTTTCTGAACTACCCTATTAATAAACTCTATCTTCACAGATTCATACAAATTATTATAAGGTCTATGGAGGATTTGTTATAAATAATAATATTAATTTTATCACCCCAACCATCCTTTTATACATATATGTATTTATCGAAAGTCATTATAAGTTTCACTTTTAGTATCGTTCTACCCCACTTCCCCTTCTCTCAATGTTTATTTGAATCGTAGTTAACTGTCTAGCCTAACGAAGTGGCGGGTAACAAGCAGTAAGGATTTCTCATGCAATAGTATACAAATTCAAACCTCGGTTACCATGCGACTTGGATAAAATACAATGCATTAGTTTATTTTTAGATTCAAGAGCTTGTCTGTGTGTTTTTCACTACAGTATCGCTTTTCTAAGTGTTTATACATTCAAACTGTTATACTAGAGAACGGGGTGGTAAGGGGTTTGTAATGGCTTTGCACCGTTTTTTTCAAAATCTGCCAGCAACAAAGTCACATCAACTTCTATTTATGCAAGGGGGAGTTGTTTGCGTACTATATTATGTAACAGATTACGGTCAGACAGAAAAGGTAAATGTAAGTAGCAAAACGGGTTGTTTAAACATATATCGGCAGACAGCATACAGCGAAAGCCAAGACGTTTGTCGCGGGAAGGTAGATAACAACCGTTCATACGTGCCGATTTCACTGAGATGTCGGAAAATGACAATTTTGATAAAGATCAAGGCACGGAAAGTAATATAACACTTCTGGCAGATTTACTTCCTTGTAGTAATCAACTTCGCGAAAGTTACACCTTGGAGAAAATTATCAGCGATAGATCTGTGAATTAGTGAGTTGGTAAACATGTTAGGCAACAACGGAAGTGGCAAGACCTTATATGGTCACGGAGTATGAAAATACCACGTAAAGGGCAATATATTATATTGTCATGTAGTAATATTCTACATGAGTGTAGTAGTATGTACCCCGACCAAAATCAGACACTTGACTTCCTTGTTGATTTTTCGTTGCCCAGACTACCCCGGAAGTACGTCACATAGTCTGCTAATATTGGGCAGACGATTCTTTGCCGGTTTTACGTGGAAAATTTGAGCTGGGAGTCGTTCTCTTTCAATGTATATTCACTGTGTGTGAAAGACGTGTTTTTGACGAGCTCCAGAAAGTGTACTCTTGTGACAGAGACTTTGTGAAATTATATCAGCTAGGTCGTCCTACAGATGGATGTAAAGTTTCTTTCTTCTTTATTTGTTTATTTCCCACTCTGTAAAGTGTCAGTCTGTATGCTCTGTAAGGAAGAGTGGTGTGTTGTTGAGATCAGGCATGCCCCAGTCTACCCAGCTGTAAATGGGTAACTCACCCTAGTCCTGAGTTAGGGAAGGCAAAGGCTCCAGGGGAAGCAGGCCCTAAACTTGGTCACTCCAACCGACGCAGGATGGTGTATGTATGAAGTAGAAGTGTAGAGTGTGATTACCGCGAATGGTGTACTGTTCGTGTGCTGACCAATATAACCACTCATACACTTGTGTCTACAAGGCACCAATGCAGACTGCTGGAATCTTTGTTTACTCAATTTATTCAGACGTACACACTGGGACATACGAGTACATCATGGTATGTTGACATATCAATTTGTAGGTATACATAGCAGATCTGAAGTCATGACACATTCAGAAATAATGGGCAGTACATCAAAAGTTCAATTGTCATGATACATTATGGCCGCATCCCCCTATCTGACTAAACGCGTCAGTGAAGGCAGATCGGTAAATAACTAAAGTTACTTGACGTCCATAGTTTGTAGCATATATTATGAAACCACGAAAGAGGGGGTTTCTAGCAAGATTGAGATCTCCCTGTCACTGTCCGATAATAGGATAAATAATCTGTTCTCTTGGCAGTGATCAAAACATATGATGACCGAAATCTAACATGGCCGCCTCCCTGAGTTGTCGTTCACTCATTCATAGGAAGGAGAATATAAGCCAGAGTTAATTTATAATGGGTATATAAATGATTTCATAAATGTTCCCATACAGCTCTACGGTGATCAGGTTAGTTCACGTAGCCATAACCGCTGTAGGAAAGTCTGTCATCTTTGTCGATACAAAACACGACCCTAGCGATACGAAGCACAATGTTCCATCTAGGTCGAATCGACATGAGATCATCAAAATAGGGTCTGGCAATACATGGAGTCCGAATTATACATTGTACCGTACCTTAGGAGAGTCTCTAACATAAACTATAGTAGAGATACCATCTCCTTTAGAAGAAAACCACTTCATGAATCATATTTCCTTAAGAATCTACCAGCCCTTTGAAAAGTGCGTACCCGCCATTATCACGGTACATCGGAACTCATCACGACTTGTCAAGACAACTCATACTTCCGCTAGACCGGAATAACAAGAATCTAGTCCCGCCTACCCATCCAAAATATACAATATAGGACTGATTCTACTTGTACTAATAATATGTAATACATATGAATTCAGGCCATAAACATAATAAGCAAATTAATCTATTTTCTGGCCCTAAAAATAAGTACAAATATAAGAGCAATATCCTTGCGCCGGATCAATATCAAAAACGATTACTCCTATAATCAAAAGTGTGAATCAAACATGGATTATCTCGCTTTCCCCATAGACAGCATTTTCATACACAAATGAATGAATGTCTATATCTCTTCCATATTAAATAGCCATATCGATTTTTGTAATATGTGCGTCAAAATATGCACGCAACAGATTACCACACCCCTCGGGAAAAAAAAATGGTACATTTTTTTTTAAAATACATCTAGGAGCAACATACAATAGGCTCACAACGCACCAATACAATGCGCAGATGATAAGCATAAGTTTTATGACCTTAGAGAAAGTACTTCTCTAAGTATAAATATTTCCAGAGAGGTGTCACCAACGCATACTACAATATTAGCAATGACACAATTTCCACATTAGTTTATACATAAATTTCATCTAAGATATCTTAACATCATGATCATCAAAGACGAAAAACATTGAAAGATCAGCGGTGAATAAATATCAATGAACCGCTAAGTAGTGTTACAATCAATATATGATATATTACATATGTGTACACATTTCAACATAGAAACAACTGTATCAAAGTTGTATAACAGTTATGAATCATGTGGGCATCTAGACAAAATATCTGCCATCACATTTTCTGACCCACGGATAGCTCGCACCGAAAAATGAAATGGCTGTAGAGCAATCGCGTATCGCGTTGATCTCGCGCTCTTCAGATTTTTACTCTGAATAGCCGTAAGAGCTTTCTGGTCAGTTTCCACAATGAAATGCGCGCCCAGAAGAAATCTTTGCAGTTTAAGGATTGACCAAACCATAGCCAATAATTCACGGTCTAGGACCGAGTAATTCTTCTCTGCGGCATTTAATTTCCGAGAAATATACATCACAGGATGCAGAGTTCCAGAGTACTCTTGCATTAGTGCAGCTCCAATCCCGGTGGATGAAGCGTCACTACGAAGAATAAATGTCTTATCCTTAGAAGGCAATACTAGGATAGGTGAAGTAGAAAACATAGTTTTAACCTTATCCAAAGAGGATTGACATTCTTGAGTCCAATGGACTACATTAGGAGACCCTTTCTTTAGCAAGGAAGAAAGAGGTGACATAATGGAGGACAGATTCGGGATGAATCGTCCATAAAATTGTATTAGACCTAAGAGACTTCGTACTTGCTTTTTAGTCTTAGGAATAGAAATGTTAAGTATCTTGCTTGTATTATGGTCTTCTGTTTTTAGGAACCCATGACCAACACGGTGTCCTAAGAAAGATATTTCGCTAAAACCAATACATGCTTTCGATGGTTTCGCTGTCAGGTTATGCTCGCGTAAGATAGACAATAGTTCATTTATACCATTATAGTGATCGTTCCAAGTATCACTGAAAAGACAGATGTCATCCAGATACGCAATGACATCTGAGCGATGAGATAGGATTCGACGCATCATGCGTACAAATGTAGCAGGGGCGTTCATAAGACCGAAAGGCATGAAATTCCATTGGAATAGACCCCTAGGCGTCGAAAAAGCAGTAAACGGTTTGGCGTGTTCGGATAGTGGAACTTGCCAATATCCCTTAGACAAATCGAGTTTAGTAAAGAAGTGAGAATTCGATAGTCTCGTAAGTAGCTCTTCTAGTAAAGGCATAGGTTCCGCATCAAATTTAGTCACTTGATTCAATTTGCGATAATCCACGCAAAGACGTATGTTATTGTCTTTTTTCCGTACTATAACCATCGGCGAAGAATATGCTGATGTGGATGGTTCAATAATTTTTAACTCTATCATCTCATCTAACTCTTTCTCTACCTGTGCTTGAAAATGTATCGGGATAGGATACGGTCTGACTCTTATAGGACTATGGTCAGTAAGAATAATGTCATGTTGAATGACATCAGTTTGACCAGGAATGTCAGTAAGGACATCCTGAAATTGTTCTAACATAGTAGAAACTTGTTTCTGCTCTCCTGGAGATAATTCTGGAGAAATTGCAACATCTTTCCATGATTCATTAGAGTGAAGAGGAATCATTGGAAAAGGTAAATTTACATCCGAGAAACTCGTTTCCTCATCCTGTATTACTGACAGAGATGAGTACTGTCCATGTTGGACTGGAAAATCGTCCGTTGCCTGGAAAACAGGTTGTAAATAATCAGGACGTTCATGGAATTCCGTGAGCATGTTGATGTGGAAGGTTTTACGCTTCCCGTCAATATCGACGATATAGTCAACATCGGAAACTTTTGATATTATATCGTACGGACCTTTCCAAGAAATGAGAAGTCTATTTTCCCTACAAGGTAGCAAGACAAATGCTTTGTCACCTGGACAAAGTTGTCGCAAACATCTCTTTTTATTGGCAAATTCCCTTGCCTTCTGTTTCGCAAATTCAGAAGAAGCAGTTGCCAATTTGCATGCTTCAATAATCTTGTGTCTAAGTGCGATGACATATTCATAAGAGGATTTTGTGTCATCGACAATATTATCAGCAGTTATAAGATCATGAAGTAAGGACATAGGACCTCGCGGTTTCGCGCCAAAGACAAGTTCAAAGGGAGAAAATCCTGTATGTTCGTTGGCGACCTCTCTATATGCAAAGAGAGCCGCGGGTAAAACCCTATCCCAATCCTGAGGATGATCTTCTGTTATCTTACCTAGTAGGTTTTTCAGAGTTCTATTCAAACGTTCCACCATCCCATTGGACATAGGATGATAAATACTACTCAGCGATCTCTCTATCTTCAGAGTCGACATTACTTGAGACATGGTATCCGATATGAGTTGGGTACCATGGTCGGATAATATTTCTGCTGGAAACCCCAGACGAGAAAATATTAACCAAAGAGCATCTGCGACATCAGCAGTAGTTATGCTCTTTAGAGGAACAGCCTCCGGCCAACGTGTGCACATATCAACACACGTCAAAATAAATTGGTGTCCTCTAGCAGACTTTATCTTAAATGGACCAATGATGTCTATCGCCATTTTTTGAAATGGCCGAATGGGAATGTCTGCAGCCTGAATAGGTGCATCATGGCGTGGACCTCTGGATTTAATCTCTTGACATACTTTACAAGATCGACAATAGATTCGTATGTCCTTATTCACAGCAGGCCAAAAGAAAGATTGAAGAACTCTAGCTTTAGTACGGGAAAAACCCATATGTCCAGCACATTGCGAATCATGAGCGTGCTGTAAGATTTTAACTCTCATATTTTTAGGCACAAGGATTTGAGAATGAATGGACTTAGCGGAGTCTTGTACCATACGTACAAGTACGCCATTCTTCATCGTAATCCAAGATTTACGATTTGTATCCTTATTCGGATCACTTTTTTTTTCCACAGTAAAGAATTTCTTTAGAGTAGGATCATCTTCCTGCTGTTTGATAAAGGAATCGTGGGAAATCTCCAAGGGATCATCTTGGATCTGCGCATCATTATCTTCAGAATGTGAAGATTGTGGCATATTAAGAGCTTGAGCCCTAGTGATTACTGCATTAGCAGATTGCATATTAACATTTTCCCAATTAGAGATTTGCTGTGGAGTGCATTCTTTCACTCCATGAATGCGACCGATGATAAGATCAGCGATCGGATTCGGCAAGAGACATGCTTGCACCTCTCCTGTAAAGAAAGGCGTAGCAATATTGATAATGGCAGTGGAGTACTTCTCCAATGTGCCACCAAATGTTACACATTTGACTATATTGCCTGTAGCTCGAGAAGGATTTACGAGTGATTGCCTCACTCCAATGGTAGTGCACCCCGAATCGAAAAGAATTGATACCGGAGTACCATCTATTAGGCCCCTATTAAAGACAAGAGCACCCCTTCCATTATGCGCAATTGACGCATGGAGAGCGGGAAGCGGGTGACCGCAGCTTAAAGTAGAAACTGTGGTTGGATCGAATAATGTTTTGCATTGCGAACACTCAAATGCTCTAGCAAAATCGAAAGCGGAATTTGCTACACTGTTGGAGTCTTTTTTATCATTATTCTGATTATCGGTGTCGTGGAACTCCTGTTGTGCAGAGTTAGCCTGGTAATAAGATTTACCATGTCTTTTGTGTTGTGATCTACCTCGGTTATAATTGTCTCTATAATTATTATTGCCTCTGTTATAACCCCTATTTGGGTTTGAATCATAATATTCATGATCATAATCATCATGCTCGTTATATTGAGTATCCCTGTAATATTGGTTTTTTTGTCTCCATGAAGCACTTGGGTAGTTCCTATAGCTACTCCCTTTCCGAGAATTTCTAACATTATGGGTACCCCTCGCGTGTCGAGGACTATCAGCCCGATTCCAGTTCTTCGAAGAAGAACCCTGATTTGAGTGGTTATCTTGGTTTTGATACTTATTCCAATTAACCTTTTTATCAAATTTATTTTTAGCTCCTTGGAATTTGTGTGAGTAATTCTGATTATATTCTGTTGCCGAAGCAACTGGCATACTCTCTTTAATGTTAGAGTTACTAAGAATCATGTCAGGGTGTGCCGTGGCATACTGGTCACAATATTCTTCCATTTGCTTTATTGTACCAGGTTTACGCTCATGTAAGAACTCTAGGAATGATTTATTTACAGAAGACATGACCTTGTCTCTTAGCAATAAATCCGTAAGACCATCAAATGTTTTCTCTGTTTTGGATAATTCAATCCATCGTGAAAGTGTAATTCGTGCTTTTGAGATGAAATCTGAGAATTCTACACCTACCTCAGGTCTCATTGTTTTAAACAAAAGACGGTAACCTTCCTCAGACAGCTGATATCTCTTTATCAAAGCTGCCCTAACAGCATCATAATTATCTTTGTCGGCCTCTTCAACAAAATATAACTTACTTAGGGACTCCCCTTTTAGATTTTCAGACAACTGATTCACATACTGTGATTTGTCAACATTATGAGATCGACAAGCCCGTTCAAATCTAGAAAGCCAAAATGTTATGTCATCACTGGTAGGGTTAAACGCTGGTACCTTGACCTTGTACACAAAGGGTTTACCATTACCACCAGATGCCTGATTAACATTACTCATACATGTCAATTTTAATTTCTCTAATTCAAACTCATGTTCTCTTATTGCTTTTCTCTCTTCAGCTTCTCTATCTAATCTTCTCTGTTCTGCAGCAGCTTCTAATTTTTTCTGTTCTGCAGCAGCAGCAACTTCTAATTTTTTCTGTTCTGCAGCAGCTTCTAATTTTTTTCTGTTCTGCAGCAGCTTCTAATTTCTTCTGTTCTGCATCAAATCTCCTTTCCTCCACTTGCATCTGCAATTTCTTTAGTTCAGCAGCAGTATCAGCTTCTTTTTCTAATCTTTTTTCTTCAGCCAGAGCTTTTTTTTCTTCAGCAGCAGCTTCTCTTTCTAATCTTTTTTCTTCAGCCAGAGCTTTTTTTTCTTCAGCAGCAGCTTTTTTTTCTTCAGCAGCAGCTTCTCTTTCTAATCTTTTTTCTTCAGCCAGAGCTTTTTTTTCTTCAGCAGCAGCTTTTCTCTCTTCAGCAGCTAATGCTTTGTCATATTGAGCAACAGCCCATTGTTCTAAGTCTTTTCCAGTCTTATCAAGAGATTTTCCTTGTGCAATAAAATAATCTAATGTAGACATATTGTCTTCTTAAATCAGAAACCTGAAAAAGTAAATAAATTACCCTCTTTCACTTTAATGGGAGACAAGTCTATACCATAGACTTAGTCTTAGTCCAAACTTGTATGGTTTATAATAACCAATGATAACTTGAGTACCTGTGGACAACAATAACTGTATCTAAAATACTGTGGGAGACAAGCCTTACAAAGGTCTTGTATACCTCAATGTAATCAAAGATCACTTGGGTACCTGTGGAAAATAATCATAAAGTACTGATCTGTACTATACTATCAGTGTATACCACTATAACTCCTGTGTCATATGTCAACTAAAGACATTACAAAGGACAAACAAGAAAAGACAATCTGAAAACATTTGCAGAGATCAAATTAAATTAAATAGGAGAAATGAAAAAAAATGATCACAGAATCCGTGATGATAACTGCAATAAGATAACAAGACAAATAACGCCACAGTGTATAAACATAAGGGTGTAAAGAAATCAAAATTAGAAAAGATTAGACCAACAAATGCAAACAAATCAAACAAAACTAAGGAACACAAAATTATTAACAAAAACAACGAAGAAAAGAACACCTCATCACAACTAACAGAAATAGCAGCAAATTGTTGCTAACAAATTTCCAATTAAGAAAATGTGTACCTATAGAATACTAGTACCAGACCAATGTCACTCGGCATACCTTGTACTAGTCACACAGAACATAAACTAATTTACCACATAACAAATAACATGTAAACATAAATAGCATATAGCATACAATATAATTTATATCATGAATGGAATGTGTTGCAGGTATAGTGTTGTAAAGCAGGCACAGTTTATTTAAATAATAATAACTTGCCACTTTATTCAGTAATAGATTTAATTTTAAACTATTACACTGTCAATTTTTCTCTGTAGAGCATATGAAGATCCAACGATGAACTATGCACTTTATGTTCAACAACACTGTGATTCTTCTGTACGTTGAGAAATGTCAACAATACTGCTCCAGATATTTTCTACACTTGATACCACTGTCCTGTGTAATACTGTCTGTACAGCGAAAAACTGTCAACAAGCGCTGACCTAGATACAGCATCCTATCGGTAATACAGGTCAAGCTGACATCGACTGTATAGCTGTCCTACTGGTGTTGATGTGTTCAAACAAATGTTCTTTCAGCTGTAAACTGTGATTCTCAACACAAAACTGCGTAAGCTGGACCCAGGAATCTGGCTCGCCACTGTAAAGTTTCTTTCTTCTTTATTTGTTTATTTCCCACTCTGTAAAGTGTCAGTCTGTATGCTCTGTAAGGAAGAGTGGTGTGTTGTTGAGATCAGGCATGCCCCCAGTCTACCCAGCTGTAAATGGGTAACTCACCCTAGTCCTGAGTTAGGGAAGGCAAAGGCTCCAGGGGAAGCAGGCCCTAAACTTGGTCACTCCAACCGACGCAGGATGGTGTATGTATGAAGTAGAAGTGTAGAGTGTGATTACCGCGAATGGTGTACTGTTCGTGTGCTGACCAATATAACCACTCATACACTTGTGTCTACAAGGCACCAATGCAGACTGCTGGAATCTTTGTTTACTCAATTTATTCAGACGTACACACTGGGACATACGAGTACATCATGGTATGTTGACATATCAATTTGTAGGTATACATAGCAGATCTGAAGTCATGACACATTCAGAAATAATAGGCAGTACATCAAAAGTTCAGTTGTCATGATACATTATGGCCGCATCCCCCTATCTGGCTAAACGCGTCAGTGAAGGCAAATCGGTAAATAACTAAAGTTACTTGACGTCCATAGTTTGTAGCATATATTATGAAACCACGAAAGAGGGGGTTTCTAGCAAGATTGAGATCTCCCTGTCACTGTCCGATAATAGGATAAATAATCTGTTCTCTTGGCAGTGATCAAAACATATGATGACCGAAATCTAACATGGCCGCCTCCCTGAGTTGTCGTTCACTCATTCATAGGAAGGAGAATATAAGCCAGAGTTAATTTATAATAATAATAATAATAATAAATTCTTTAAGCACCAAACACGGCGCATAAGGCAGAAACCAGTGCTCTCCAGGTTGTTCGTTGTGACGCCACTCCTCTTAGCTCTTGCACATTATTTAGGCCCAACGTTCTTCCTTCTCTTATTATTGTTCTTCTGAGTGTTTCTTTTGGTCTTCCTTTTTTCCTCTTACCCTCAGGAACCCAAGTGAGCACCTGTAGTGGTATTCTGTTGTTTTGCATTCGTAGGACATGACCGATATATGACCATCGTCTTTTCCTTATGTAGTCGGAGACATATTTCTGCCTAGAGTCTTCTCTTATTTGTCGATTAGTCTTGAATTCTTTCCAACTGATGTTCATGAGTTTTCTAAGACATTTGTTCTCGAATGTATTCAGCTTGTTCTCCAATGATTTTGTTATTTTCCAACTCTCACAGCCGTATGTTAACACTGAGATAACATTTGAATTAAACAGACGAAGCTTGGTATGTATATTCAATGATCGTAATTTCCAAATGTTAGATAATCTATTGAAGGCGCTAGCTGCCAAAGCAATTCTAGTATGGATTTCTCGTGTTGTGTCACCATCCTGAGTCATTTTACTACCTAAATAATTGAAACTTTCAACTTTCTGTAGTTTTTCCCCGTTCAAGATGATATCAAAGGTCTCGTTAGAAAAGTTCATAGCTTTAGTTTTAGAGGCATTTATTTGGAGACCTATTTTAACCGAGAGATGACACAAATTATTTATTGCTTCTTGGGATTGTCTTGGTGTTGAACTTAAGAATGCTACATCATCTGCGAAATCCAGGTCCCCCAGGAATTTTCCATTTGTCCATTTTATACCCAATTGTTCATTGTGGGTATAGTTTCTCAAAACCCAATCAATAGCTATTCCAAAAAGTAGTGGTGACATAATACAGCCTTGTTTCACCCCTGTTTCTACTGTAAACCATTCTGTATTCCCTTTATTTGTTCTAACACAACATCTTGCATTGTCATATAGCGCTTTGATTATATTCACATATTTTGTTGGAAAACCATAGATTGTAAGTATCTTCCACAGTGATGGGTATATAAATGATTTCATAAATGTTCCCATACAGCTCTACGGTGATCAGGTTAGTTCACGTAGCCATAACCGCTGTAGGAAAGTCTGTCATCTTTGTCGATACAAAACACGACCCTAGCGATACGAAGCACAATGTTCCATCTAGGTCGAATCGACATGAGATCATCAAAATAGGGTCTGGCAATACATGGAGTCCGAATTATACATTGTACCGTACCTTAGGAGAGTCTCTAACATAAACTATAGTAGAGATACCATCTCCTTTAGAAGAAAACCACTTCATGAATCATATTTCCTTAAGAATCTACCAGCCCTTTGAAAAGTGCGTACCCGCCATTATCACGGTACATCGGAACCCATCACGACTTGTCAAGACAACTCATACTTCCGCTAGACCGGAATAACAAGAATCTAGTCCCGCCTACCCATCCAAAATATACAATATAGGACTGATTCTACTTGTACTAATAATATGTAATACATATGAATTCAGGCCATAAACATAATAAGCAAATTAATCTATTTTCTGGCCCTAAAAATAAGTACAAATATAAGAGCAATATCCTTGCGCCGGATCAATATCAAAAACGATTACTCCTATAATCAAAAGTGTGAATCAAACATGGATTATCTCGCTTTCCCCATAGACAGCATTTTCATACACAAATGAATGAATGTCTATATCTCTTCCATATTAAATAGCCATATCGATTTTTGTAATATGTGCGTCAAAACATGCACGCAACAATGGAGTCTATGCTTGATAATATTGTATTGGACAAGCGAATGCTGAGATGAATGAAGTGAGTGTGGAACTATTATACTAAAAGATTTCAGCAATGTGTCGCAAATGGCATTATGGAGTTTTATGACTGTTGAAGACTACTTGCACATTCCTAAGGCTGTTAAAAAGTTGGACTGAAAGGCCTGATATAAAATTATACCCTAGACCTACTGGAAGCAAAGATCCTGCGAACTGGTGACTTTAAATGAACTCGGAAGAGGGAGAAGTTAGACCAGACTAACCAACATATATTCATACCCTCTTCATACTTCCCCCACTACCAATTTCGTCAAGGAGAAATCATCAACAGCCAGGAACACGGCATGTTAGGACAGACCATAGGATTAGAAGTGAAGTCCAAGATTAGAAAGGAGTAACTCCAAAGTGATCACTTTGCGCCTTAAGTTCTAGGATTCTACTTCAAGTGTACCCAGTTAGACACCTAACCCACCTGAAGAGACGTCATCTTAAATCAGTTACCCAATAATATTCGGACGTTTCCTCTGCACAAAGTCTGCGTTCACGTGATATCGGAGTAAGTTGTAATATGTACATGGTATCATGTTACATTTGCATTTTGACATGTATAATTTGCTTTTGAATGCACAGTTGCATATTAGGCTGGCAACCTCACCACTGCAAATAACTTGACACATGAACAAGCACTGCAAGAGCTGGTGACTTTGTGTGGGTTTCCACACAAGGAACCAACATTAGAGGTGGCTCCAGGTTCCTTAGAGAGCAGGGAGTAGAAGATGATATCATAGTGTAAATATCTATTATACTAACACTTTAGTCAGTTTTATATGTATGTTTATGTATATTTCAATTGTCGCCTTCCGCTGTCCAAAAGCACTCTCCTCCGACTCACTGAGGTTAAAATTAAATCTCAGGGAGGGTAAACATTCTGAAAAGGAGGAAGGGTGGATGGAAGCGGAAGTCGCCTGATGCCCCTATCAGGAGACCCAATACTCAAAAGAAGCATTTGTTTCCCTCTACGTTTGCGATACAAGTTGCTAGCAGTCGACTCTAGACACCAACATCAGACGGATCTTGAAGACGCTTGACAACCTTTGTAGTTACCCCAGCCTTACTGTATGGGACGTGCTACAGCCACCAGATGTGACTACTGAAGAGAAGGGTCAGTGCAAAGCACCTTTGGGAACAAACAGCGACTGAAGCAGATGCCAAATGACCCCACACCGACAATTATGTAACATACAAGCCCGCCAATAGACTTTTCGCAATTTTTCATATTGCTCACCAAAATTTAACATCATCCGATAATGAGAAATATCGTCGCCTCTTTTTTGTAAACAACTTTATTTATTTTGCATTGTTAATTCATCAGTGATTATTAAACCTGTTTATCTGTAACTATAAATCTATAACTGCATTAATCACTACTGAGTGAATTGTATGTCTGCACCTGTATGACTAATATTGTTTTAAATACATAACCATATAGAGCTATTAAAGTAATACTTGCTGAATCACCTTCAGCGGGGGGAAGGGGGGGGGGGAAGGAAGAGGGGCAGGGCCCATTATAGGGCAATCAAATAGGATTTATAGTCTTCATTTGACAATCAAAGAAGTCCATGGCACAATAGATGTTAAGAACCCTTGTTCTAGAATTCTAGAGTAGAGGAAAGACTGTAGTATTATGCCATCAACTGGTTGCCACAATCTGTGTCCTATCGAACGCCAATATAATTGTCCACACTTCTTGATCCACTGGTATAGCTCATTCCATCAGTTCCCCTTCGGTGATCTTTGTCATAACAGTTTAATCCTTCTAGTCTACGCAAATGCCAATTTATGGAAAGTCCGTAACTTCTATGGTGTCCATTTACTGCTTGCATACTTCAGTGCAATTAAAAAATCAGCCTTGAACATCTGACTTGAACATTCTTATTCATTTTTATTTCTATGATTGATCACCATTTTACTCATTGTCTAAATGAAACGTCGAGTAACGAACAATAGAACAATATCATCAGCTTTTCGGGAAAATGTGTAAAAGGCGCACAGTGCGCCGCGCAAACTAAACTGAACACCCATGAAAAGAATGCACATGCCTTGCAATCGTTTCAAGGTGCATTTTCAGATAAATACGGAAACGGCGCGGATTTCCCCGGGAAAGCTTAATTCAACCCACCTTAAAAAAGCACGATGGCCTTTCATATTTTTTTCATGGTGCATGGACCATAAGTCATTATACGTTTTGACTACAAATATCGGATGAAGTTGAAATATAATTTATAACACATAAGGAAGGGAAACCCGAGGCCTGTAAACAGTAAATTAATATGAGACAAACATAAAGGACCCTGAACCTTCCGTGCGACAATCGAACTGCCCATGGTAAACTTCCGGTGTTATGTCTTGCGGTTCGCACTAATGACCTGTCATCGAAGCATCATTTTTTGGTGATGCGTAGATGGCAGGGAGGATAGTGTGATTCGCTTGCATAGCTAGGCGGGGTTGTCGCACGGAAGGTCCAGGGTTAGAATCCTGGGTAAGCCACTCATGTCTGTTGTTTTTCTGTTGTCTAGTGTTCTACTTCTTTATTTCCTACGAGTGCCTGATAACATACCTTTATGTTTGTCTCATATTAATTTATTGTTTACAAGCCTCGGGTTTCCCTTCCTTATGTGTTATAAATGTTTATACAATACCAAACATACCCTCTGTCCTGTTCTTACTGTTCTAAGTCTACTATCAATTACTGGACACAGTATTTTAATGTCTTTGTCTTGTGTGGACTGTCCTGTACTGTATAATAGGGGAACAACAGAAGTGATTGCGTCATTAATAGGCTGAACTGCCCATGGTAAACTTCCGGTGTTATGTCTTGCGGTTCGCACTAATGACCTGTCATCGAAGCATCGTTTTTTGGTGATGCGTAGATGGCAGGGAGGATAGTGTGATTCGCTTGCATAGCTAGGCGGGGTTGTCGCACGGAAGGTCCAGGGTTCGAATCCTGATTAAGCAACTCATGTCTGTTGTTTTTCTGTTGTCTAGTGTTCTACTTCTTTATTTCCTACGAGTGCCTGATAACATACGTTTATGTTTGTCTCATATTAATTTACTGAAATAGAATTGACATGAATGAAATAACCACTGGAGAATTAAAGCCGTTATCAGGAAATGCAGCTGAAAGAGGAAAACATAAATATTTCCCGTTATAGTTTTAGCGGATTACTTGCTCGTAACAGAATATTTATTGTATTAGTACCATTGAATGAAGTTTTCCTAGGCTCTAAAACATACGGAACAACAAATACAACAACCAAAAAGCTAGACTTTCATAAATGGATGATTGCGTAGAATAGAAGGATTGAAATGGTATTTCTTCTTCTTTTTCTTCGCTCGTCCTGAAAAGGACATTGGTTGCGTTGTGTCCGTTTACAACGAAGCTGCGATATTTGCACCTTTCGGCCGACACATCCGACTTCAGCACGGCATTTTTGGGAACGGGTTAGCCTTCCCTCTTCGATCCCTACTCACTCAGCCAGACTGCAGTGATGCAGCCTGTTTCCAGGACCACCACTTGGAGGTGGAGTATGACAAGATCACCAATGTGGAACTGATGACAAGAACCAGACAAGTGTCAGTGGAATTTTAGATGACAAGAACCAGACAAGTGTCAGTAGAATAAGAAATGGGAAGATGACGCTGGCGATGGATAGGACACACATTAATGAAACCTGTTGATAGCATTACAAGACAGTCCTTGTTCTTGAATGCCCAGGGAAAGAGAGGCAGAGGTACACCAAAAACACATGGAGAAGAGAACTGGGGAGAGAAGTGAAAATGATGAATAAGACGCGGAAAGAACTTGAGCTGATGGCACGTGACATCAGGACTTGGCATTTAAGATTGCTGAAAGCCTATGTTCCTTGTGGAACTAAAGGGTATTGATTGATGGAGTATTACTGAAGTCAGGATAACAGCACAACACATGTAATAATTGTAGAATCAAGGTTGTGTTAATTGTGAACTATAAAGTACCTGCATTTTCCCGAGCATCTCTGAGAAGATAAATAAAGAACAGGATTACGCCGTAAGCGGCGACTGACATGAGTTGTTCATGAGCCTGGCTAACCCATCTCGTGTAAAAAAAATTTGCTGCAGAAACTACCGTTGCAAGTGCATAGGAATGCTTTGGTATAAGTTCCATGTATGAGGACCAGCTACATCAGTTGTTCCATGAGAAACGAACAGGGAAATAATCAATATATATAAAATCCCAGCTTTTTCTGTCACTAACGCTAAGGGATGCAACTTTGGTTGAAAGTTAGACATTCATTGTATTGTTTCCCTTATATGTACTCTCCCGAAAATAGTAACACTCGACAAAGAAAAGTGCTCAAATGACGGTGTGCACTAAAATATTTATAGAATGTGTGATCCTGTATACACACATTGGGATCCTCGCTGCTGCTACGTAGTTCGTGTACTGTGGTGATGCACAGTGGTTTTTAAAAATACTTTTGAATAAGTAAAATTGCCGTTCGGTATTTGTGCTTTTGAATTTAATTTCCGTCTTATGACGGGCTTTTACACTAGTGTTGATAATACTTTTCAACATCATAATAATCAGCATCACTGCCATCAATCACATCGTCAATTCTTTCATCTTTGACTTCGTTACAGTTACGGAGTTCAGCATAACCCTTTCTGAAACGTTAAGTGCAGTAAACAATAACATTAGCAAACAAAATTGCTGCAATTATTATCACCGCTGTCACTATGTCCCGGGACTTATCAAACGCACGATCCATCCTTCAAAATGAACTTAAATTCCAGTTCATTGATGGGTAGGAAGGAGCCCCGCCTAATTTCCTGAGATGGTAACCTAGGGGTCATTTGCCATGACAGTGACACGTGCACTCAAGTCTGCGACAGGACAGAGCTTGTGTGCCCCCGTGTGGCCTCAGACAGTGGCTAGAACAGGCTTTCATATGTCGCAGACGCAAAGAATAATCGTGCATTCTCACGAAACAACGGTTACTAAACTTGGAGAAGTAGGTAGATTTCTTCAATTTCTGAAGTTAAATAAAGCCGGAGATATGGATGGAAATATTAACACTTCTTCTTCTTCGTCACCTTTTCTTCTTCTTTTTCTACTTCTTCTTCGTAGACTTTCAGACGTCACTTGAATAAATTTAAAGAAAGCGGTGTCAAGTTTGCGGTTGTTGATATATCTCCTATGAGTTTGTCCAGGACTTGTGTCAGACGTATGTGCTGTCTCTTTTCTTCATAAGTTGGGCACTTTGGCAGCAGATGTCAGCTACCATTTTATCAGTGCCACAGCTACACGTGTGATGTTTAACACAGATGTTAAGGTCGCTTTAATAAACACAGCATCCACGTGAAAAACGAATAAGACTGACCAAAAACAGAACAGTCATTCATTTTGTCAAGGCCACTCTGTTCCCCAAGGTGCATATGTTCAACAGATCTATGTCAGAACATCCTGTCCTGCGCACTCCACTCAAGATCATTCTCTGTCTTCTCTATCCTGTTCACTTCTGTCTCCAGTTCTCTTCTCTTATATGCTTTTCTTTCTCCATCTCCTTCTCTTACTCTGGTAATTCCAGAATAAGGACTGCCTTGTAATTCTATCAACAGATTTCCTCAATGTGTGTCCTGTCCATCGCCAGCGTCTTCTTGTCATCTCCAGTTCCACTGGCACCTGTCTGGTTCTTGTCATCAGTTCCACATTAGTGATCTTGTCATACTTCTTCTTCTTCCTCGTTCGTCCTCAAAGGACGTTGGTTGCGTTATGTCCGTTTACATCGAAGCTGCAATATTTGCGCCTTTCGGCCGACACATCCGACTTCAGCACGGCATTTTTTGGGACCGGGTTTCCCTTCCCACTTCGATCCCTACTCTCTCAGCCAGACTGCAGTGATGCAGCCTGTTTCCATGACCACCACTAGGAGGTGGCGTAGGGTCTTGGTCAGCTCTGGTTCGCTGACCCTGACGCAAGCAGTCCAACTATGAGTCGCTGACTGCATTCATCTCTCTTGATCCGTCTTTGGTCCCATCTTGTCATACAATTTAAATCCTTTTCTACGTAAGAACCCATTTATTCTTCTTCTTTAAGTACCATGCCTGGTGGGGTAGACGATCATGTTTTTCCACAGCTTCCTGTCTCCAGTTATGTTTATCAATTCTGTTGTTGACTTCTATCCCAGCTATGATGTCGAACTGCCCAGTATTTTCTCTCTTTGCCGTCCTCTATATTTTTTTCCTTCAATATTTCCTGTTATCTACATATTTTCCAGCTTTCTTCTCATAACATGCCCGAAGAAATAAATCACCCAGTTATGAAAGTGTACATACATCTACAAACAAATGTTTAAGAATTTCTTCACAAATTTGAGTTACAGGTGAGGGTCTGGAAGATAATCAAAGAATGGTTCACTTGTCAAACAACAGAAAATTAAAAATAATACTATACCAAAATGAATAAGTAATAGTTGGTTCCCGCTCTACAACCAATCTCTTAAAATCTCGTATTTCTTCTTCTGAAAAGGTCAGCCTAGTTGGAATGAAGAGTTTTTATATTTTTGTTTATCATTTAGTAAAACTTTTTTTAACCATTTTCCGTAATTCGTGTACCATAGTCAACCTGCTATTTACTAAACTGGACTAGAATCTATTACATTTCTGCTACTCTGCGGCTTATTGCTTTAAAACTCTGAGCCTCGTATTCTTCGTCAAACACCCTCAGATGTCAACTTGAATAAACTTGATGAAGGCGATTGTCAATCACAGGCTTTTGACATCTTCATAGAGCTTGCCCTGTGACGGCCACAGCCGCTTCTCTGTTACTCATATGTTGACCACCTATGTAGCAGATGTAAAAGGTAAAAGCAGTTCCATAGCAGAAAGTGTTGTAGGGGGGAAGTGTTCGACACCTCACTTTACTAAATTCATTTTACTATCGACCTAACCGCTTAGCCAATCGGACCTGTAGTAGATATGGGGCAGTTATTTTATCAGTGCCACTGGTACAGGTATACCTCGGAGATATTGCGGGTTCGGTTCCAGACCACCGCAACAAAGCAAATATCGCAATAAAGCGGATCACACCCATTTTTTGGCTTCCCAGTTCATATAAAAACCTAAAATCGTGTTTACACTATGTCTATTAAGTGCGCAATAGCACTAGGTCTAAAAAAACAATGTACTGTAAAATTATATATACTTTATTGCTAAAAAAAATCGACTCGCTCGAAGCGATGTTCCTGCCAAAATCTATAGGAAGAAGAAGGCACGTTCTAGAAAACAAAACATGAATACAAGGGTAATTAGAAAAAAAAGCACAATATCTGCGAAGCGCAAAAAAGGAAGCGCAATAAAGCGAGGTCTACGTGTACATCCATTGGGAGTTTCTATCTTCAGCTAATTGGAGAAATCGTCGCCTTAGTAATGCTGTATTCTATGTTCACTTTTGGCGAAAATTGACCTGAGGTCATAAATCGACATAAAATAGTTTAATCTATCATCTTATACAATATCTTACAATGCATTATTTTTATGGCGGCCTAGACTGTCTCCTAGTTAAGTTGTTCCTGTATATGTTCTTCATAAGTCTCTTAGCTTCTTCAAGTGTTAAGCTGGTATCGGTTTGAGGTAGTTTCCCATCTTCTGTTGTCAATCTGTCAGTCTTTTCGTTCCCAGTGATATTGGAGTGAGAAATGTTTTAAATTACCGACGTAATTTACAGACTGTTGCTCTTAGGAAGTTCAGGTCTTGCGTTCTTTCTTCTTCTTTTTCCTCGTTCGTCCTCATACTTCCTCATTAATGACTCTAATAAGATAAGTCAGCTCAAGGTTCCTGACATCTCCAAAACAGTCGTTCGTGGATTGAAGTGGGTTGTTGCTACAGGCTACTCCGTTCATTGCTGTATGTTGGGCAGGACTGCAGCAAATGTTCGTCCGTCCCGGGGCTGGTGACACAGGTGCAGAGATCTGTTGTACCAATCCTGTACTTGTGGCACTATTGGTACCTGTACTGTTGAGTCCAGTATGTAAGCGGAAAATGATGACCTGGTCTAGATAGCTGGTGATTAGCATCATTTTTTTTTTATATGGCTTTGTGCTCATTTTCCACCTGGACTTGAATGTGGCTTTTATGGTTCTTTTAGCCATATATATATATATATATATATATATATGGGTTCTTTGACTCATGAGTGCTGTTATTACTGACAGTGCATCTATAATAAACACCACTTGCCTCTCAGTCCTCTCTACCATCATAAAAACTTCGGCTGCAGTTTCAGTGCATTTTCTTAAAAATTTCTCTATAAACACTAATATATTTTTTTCTACGCGCCGTAGCTTGGCATGGAAATATTCGGGAACTACTGTTTTTATTTGCGTTAGCTGCTGATTCATCTGCACATGTATTAGTCCATCAACTGCTGGGGTAGTGTTCCTGTACATATATTTTATGGTTATGAGTTTTTGTTTGTTTTGTGTGCGTTAAACATCCTTGTTGTATGTCATCAGCTCACGGTCTCTTCTGTGTCGTCCTTATCATTTTCGTTTCCATCTCCAGCTCTCTTCTCCGTGTATTTTTTGGGTCTACCTACACTTCTCTTATCATGGGGATATCATAACAAGGACTGCCTTGTAATGTTAACAACATGTTTTCATACTTGTCTTGTTATTGTCATTAGATCTACATTGGGGACCCAAAGATGCAGCAATAGAGAATGCAGTCAGCGACCCATAGCTTGACTGCTTGCGTCAGGGTCAGCGAACCAGAGCTGACCAAGACCCTACTCCACCTCCAAGTGGTGGTCCTGGAAACAGGCTGCATCACTGCAGTCTGGCAGAGAGAGTAGGGATCGAAGGGGGAAGCAAACCCGGTCCCAAAAAATGCCGTGCTGAAGTCGGATGTGTCGGCCGAAAGGCGCAGATATCATAGCTTTGCTGTAAACAGACACAACGCAACCAACGTCCTTTTTAGGACGAACGAGGAAGAAGAAGAAGATCTACATTGGTGATCTTGTCCTATCATTTCAATACTTCTGTTCTGCGCATGCGTCCATTTATGAAAGCCTGAAGTTCTTTGTTGTTGTTTTTGTTGTTCTCTGTGATGAAGTCTGAATTCGATCTCGGCCATCATTCAAAATATTACACCGCACAGAAATTCAGAGAAGTCAAGCAATTGTGAATGGGTGGGCGAGAGATGATGATGCTGTTGTGATATGTGATCACTTTCTTGCACACTCGCAACCGACCTGTCAACAATAAAACTCTGATTCTAAGGCAGGGGCTGTATTTATTCATACAACCCAGTCAGTGACCCAAACCCACAAAGCAAACTAAAGAACAAACAAAGCAAAACAAACAAAACACCCAGCCAGTGCTCAATTGCTAATCTGAAACGCAAACAAAGCACCGACTAGTTAAAATTATAATAGTTAAATAATGAGAAACACCATGCTCTCACCTGTCAACTGTCCTTCTTCCACGCTACCTGAAACATTTAACTATCATGCACACACACTCAGCCCATGCGTGTCGTCTAATCAGACTAGTATGGTGTTGTGCATGAGGCTGGCAATCTCACCATGTAACACAGATTGCTACCAAAACCACTGCTGCAAGAGCATCTGAATGCCTTGTGTGGTCTCCATGCGGAGGCCAGACACACTGGTGGCCATATGCTCCATAAGGAGCGAGAAGAGACATAATGTGTTCCCAAGTGGACCCACGTGCTCTCGTAAATATCCTACACATAACAATAACTAAATAATAATGAAATATGCATAAAATAATATTAAACGATATGTGCAACGAATTCTCTCATTAATGAGCATAAACCACCATCTCGCAACTGATCCATCTCAATATTCGTCCCTGCACTCTGAAGCATGTCGTATATGCCGACTGATGAGATTGGGAACTCATCATATAAAACACATTGTTACAGAAACAAACCACTGCTATAGCATATAAATGCTTCGTGCAGGCTTCTGTTGGATTTAGCTGCACTGGTGTCGCCCTGCTCCGCAATGAGCAAATAGGAACGTTTATGTCTCAAATGTGCTCCACGTACCAAAAGTAGGGGTATCATATTTACAAGGCATATTAATGACTAGAACTAAATACATCACCTAAAGGAAATTTAACACGAAAACAATGTACCGTACACAACCAGGTGTAACTAGCCTCGACTGATACAATAAAACAATTATCGTGAAATAAACTTTAACCTAAACTATCTCTTCCATTACTGAAGAAAATTACATTAACCTGCCTTCACACACGTGTCAATTCACCCAATATAAAATAGCATAACATTATAGGCCTACAATACGTGGTAACTAAGCGTGTTATTGTCGACTCACAGGCGCCACCTTTATGCACATTTAACACGTGGCCCTGGCTGCCATCTTGCCAACAGTTAATATTAGTAGTAGACTGCTTTTCTGCCCGGCCTCATAAATGAAATAGGTTCCTACTATATCCCTACAGCCGCAATCTGGACTTAACGCTAGTAAAATCTATCCACACATATTTTCACTCATCTATAAAACTAATTATAATGTCCTAAAAGAAATCTCCTCAGGAAACACATCTATCTATTTCATTAAACATTAGAACAGACTCACGCTGAATACAATTCCAAAGCTACTGAACACTAATGCTAATCTGCTTTAAAATTAAACTCACGTTTCATGTCTTTGTTCATCTTCTACCTAAATTAACTCACGTGTTCAAGGCATCTACAGATCGGCTCTGGTTTCTTTGAGGCGACTGACGAAGAGAGAGGTCTCTGCTGGCCTGCGCACTTCTTTATATAGTCCGCAAGGCCTAATCACTCAAGGGTTAGTCCGCACGCGTAATAATTGGGCCACGCAAATAACACACGCGATGGATGCTCTAGAAGGAGCGAAAAAACAAACATAAAACACAAATATTTCTAGGCTTTATTGTGGCCCAGTAATATATCTTCCTCTTGAAGATGTTGCGGTAAAAAGACAGTGAACCACGGAGACAATGGCGATGACAAGATGGCGCTGTTACACAACCAATCAAAACGGCAGCTCGGGTCACGCAATGCTAATAATTTGTTTGGCCTTTTAGTAAGAAGACGAGAAAGTGTAGATGTTGACAAGTTTTTGAAAGTCACTGTGCAATTAATAACGGTATATATTGGTAACAAAGGACTAAATCGATAATAGGGATCATTAGCTTTAGGCAGAGACCTATTATTTCACTGGTTGTGGTGTAGAGCAGAAGTTATTGTAATTTTAAGTCATCGGAGCATGAACCATGTTGTGTTTATCCCTGTTTAGACTGCTGCAGTGAAAAATCAGATTAACCAAGGAAAAGGACAGATATCTCAATAGAGTTTAGTCCTGAGAATAATATAAGCTTTTGATGACGGAAATTTGTTCAGAAATAAAGAAACTAGAACGATTTCGGATTTTTCACACCAGAACAGGACGCCTGCTGTTTACACTTTTTTGAGAATGCATCATACTTTGGCCTAGATGCTTTCTAGTACGGGAGACAACTGAGTATAAATAGCGGAAGGTATCACCAGACAGGCCTTGCCGCAAAATTCAAATCACAGACACGAGCGAAAACGTCTACTACCACACTCCATTGCCATCTGCAGGTGAAAGCAGTCTGTAGAACCATTAAAAGCCGGTCTGCATGTGGTTGAGGGTAAGAGAGAATGTTATTGTTACGGTCCCGCTGTATCTCTTCTTTCTAGTTGTTATTAAAAGATTCAGCACCGTTGGACGTGAGTTATTGGGTTGCTTGTCAATACTTCAGATATTATGATTCAGCTATTCTGATTCCAGCTTATAGTTCGATTGCAGTTTTAAGCCATTATTGTGTGATTTAATTATTATTATATTCAGTGTCGTTGTTGTTTATTAATTCTCCAGCAGTGTTGGTTATATTATAGTTAGTCTTATGAATACCTGTGATAATCTGGACTGACCTTGCAAGGATTAACAACAGTCACAGCACAGAATGAGAACTTGAATAATTCAGGCAATTAACAAGTTCCATTGACGACTGAACAATTTAATATATATATATATATCCTTTTACACAATGAGCGTAACACATTTCTCACACATTAACTTGGCTTTAACATAGTACTAAGCTCTACGCAATGTTCATCCCACAGACTTAGCTCGTCTGGGTTAACCGTTAAGTCTATAGCGTAATAGAGTTTGCAACCAACTCCTACTGAATCCGATCCTTGGAATTATTAGCCCTTCACACTGCTAGTGAGTTCATTATCCGTAAATCTATAGATCCTGTCTATGTATCATTATTCAACATGTTTGGCTTCCATCGCCAGGCTTTAACTGCCATGTGTATAAGTTCACCTTGAACGTAATCTGCGTTATTCGCGATTCTACTCTGGACTCTATCTGGTCCTATATTTAATTTGATACGGATTCTTACGCTATTTTACACTTTCCAGTGGATCTACCGTTCCACATATATCCTTAGTCAGTGGCTGTGCCACATATTAATACACAATCCTTAAGTGGCTTTGCCACACATTCCAACACTGCCATTCGGCTCAATGGCCATACATAGACTTTCCTAGTCTTTAGACACATATCCTTATATCGGCTTAAAGCCAGAACACAACGGGTCTACACTTGAGTAAGTGGCTATGCCACACAACTGAAACACTATCCATAAGTGGCTGTGCCACACATTGAAACACTGTCGGATGGCACACCGGCCATCAGGCCCGCAGGCCATAGGTAGACTACTGTAACTAGGCTTGACGCGTCATATATTGATCTGCGCAATTTCCAGTATTAATTCAATTGAGGAGTCTCGTGGTGCACGCATGCGAATGTTTGCAACCATTCACATGTTTGCAAGCCGCGAAACAGTCCTCAACATCATCCCCCCCCCCTCTCCCAAACGTGACACTCTTGGCACTTGTGAGAGTGGTGGCGAAGATGTGACCGACTATAATCTATGCATGTTATCTATCGTCAAGAATGTTATAATGAAATTAATATTCACAATTAGAAATATCAATTATAAAATTATGTCAACATCAAGACAAGAAAGTTATCTCAATCCTGTGACGCAAAGTTTCTAGATAACAAGTCCACGAGGTTATTATCAGTTCCTGAAATAGGTATGATTGTAAATGCGAATTCTTGTAGCAACAGGAACCATCTATGAATTCTTGCGTTTTTCATAGTTCTCGCAGTGATAAAAGTGAGCGGACTGTGGTCTGTGTGAATAAAGAACTTCCTCCCTATCAAGTACTTAGACAGTTTTTCTAAGCACCAAATCACAGCGAGAAGTTCGCGCTCTCCTGTTGCGTAATTTTGTTCCGCATGTGTAAGCTTGCGTGAGACAAACAAGCATGGATGGAGTATCCCTTCATAGCATTGAAGCAAACATCCTGCAATTCCGGAACTGGATGCATCTGTTTGAATCAAGAATGGTAAATGTATGTTTGGCAATAATAGGATAGGAGGATTCTTAAATAAATTCTTTATCATAATCAGAGCATCTTCGCACTGCGGTGTCCATAATATTTTTTTTTGGACTACCTTTGGCCAACAATCCGGACAAAGGAGCAGAAATCTGTGCGAAGCGTGGTATAAATTTATGGTAATAATTAACCAGCCCAAGTAAACTTCTTACTTGTTTCTTAGATGATGGAGTAGCAATCTCCAGTATGCGCTTGACTGTATTGTCATCAGGGTGTAATCTATGGTTACCTATGCGGTGACCCAGAAAAGTAATCTCCTGACAACCTATCTGGACCTTAGAAGGTCTTACAGTCAAACCATGTTGTCGTAGTGTAAAGAGAAGAGAAGACAAACCAGTAATATGGTCTTCCCATGAGTTGTGAAATAGACAGATAACATCGATGTATGTGATGACATCTTTTCTATCGCCCAGAAGGCGGCGCATCATGCGCACCAATGTCGCAGGCGCGTTTACAAGGCCGAAGCATATGTAATTCCATTGGAATAACCCAAATGGAGTAGTGAAGGCAGTGAAAGGCTTCGCATGTTCAGTAAGTGGTATCTGCCAATAGCCTTTAGATAGATCTAGTTTACTTAAGTAAGTGGCCGGTGAAACTTGCGAAAGTAGGTCGTCCAACAAATGCATTGGTTCAGCGTCAGTAATTGTGATACGGTTAAGACGTCTGAAGTCAATACAAATGCGGAGCGAACCATCTCTCTTTTTCACAATAACCATCGGAAAAGCATAAGGAGATTCTGATGGAGATATAACTCCCAATTTTATCATATCCTTTAGCTCCCTTTCAACCCTGTCTTTATGATGTAAAGAAATAGGGTAAGGTCTTAACTTAATAGGATGATCGTCTGTTAGAATGATGTCATGAGAAATTAAAGACGTACGACCTGGAAGGTCAGTAAGTACATCGTTAAAAGAAAGAAGAATTTCCCTAACTTGACGTTGTTGTGACGATGACAACGTCGAAGAAATCGTGACATCCTTCCAAGATTCGGAAGCTTGTATAGACGGTAAAGCAAACTGTAGAGGAATTGAAGACGTAGTGTCTTCCTCATTCACTAATGCAAAAGAAGAAATATGAGGCGAAGACTCAGACACAGACACAGAGTTAATAATAGGAATTAACTCTTGTGGTCTTTCCACTGCCAATTTCAACATATTGACATGGAACGTTTTAATTTTTCCTCTTACGTTTACAGCATAATCAACATCTGTGAATCGTTTAATAATCACAAATGGACCCTGCCATGAAACCAACAGTTTATTATCCTCATGAGGTAGAAATAACCAGACTTTTTCCCCAGGATTAAAATATCGCAATTTTCTCCCTTGATTGTGGAATAATCTAGATTTTTGTGTCGCTGATTTAGTATGTTTATTAACTTTTTTTTCTGCTAGCGCAAATAAACGCTGTAAACTTGGATCATTTTTTTGTTTTTCCGCAAACGCCACTGGTGCTTCAGCAACGACGTCGGGAGACATAATTGTCTCTAGTATAGGTGTAGGTGGGGTGGCCATATCTGTAGCCAACTGTTGTGCTCTGGTGACAACAGCATTTGCCACCAACGGGTGAGATTCAACCCATCTCGTAATCTCATGTGGAGTGCAATTTCTAACTCCAGGTATGTTACCTAAGATTATCTCAGCCACGGGAGCTCTTAACCCGCAAGCATACACCATACCTGTATAAAAAGGTGTATCGATATAGACATGTGCTATTGGATATTCTTCTATATTCCCTCCAAATGTGATACATTTAACAGTTTTACCCGTAAATGCAGAGGGCTCGATAAGCTAGTGTTGTATGCCAACAGTAGAACAGCCGGAATCCCGTAAAACTCTTACTTCTCTTCCATATAAGTATGCCTTGTGGTATGTGAGACGTCCCAAATTCTCACAAGCAGACATAGAAGACATTGTATGTCCACACCGAAGTGTATTTTTCCTCTCTGATATCAGATGTGATTGACAAACATAACAAGAGTCATCTAAAATGCTGCATGAATTAGCATGTTTGTTATCATCACTATCATGATCTCTTTTGGTAGTACATGCATTAGCATGACCATGTTTGTCATTATTCTTTGAAGACGATCTAGAATGATCTGTTTTCTTTTTGCCTGATTTTATCTTATAATAAAAATCAGTTGAATCATCGTTATCATCATTCTTCTTATATGATGATCCATGATTATTGTAATCCCTGTAATAGTCTTTGTGATAATCATCACAATCCCTGCCTATGTGGCCTCCACGATCATGAGGTGAATAACCTCGATAACTCCGACGATAGAATCTTGACGGTGAGCGATACCGAGGGAAGTTGTAAGACCCCCGATATTCTTGACGAAACTGTGTACGATATCGACCGTCCGTGCTCTTTGATCTAGGTCGGTGATCATACGATCTATGATCATGGAGTGCTGCACACGTAGGCATAGGATCTCGAGGAAAAGATCGATGGACATCCTTATTCGGATGTGCCGTGACAAACTGTCTACCGAATTTTTCGTATTCTTCAATAGAGTTAGGGTGTCTCTCATGTAAGAAGGATTCTAAATCATGACTACATGAGGAGAGCACTTTATCACGTAGCATGAGATCCATCAACCCCTCATATGATTTGGTAATACCTGATAATTCTATCCAGCTATTGAAAAAATGTTTAATGGAAGCAATAAATTCCCCAAAGTCAGCGTCCTTACTAGGCTTAGCCGTATGGAAACGTTCTCGGAATCCAGATTCAGTTAACTGGAACCGTCTAAGAAGTTCTTCTTTTACGACATTAAAATCGTTTCTGCTTTTCTCATCCAGATTCATGAAAACCTTGAGTGAGTCCCCGGTCAAAAAATCAACCAAAAGACTACTCTATCTTTCCTTAGGTATATTTAAACCTGTAACTTTCATAATAAATCTGGATAAAAATGAATCGACGCAATCTCTAGATTGATCGAAATGTGGCATCTTCAATTTTGGATAAAATACATTTGAATTAGCCGAAGGTCGGGACTGCTCTGATTGCACCCTAGCCAATTCAACAGCTCCTTCCTTCTCAGCATTTAATCTTAAAGTCTCAAGCTCCATAGCATGTTTATGTGCTTGGTCTAATTGAAGGAGTTCCATTTTTCTTATTTCCATTTTCTCCCTATCTAATTCTCTCTCCTTTTCTTGTTGAGCTATTTCTTTCTCCTTAAGTTCCTTTTTGTAATTCTCTCTCTTTTTCTTGTTGAGCCATTTCTTTATCTTTTTGAGCCAATTCCAACTTTTTAAGTTCACGTTGCTCAATTCTTTCCTGTTGAGATAAATGCTTTTCATATCTCGTTTCAGCATAAGTCTGAAGATCAGAACCTGATTTCCCTAGGCTTTGTCCAATTTTAATAAAATCTTCTAACGTAGACATGGTGCTACGTTTCTCAATAACTTATATAAGTATATTATTTGTCAATAAATATAATATGAACATATGAGCTTCATTAATTCAAAGTAACTATGATATTTACTATAGCCAGATACAAGAACAGGTGACGATAAACAATGGATGGAACAAGCAAATGGACCATAATGAAATGATATATTCAATTATACGACGCTATGAAACAGATAAAAAGAAACTAAGTAGGTGCTAGACATATTAATTCGAGAGATAAAATGTTTAAAGTAACATTACAAAAATTTTACGATACAAGTCGTCCTAAACTAACAATGAGACAGAGAGATTTTAGATCACAAACGAATAAAATCGTGAGACCAAACGGAAACTAGGATATGCAAATTAAATAACGTAGGCACGTGACGTCACAACTAGCACAAGCAAAGTGATTATATTGCTAACTGAAGAAGCATTTATATCCTAACTCAAAAGAAAAATTAATAATCAGTTAGATCCTCAGTCAGCGAATATAAGCAATTATCCCCAAAAGTCGTTATAATTGCTTGAATCTTCCAAAGGAATACCCAAGCAATGATAAGCCCTAACCATCCGTCCCACGAAGTTACATAAAGTACATCGATAGTAACCACATAATGATAATTACTAGAACTGCAAAATAGGACAGACAAGTGACAGTGGAGGAAAAATTGAAGGCCAAAGCTAGCCAACTGGACAACACACACTAGTCAAAAGCTCTAATTTAGACAAGAACTTATCTTCATGTGATCATGCCATTGTGATCCAAGAAAACCACAACAAGATACTCCCAGCTGTTTGACTTGTTCCCATTGAGAAGTAGACGTGACCGGTTGATTGAAGATGATCCTTGCGAAATTAATATCGAAAGAACTTCTGTCGAAATACTTCCCCGGTTGCTCTGGACGTTTAACAAGGGTATGGCTTGTCTTCCCGGTTCTCTGTGATGGTTCAGGATCAAAGATTGAATGACATACGATCGATTTGATTCAGCGAAGACAGTGACCGTTGATCGGAGTCCTGACTCGACCTTGACCTTCGTAACTTGATGTGCAAATTCGGGTTGCCAGATTGGACCTGCGTCTTGAATGAGACCCTCTTGAACTGTTCAATTTCCACTGTGACTTTGTATGTGACGAACTAAATTGATCTTGAAGTTGTTTCCACTAGAATCTTCCCAACTTGAAGCCTGATTCATGAACAGTAGTTCGTTCAATTGGGTAACGGAAAAGATGAATTCTGAAGATTGTCCGAATACTTCTGACACCAGTATGTTACGGTCCCGCTGTATCTCTTCTTTCTAGTTGTTATTAAAAGATTCAGCACCGTTGGACGTGAGTTATTGGGTTGCTTGTCAATACTTCAGATATTATGATTCATCTATTCTGATTCCAGCTTATAGTTCGATTGCAGTTTTAAGCCATTATTCATCTCATCTCATAATCGTACCCTCTTCTACCCCGTGAAACGAAGTGTAGAGGGGACCCAAGTGCACAAGGCCCATGGGCAGGACATGTAATCAAAGTGACTTGGCAAACAGGTGATTAGCCCATTGTGCCCGGACTTGCCCTCAAGTGTACTCATATACGCTATAAAACCTCCGAACTATCGAGACGTCATTCCAGCCGAAATGGACAGAGCCTCATATACCCGAAGGTTTCGAGGGATGTCCTTCCTCATCTGCACAAAGGCATTTATAGAGGAACTCTCAGGACACGTAGGTCTGAGGAAAGGAGCAAATCTGAAGACAGGCACAGCAGTCTTTGGTACTGGGAGGTCTCCACTCAGAGTAGTGTACCACACACAGTCAGTAAAGACATAGGTCGCCTGCGGGCTTAAGCCATTATTGTGTGATTTAATTATTATTATATTCAGTGTCGTTGTTGTTTATTAATTCTCCAGCAGTGTTGGTTATATTATAGTTAGTCTTATGAATACCTGTGATAATCTGGACTGACCTTGCAAGGATTAACAACAGTCACAGCACAGAATGAGAACTTGAATAATTCGGGCAATTTACAAGTTCCATTGACGACTGAACAATTTAATATATATATATATATATATATATATATATATATATATATATATATATCCTTTTACACAATGAGCGTAACACATTTCTCACACATTAACTTGGCTTTAACATAGTACTAAGCTCTACGCAATGTTCATCCCACAGACTTAGCTCGTCTGGGTTAACCGTTAAGTCTATAGCGTAATAGAGTTTGCAACCAACTCCTACTGAATCCGATCCTTGGAATTATTAGCCCTTCACACTGCTAGTGAGTTCATTATCCGTAAATCTATAGATCCTGTCTATGTATCATTATTCAACATGTTTGGCTTCCATCGCCAGGCTTTAACTGCCATGTGTATAAGTTCACCTTGAACGTAATCTGCGTTATTCGCGATTCTACTCTGGACTCTATCTGGTCCTATATTTAATTTGATACGGATTCTTACGCTATTTTACACTTTCCAGTGGATCTACCGTTCCACATATATCCTTAGTCAGTGGCTGTGCCACATATTAATACACAATCCTTAAGTGGCTTTGCCACACATTCCAACACTGCCATTCGGCTCAATGGCCATACATAGACTTTCCTAGTCTTTAGACACATATCCTTATATCGGCTTAAAGCCAGAACACAACGGTTCTACACTTGAGTAAGTGGCTATGCCACACAATTGAAACACTATCCATAAGTGGCTGTGCCACACATTGAAACACTGTCGGATGGCACGCCGGCCATCAGGCCCGCAGGCCATAGGTAGACTACTGTAACTAGGCTTGACGCGTCATATATTGATCTGCGCGATTTCCAGTATTAATTCAATTGAGGAGTCTCGTGGTGCACGCAAGCGAATGTTTGCAACCATTCACATGTTTGCAAGCCGCGAAACAGTCCTCAACAGTTATTACATGTGTATATGTAATTATATTATTGATATGTGCCTTAAAGAAGTGGATAAATGTGTGTAGAATCGCTGTGTAGTTCGTAGAAGGAATTCAAGCCTGTGTTAACTACATTAAATTGTCAAATGAAAACAGATGGACGAGTATATTGTGATGATAGTTTAAGAAAGTATTTTGAGGATGTTAAGCTTGCTGGAATGGACCACCCTATTGGAAAGATGGAAAGAATGAAAGAAATTGTTTTACTGAATAAATTGAGTTGTATCTTAACATTTTGCAAAAGGCCTATCTGATTTTAAGGATGCAAATAATAAAGAGTCCAAGAATATGGAACATAGATCCTACAATTTTATTACCGACAAAAGAACAGAGTAATGATGAAACATAAGACTGTGGTGAAAAAACATAGTAAAAGTCTTTATACTTTGTGATATAATAATATTAACAAGTTCAGCACAGAAGATAGACAGTTGTTATAAAGGATCAAGTTACAGACGAATATGAACTGTATTAAGTTTCATGTAACTGTAATTGTAATGTTATAATTGAAAGTGACACCATTTATATTTTTGAATCAAATTGGTTTTATTTACAAATTATCCAACAGACAAAGAAAGATCTTGTATATAAATAAATTATAAAGTGTACTAACAGTCTTTATTGAATTATTTAAGTTTGGTTCATAGTTCTTGTTGGTTAGTTAATTACCCCTAGCAGAGTCATAGTCTAAGGTTAGTCTGGAGAGGGCATCATAGGAACCTAAGATAGTACATTACCATCTCATCTAGAAACCTATACAGCTTGACTATACCTTTGATGTCGATATACCATTACTCTTTTCAGAGAATGGGGTATTTCTTTTAAGGTCAGTCTCTTATCTGGCACTATCCTGGTATCATCTGATACATCTATTTGTCCAGGATATCATTATCATATTATCTTTACCTCTCGCGACATTCTTCATGTTTCAGAGCTATACTATAGTACTGACTCGACATTTAAGTTGAAGATGCTTATTCTTTCATTTCTATGGTTACGAGTGCATTGCATGTCTATAAATAATCTAATATTGGTATTCTCTGTTGCTCATACCTCTTAAATTTTATTAGGAAATTCTCTATTGTCTTTCAGACATTCTGCACAATGAGGATTTTAATTGCTTGTTTTGTGAGTTGTTTGAACTGACGAAGATGCTTTATCACAACGCCCATCCGTTACAATTTGGTCTTGTCCATCTGCGGAAATGAGATACATACAATTTTGTGTTTTACTTGTATTCTACAAGGTGATTCAAAAGTTTCCACACGTAGTGAATAATGTTTCTGTAATGCATCCGTATGTGTCTTCAAAGGAATGGCAACCATGTAGGGCACGTTTTGTGAAAAAAGTGACAGTTTGTTTTTAAGAAAGTGACCATTTTCTCTGTGATTGGAGACTTTTGATTCGCCCTGTAGTGTGAATTGGCATACAGTGGAAGTGAAGAGTGTGGGAGAGAAAGATAATACAGAGAAGAGATGTAGAAGAGTAAGTAAACCAGGATCCCATAGGCAGATATGAACAGAGAGACCAAATCAGAAATCTCTGGCGAGCGACAACTGCAACCTTGTATTCCACAGGGAATAAAAAAAGAATGTATTCTCTGAACAGGACTCACTGTATCAACAAATCTTAGTTCTTGCAAACGTTAATTTACTTACGCTCGCAAACATGTCAATTCTTTTCCTTCGCTCAGTCAATTTTCTTCAGCCAGCGATATCAATTAAAGATGGAGCCACCAAATAACCTCACCTCCAAAATGGCGGTTAATCCCGTCATTTCTCATTCCACTTCCGTTCTCGCGCGCCCGACCGTGATTGTCTGCGATTTGGGCACGTATTCTAGTACATTACCGCAGAATTAATCAGAGTTACGCCCATTTTGTTTTCATCCTTCAAGATTAGCCATTTTCATCTCTCCCGACATCTGACAACAATTTTCTTTCTAGGCGCCCCCCGCTCATTAGCACCACGGGGAGAATTATATCAAACTTTTAACCAACATGGCATCCATCTTTGTATTGTCACGTGACAACTCTGCGGGTTTAATATCCGGTGCCAAGTGTACGAGACCGACGTGGCCAGTTCTTGAGAAATAAGGAACGATAGCCAGGAGAAACCAGAGATCTCCGGCTCGTGGGCTGGAAGATGCGCTGAAAAGGTCACATACGAGCCTGAGGTCGCGGTCTGATGTATCAGAATGCGTGTGCTCGGTTAGGATATAGCCCGTCCTTTATAATATAAGGATTGTAAAGTGAATTTTAAATACAGTGTCCCTGCTCCTGTCAAAGAGTCCATTGATTCATTTTTCCTTTGCGCTCCTGATGGAGCAAGAAGCCACAACTGCAGCTGGTCCCCTTGCAGGAAGCCTGCATCAAGCATTCAAATGTCTTACAGCAGGGGTTAATGTGGCAATTTGTTTTACATGAAGAGATTGCTAGCCCTCTGCAAAATAGTCCATTGCCAGGTAATAACACTGAATAAAGTCGTCTTGAAGAAGATTAATGTGTTTTGAAAAAGCCAAAATTGAAACAAAAATGTTGAAAGGTACAATCGAAACAGTATACTTGTATTGTGCGTGTGTTAGAAAGCATAATACAGCAGCAGACGAGAAACAACAAGGAGAAGAAATATAAACAGAAAAAAAAGATGATGAGAAGAAAAGAAAGGGAGGAAAAAGAAGATAAGAACGAAGAAATATAAAAAGAAGAAACCTAAAATGAAGAAGAAAAGAACTAAGAAGAAAACGGAAAAAGAAAATAAAGAGAAAAGAAAAGAAAAGAAAAAAAGAAGAAGAAGAAGAAGAATTACCAACTAAACAAAAGAATGTTAATTATAGTTTCCCTCCCATGTTAAGCAGCCCTTCGATATGTTAAAGAAAATAGTTTCAGAGATTATACTGCCGTAGGGGAAAGCAGTGTTAGAAACTTTGCCTCACTGATCCAGCTTCTAATGAGGTGGGGTGACCAGTTCCCCTCCTCACTGTCTTTGCCTTCCCTAACTCACCAGCATAGTCAGGTGCCCATTTAAATCTGGGTACTCTGGAGCGTCACGCTACTATCTTTCTATCCCTGAACCCGGTAATCGTGCACTTTAACCGCCACTCGGAAGCTCCATTGATATGTAGAAATGCTAAGTAGGGATGTCCTCAAGATGGTTATCTTATGGGAGGTTAAAGTGCAACACAGATCAAATTTGAAAGGTCATAACGAGAAAGTATACTTTCATTGAGCACGCATTAAGAAAGAAATAGTATGAAAATCAAGTAGGGTATAATAATAATCATAATAACCATAATAGTATTAAATTAGCGATCAAAGTGCACTAGTCTTATAGTTTTTCCGTGGAAGAGTCATCTATAAATAAAATATATTTTGTAAATTTAAGCACCTAATATAAAGCTCACACGAAAGCTAGTCATTACTAGAGCTGTGTTTAAAACAAAAGACTTGCTGACCTAGTTGTTTGAAGAAGCATATTTATTTAATCGGCACATCACCATTACCATCCGACGCCCTGCTATTTAAATACGCAACACGCAACAAAGTTTATATTCGCATTTCAGTATTTCCTTTATCGTAAAGTTAATGGAGTCATTTCCACCGTTTTTTAAATTCTTTTAATTATTAAGTAAAATTTACAATGTCGTTCAAAAATGGTGCAATAGTCTAGATGTGTTTGTATTTAAGATATATAGAACGCTTTCTTTGCTTCTTTGTCTAGACAAAATTTAATTTTAGCCTACTTATTCACATTCTGAAGTGTTGATTGATCAGTGCTTCTATGTGTGAGTTGGTCAACATTTAGACTTAAAGTTTTCGTTGAACAACACTTCAGTGGGAACTCGCGTACACTAGAACTGGCCGGACAAACGGTGCAACTACTTTACCAGTTAGCTCAAATTATATATATATATATATATATATATATATATATATATATATATATATATATATATATATATATATATATATATATATATATATATATATATATATATATATATATATATATTATATATATATATATATATATATATATATATATATATATATATATATATATATATATAATTTCTTGATTATAATTGGATACTGCAAATGTGAGTATACAGATAGGCAGACAAACTCAAGACAGACAGACAGATAGATAGATAGATAGATAGATAGATAGATAGATAGATAGATAGATAGATAGACAGACAGACAGACAGACAGACAGACAGACAGACAGACAGACAGACAGACAGACAGACAGACAGACAGATAGACAGATAGATAGATAGATAGATAGATAGATAGATAGATAGATAGATAGATAGATAGATAGATAGATAGATAGATAGATAGATAGATAGATAGATAGATAGATAGATAGATGATAGATAGATAGATAGATAGATAGATAGATAGATAGAGGGAGCCGCGCTAGCGTAGTGGTTACAACACCGCTCTGGCGACCGGGTGATACAGGATCAAACCCGGGCGACGGCATTTGAGGATTTTTCGTCGACCGGGATTTGGACTGGATTAACTCGAGACCTGGCGAAGACATTTGAAGGAGTGTCGTCGACCAGGGACTGGCGGCTCCTGAGCCGACCCAGCTGCAATGGGTACCTCCGAAATCGGCGAGTATTTGCCTGAATGGCGAGGGACACCTGTCTCTGTACAAGAAATAAAGGGATACTCACGTAAAATCAATTTCAGGTTAGACATAAAATAATAACCTGAGATTTCGCCTCGAGTATTAGCGGGCGAACGCAAAAAAAAAAAAAAAAAAAAAAAAAAAAAATAAAAAAAAAAAAAAAAAAAAAAAAAAAAAAAAGATAGATAGATAGATAGATAGATAGATAGATAGATAGATAGATAGATAGATAGATAGATAGATAGATACATTTTAAGGTGTATCCCTATGGGAGATATGTTTAAACGTTATGTTTGCAAGTAACGTAAAAAATAAATGTTTTACGTGATTACGTTGGGTTCCTGCTCCAGTTGTCGGGTATTCAAATGAGGCAAAGACCGAAGGAAGGACAGAGGAAATGATCAGGGGAGGTAATTTAAGAAAAGAATGCGGAAAAAAATGAAATAATGGAATAAGAATTCTCGGAAATCCATTTGTCTCTGACCGGAAGTAGGGGATGCGCGTGCCCATTAGTAGTCACGTGACTTCCTTCTCGAAACGAATTGGGTTGACGGCGTGTTGCTCGTTATGTTCTGTTCAAACTCAAAACTATCTCGAGGACAGTTTCTTTGCTTAACTTCTTCAAGTGCTATACCTGTGGGCGTAGGTGATAATGTCTTTCCATAGCTTCTTATCTTCAGTACTGCTCATCAAGTGATGTCAACTGGTCCAGTATTTTATTTCTTTATCGTACTGTATTTTTTCTTCTTCAAATATTGCTGCTGTCACAATATATCTCAGCTATTTTCTTCTCTTACTTAACTTTCCGTTATTTTATTCATACTATCCAAATCTCACAGTTTGAAATAAACTTTGTTTTCCTTCTTTTTACTTTACATGTTGTTTCCCAAACAACTGCTGCTGTAAACGTTTGGAGATTTTGCGTTCTTGTTGAAGACTTCCTAGTAGAAGCTGGAGATGGATAGGACACACATTAAGGAACCCTATTTATACCATTACAAGGCAGTCCTTATTATGGAATCCCAAGGGTATGAGAGGTAGAGAGACACCAAGAACACATAGAGAAAAGAACTGGAGACGGGCAGGAAAAGAACGAGGAACATATGGAAAAACCTTGAGCTGATGGCACATTACAGGAAGACTTGGCATACGTTTTTTGAACGCCTATGCTCCCTGGACATCTGAAGGGTGATGATGATGATCTTGTTGTATTTTTTCTCCATCACCTTTCTACTACCCAGGGAGCATATAAATACTTTGGTGCAGATTTCTTGGAGTGTCCAGCTGCAGTTCTTGCTTCATGTTCCATATTGAGCAAAAAGTGGTATGTTTTTGGCGATCTCTCTCTATATACAAGTATAAAAAAACTCCAAATACTGCTCTTAAAAAAGTGCCTTCTGTTTAACAAAGCTAAATTTGTTCACAAAATCCTGTCACATAAATGATCCAGCATATACGTGGCCAATGTTCAAATACAATGAAAGACGCAGTCAACGCTTTAACAAATTGAAAGTGCCCAAGCCTTATTCAAGAAAAACTTAGCGTACTCTGCTGCTCATCTTTGGAATTGTCTTCCACATAACCTAAGAAACAACCTCAGTCCCTATTCATACAATCGTAGACTTTTCGAATACTTTATGAGTTCTGATTACATGCCCCCCTAATCGGATTATCTTTTCTTATAATATCAACTGTAGGTTCTAATGACGGTGTTTGTACTTTTCAACATATTTTATGTCATGCTTATAAGTAGTTAATGTTAATATGAGTGTGTTGTTTTATTTTACTTTACAACGTTGAATTCCTTGAAATTGATATGTAAAATGCATGTGAGAATAAATGAATTCAGTTAGAAAGGTGAGAGAAAGGAAAGACAGAATGTCAGACGGGCCTGCGTGACCAATTCTAAACCTTTTGAAAATAAAGTTCGTTCGTTCCTCAATCACTTCCGACCATGACTTCTTCTGTGTACACTCTCAGACGTCCACTTGAATATTTTCAAAGAAAGTAGTTGTCAGCTTAAGGCTATTAGTATCTCCATATAATTTTTTTTCCGAAGATGGTACTGGCGACGACCATATGTGCTTTCTATGTTCCTCATATGTTGGACATCTTTGAAGCAGATGTTCAGCAGTCATTTTATCTGTGCCACAGCCACACTCATCAGTAGTTCCTGTCTTTAGTTTGTTGAATAGATGATATCCCAATCTGTTGTGGCCCGTGCGAAGTCTGAAGACTATCACTAGTTCTCCTCTGCTGAGCTGGTAATATGCATCATTTTGTGTGTGACCTGTGTAGTGGTTTTGATGGTATTGTCTGATTGAGATATTACTTAGTGTGATGCATGAGGTCAGCTGTGAAGGCTCCTGAGATAAGTGTAGTTGTGAATTGTCAGAAGGCCCTTCTTGCTACCACTACGACCTCACACCTATCTTTTTTTTTTCTAATGAATGTGGCTACGTTAAAATTCTAGGGTACTGATATGTAATGTGTTGTAGTAGTTTACATACACACACACACAGATATTTAACAAGTCTAATAATAGTAATAAAATATTATAACACACTGAACTAACTCGAGATGTGTAAAATTTGGATAGTAATTTTCTTTACATTTATTTGTTCTGAACCAAGGTTTTATTTTGGTCAGAACATATGAAAGGTTTTGCAATTAAGAATGAAATGCATGAATATGACATAATAAATGAAAGGTGTGTACATATGTATGTTACCAGACTAGTTAATATTACTAATGTTTATAGTGTAATCTGATTGGGAGAACACTTAATGGATGTGCTGTTGTGGTGGCCTCATCACTCCCTGTCTATGGCGACTACACATTGTCCCGTTATTGATGATATTATAATGGGTGTTAGAATTTAAGTTGGTGAGTATTCAGCAGTCCAGACGCTCACGTATCTTGAATGAGTAATCTGGTGCTGAAATCAGGTGGCCCCACCTCTCCGTGCTTGGGGGCAAAGATCTGGTGGCCCCACCTCTCCGTGCTTGGGGGCAATATCAGGCTGCTCTGCCAAAATATAAACTGCACGGGTCCACTCTTGTATTCGTTAACTCAACATTCGACACCACATTGGTGCCAAATAAAAACTCACAGTTCTGCAATAAAGTATTGGTCATGTGTCAGAATTCCATCCTGTAAACCATTTCTGGACACAACACTACACACAACAACACCACATAGACGGGTCAGATCTTTTTGACCATACAACACATCCTACCAAGTTGGTTTCACATAGGATAAGTTTCCCCAGATTACATATTCTGAATTATGTTCATTAGCTTCCTGCCATAGAATAGGATAGGTGATATGTTCCACTGATCTCAACACTTGATCCGTCCTTCATAATCCTTGCTGGAGTTTATGTATTTATTTATCTCTAGACCCTGAACTGGGGCGGGGGGTCTAGAGCGAATCCTTACTTGTTGTAAGGGATAGATTTTGATATGGCAGTATCAAATCACTCGAAACATTAAACAAATATTAAAATCTACAAAGAAATACTTTCAGTCTTACCAGAATTATGAATATAGAACACAGTTAATTGCTAGCTAAACTCAGCTGAGCTGCTGGCTTTAGTATGGCGTCCCTCTAAAAGATTTCAATTTGCTTCTGGGAATACACCACTATATTATTCACTGTGTCTACTAGGACAACTTATAACGAATGGCAAAAATGCGCGTCTGAGCGCCGATAATATATTCATCTATGGCCAATCACCGCCTTTTTCCTTTCAAATTCAAACCCCCTACCAAAAAGTCATTTCAGTCATACCTCAGTCAAGTATGCCTTATTGTCTGTTGGTCCGTCCGTCTCTACTTGCGTTTCACAAAAAACGCACTTGTTTTTTGAACCAACTCTGCCTTCCCCTACACAATTTTGCCTTTAAAGTTATTTTTAGCCACAATTCTCCAGCCCATCCCCTCTCTTTCATACCAACTAGATTTCAGCGCTTTGAGTCTCAAGGCTACAGTTTTTTGAAAATTAGGGACATTTTTGTTTCAATGCAGATGCTCGCTGATATTAACAACACAGGTCTTTTGTCAATATCTTTCTTATTATCTGTCCGTCTGTATAAATGAAAGCATATTATTTTACTGCTCAAGATGGGCCATCCGGCCAGCTAGGTTTTATATTCCTAACTTTATTTTAAGAAAAGTTACTTTTTCAAATATTTCTAGAATCTTCTGTAATGTGTTTCATCACTGCATTCAAATAAACGGACTAAGTTATCGCAAAAGCGTCCAAGAAATGACTGTGGCGTATAATAGCTAAGGTCCCTTTTGTCGATTTCTGTACCTTGTGTCAACTTGGGGACGTGAATTTTTTTTTTCTTGCCCCACCAATTTGCGTCCTTTAGCCTTGCTAGTTTCAAGCACGCGTTCAGTCATATTTTTTCCCTTTTGATCTCCGTTCTCATCCCGTTCCAAGGGTAACGTTTTGCCCTAACGTCTAACAATTTAATTTCCATGGCGGGTGGTGACCCGCGGCGTGGGCGATCATGTATTCTAGTAGCTTACGCATTAGTTTTTATCCCTACACTTTATCATTGGAGATATTTTAACGTTGTATTACGGTTAATTTTATGACAACCTGGATGCTCTGCATCCCATTTGTTTCTGTATCTGGTTCTGATAAAACTCTTTGCCTCTTCGAAAGTTTTGCTTGTATCAGATTGTGGTAGTTTCCCATCTTCCTTTGCCAAGCTGTCAGCTTCTTCATTGCCGAGGATGCTACAATGAGATAGGATCCATTCTATCACAACTCTTTTGAATCGTTGACATAGTTTGTGGATCACCTAATCGTAGGTCATCCAGGTTTGCATTATTCTGCCTCCTCAGCATTGCAACTACTGACAGTGCATCTTTGAAGAAAATAACTTGTCTCTTGGTGCTGTCCTCTGCCATTAGAACCCCTGCTACTGTTTTTAAGGCCTCTGCCTCTGCTCTGAAGTTACTTGGGAATTTTCTTGTTGCCACTGTCATATTGTGTGTGTGTGTACCAGTGCTTAATCACGAAAGCACACCTCCACATCCATCTTCTGTTGCATTTGTTGCTGATCCATCTGTGTCTGCACTGGTCCAGGTGTTGCTGTGGTAATGTTTCTCTGTGTATTTTGTCGCTATGGCTTTTCTGTCTAATGAAGTCTGGCTCTTCATTCTCTTAATTCCGGGTTCTCATTGAAGAAGTCTTGACCGATTTCTGGGCAAATGCCAGTATTGTAATATTCCATTTCTAGTGGCAGGTTCTTTGTCCCTTGACGTTGACGATGATGATGATGACTTCACGTGACACACATGTAATTACAAGATTAAGCTAGACTTGATGACTAACTGACCCCAAGCCGCACCCTGCTTCAGAACGTTTATTTAACATATTTACAAGTGGCTCAAAATGGAACGAAAGTCAACATAAGATCTGCAGGGCAGATCTCCTCCTGCTCGTACACTAATCTCATACATCTTAGTGTTCTCATTGGTCATGGAAGTTTCCTTATTATATATCTGCTTGAGGCCACAGAGATGTGGATTTTGCAGAAGAATGTTACCATTCACAGCTAAGGAAAAAAGTAACGAAGATATCCTGAAAGTAGCCAGTGCGCAAAAGAAGCTTATTTTTCATGTTATAAGTGAGCAATCATTTTGTTGTTGTTGTTGTTGTTGTTGCTATATTATGAGAAGAAGGCAGCTGCACTATATAGAGACATCAGCAACGATTAAGGGTAAACGAAATAGGGGGCAACAAAGACAGAAGACACTGAGCAGTTTGACAGCATGGCATAGAAAGACCTCAATGACAGAATTGATAACCGGTACTGGAGACAGGAAGTTGTGAAGATACATGATCACCTACTCCGCCAGGCATGGTACTTGAAGAAGGACAGAAATTATAGGATAGTTCCCCGGCGAAAAGCCAGATGTACAGTTAGCTTAACATATACAACAAGTTACACGAGAGAGAGAGAGAGAGAGAGAGAGAGAGAGAGAGAGAGAGAGAGAGAGAGAGAGAGAGAGAGAGAGAGAGAGGGAGAGAGAGAAGCTGGAACCTGCATTACATAGTTTCAGTACGTAAGGATTATGATTAAACATTTGAGCCCCTTTATCTTCAAGGTGTTTTTCATTTTATCTCCACTCACACAAGTGCCATTCTGGGAGATACAGTCGATCAAGTCAGTGGTGTTCTAAATCAGTTCAGTTGTAGCAATTCTTTTTGGCTATATGAGATCTCCAAAAACTAGTCTAATGTCTTGTACATTTATCTTCCATAGCTTGAAAAAACAATGGGAAACTATTGTGTTCAAAGGGAGGTAAAACTCAAATGCATTCTTTTTCGTAATCTTGTAGCAATAGCTTCCCTTTATATAACTACCATTATTTCCGTTTTTTCTAGCTACCCCCCACAAGCCCTTTCTCCCTTTCATTCGGGTTGTTTGTATTCGATTTATTATGAGTATTATTATTATCGAGTCAGCTGGAAAGACAACATTAGACAATCTTTGAAGGACCGAGGACTAGAATGGAACCAGACCAGGAGGAAGACAGCCGATAGGATAGTCTGTCGCTCTCTCTTCCAAATCTCTACACCTCATGATAGACGGGGAACGACTAAGTAAGTAAGTATTATTATTATCTTTCTAATTCCTCAATCGCTGTGGCTTAGGATTTAAAACACAAGCAATTAAAAACAAAATGTTTCAGAGAGATCCTTGGAAAATCAATCATACTGTATGTTGATCATGTCCTTAATCAGGGGTACTCAAGCTTTTTTTGCTCATGTCTTTCCCCCCCCCCCCCTCTCTTATGAGCCTCATGTACTTCTGTGCCCCCTCCCTCACCTCATAGTTGCTGTTAGCTGGAAAACGGCACTTTACCATCTTACTGTGCCCCTCCCCCCTAAAAATATGGCATCCCCCCTCCCCTTGGGGGCTATATGACCCTCGTTGAGAACCACTGTCCTAGATGACTGTGCGTGGACCTTCATAAAACATGTCATGGGTTCGATATAATATATATTATTAGTCATAAAAACACTCAAACGTCTATGGTAGGGCCCCCTTGTGAAATTTTGAAACGGCTTATTCAATACTGTACTCGACGGGTCATCCATAGCGTCAAGCAACAATGGTGATCCACAGAAGAGAAGTGTAGCTTATCCTGAGTAATGCCCCGGGGGTCTCTGGGGGGAGACGAAAAGAATAGATCTACTGCTCCTTCAGGCATGTCGTAAGAGGCGAGCAATATAAGGTTGTGCAAGGGGCTGGCAACATCATCATGTGGACCAGATCGCTACAGAACCACCGCTTCAAGAGCATGTAAATTCTTTGTACTGGCGTCATGTATCGAGACCAGCTGCAGAAATCGCAGTATACTCCATAAGGAATGAAAAGGCATATGGCAACAACCCACTTCTGTCAACGAAAAACTGTTTGGAGATGTCAGGAACCTTGGGTTAACTACTGCCTTTATTAGAGTCATAAATGTAGAAGTTTGAAGGCGAACGAGGAAGAAGAAGAAGAAGAAGAAGAAGAAGAAGAAGAAGAAGAAGAAGAAGAAGAAGAAGAAGAAGAAGAAGAAATGATAAATGAAAGACACGCTACCAGAAATGTTTAGGACAGACCTTCGCAGAATAACATAAATAGTGGAACAAGACAACCAGCGGGGTAAACAAAGATAAATAAGGCGTCTTTTTAACAGGGCAAAGAGAATGATCTACTTTACGGTGACGAGGCCTTTGTCAGTGACAAACGAACAAAAATAGAAGAGGAAGACAGCGATAACTAAATTAAATACGTAACAAAATAATAAATACAATTTATACTACCCTATTTTTTTTTAAATCCCTGGTGATACTCCTGGGAAAAAAAAAAAAAAAAAAAAAAAACAAGATGCGCGATGGCAGCTAGGAACAAAATAGATATATAGGATGTGACTGAAGAGTCACTGTTTATTTTTAAATGTTTTTATCGATATTTTTGAACAGAATAAAACAGAAATCAGAAGAAATCTTGTCAGAGGAACAGGCTGGCTTTAGACCAAAAAGAAGTACCTCAGAACAAATCTTCAATATTAGATTACTGATCGAAAAACATCTCCAGCATCAACATGATTTATACCATAACTTCATCGATTTCACAAAAGCCTTCGATCGAGTCTGGCATGAAGGTTTATGGCAAATAATGAGAAAATTCAATTTTGATACCAACATCATAGATATCATTGAAGCACTTATACAAGGACGCAAGCAGTGCTGTTTTTGCAAGCAATGACATTGGAGAATTTTTCAAAACAACTGTAGGAGTTCGCCAGGGATGTATCCTGTCACCAGTGCTCTTTAACATTTATCTAGAACATATTATGCAGGAGGCTCTCTACGATTATAAATCAACCATATCGATTGGAGGCCGACCTCTGTGTAATCTACGTTTTGCTGATGATATTGATCTGATAGCTGGAACAGAATCAAACTTCAAGACCTTACCTCTAGACTGGAGAAAGTAACAAGAACATATGGGATGGAAATTAATATAGAAAAAAGCAAGATATTGGTGAATAGCCATAAGAAACATGTTCCGACCAACATTACGTTAAATGGGCAAACGTTAGAAGAAGTTAACACCTTTAAATATCTCGGGTCCACTATATGTAGTGATGGAAGATCAAATAAAGAAATCAAGACAAGACTTGAGATGGCCTCAGCTGCCATGACAAGGTTGAATGTGATCTGGAAAAGTAACATCAGTTTTCCTGTGAAGATCAAATTATACAAATCACTTGTATTATCTATTCTCTTGTATGGGTGTGAGGGCTGGACACTCACTGCAGATACGGAGCGAAGGATTCAGGCTTTCGAGCATAAATGTTATAGAAGAATTTTGCGCATTTGCTATAAAGAGCACAAAACAAATGTCTATGTTAGAGAGAAGATAAACACCTATGCAGGCCATCAAGAACCACTTTTGTCAATAGTGAAACGTCGAAAGCTTGCCTGGTTTGGGCATGTAACTCGTCATGACTCCCTTTCGAAAACGATCCTCCAGGGAACAGTCGAAGGTAAACGGAGAAGAGGAAGGCAAAGAAAATCCTGGGCTGATAACATCAAAGAATGGGCACGACACGGTTTCTCCACACTTGTACGCATTGCTGAGAATAGAGAGCAGTGGAGGACCCTGTCTGCTGATGCTTCCACCATGGCACCCCTACGACCCATGACGGGTTATGGGTTGAGATGAGATGATGATCCTCACTTTTATGCATCGTATGAAGAAGTCAGTACTATTATATGGCTCGGAAACATGGAGAACAACAAAGACAACAACAAAAAAGGTACAGACTTGCATAAATGGGTGCTTGTGAAGAATAGAAGGATTAAATGGTAGGACAAGATTATCAACGTGGAAGTGATGACAAGAACTAGACAAGTGCTAGTTGAACAAGAGATGAGAAGAAGACGATGGCGATGGATAGGACATACACTGAGGAAACCTGTTGATAGCATTACAAGGCAGTCCTTGTTCTGGAACCCCCAGGGCAAGAGAGGCAGAGGTAGACCATGAAGCACAAGGAGAAGAGAGCTGGAAACAGAGGTGAAAATGATGAGGAGAACGTGGAAAGAACTTGAGATGATGGCACGTGACAGGAGGACTTGGCATGTGTTTGTTGAAGGCCTATGCTCCTTTGGGAGTGGAGAGTTATGATGAGGATGATGATGTATGCATCGTATATATATGTATGGAATAATTGCTAAATAGTAAGCAATAACTGAAGTTTGACAAAGATTTTTTTATTGTTGCTAAATACCAGCAAAAAATCCATAAATAAAATAGTCAATAAATTGACGTTACAGGAGACAACAAAACTTTCTGCCGCCCCACTACCCCCCACCCCACCCCCCCACACCCCCATGAAACCACGTGTTATGCAGACCGGATCTTATGCTGAGCAGTAATATTAATGTGATATAGCACTTTAGGTCATAAAATGAAAGTTAATTTTCTTTATTTTAAAGTTGGACAGAAGAAATTATAGTTTAAAAATAGGAGGTGACCTTTCAGTGACCCTGTAGATCAGGGTTTGTTACTTAACCTGTGGTCTGTAGATCAGGGTTTGTTACTTAACCTGTGGTCTGTAGATCAGGGTTTGTTACTTAACCTGTGGTCTGTAGATCAGAGTTTGTTACTTAACCTGTGGTCTGTAGATCAGGGTTTGTTTCTTAACCTGGGTCCACGGATCCCTTGGGGCTGCATGAACGGATTCTAAGAGTCTGTGTACATAACCTAAAATTTAAAATCTAATGTTTTGTTTTTTAATTAAGCCTTTATGTACACTTTTGTTTTTCAAGAACAGGTCCACAGCCTTCCTTCATCGGATAATAAAAGGAGTCCATAGCCTTAATCGGATAATAAAATGGGTCAATGGCACACAAAGATACACCCTGCTATAGAGGGATGCAAAAATTAATGGATTCAACAGAATGTGGCACTCCATACGGAAACCTAGATGCGGAAAAAATATAGCACCTTCATCCTGTCTGTCTGTCTGTCTGTCTGTCTGTCTGTCTGTCTGTCTGTCTGTCTGTCTGTCTCTCTCTCTCTCTCTCTCTCTCTCTCTCTCTCTCTCTCTCTCTCTCTCTCTCTCTCTCTCTCTCTCTCTCTCTCTCTCTCTCTCTCTCTCTGGTCAAAGAATAAATATAAAGCTCCAAGAAATAAACATATCAGTATTAAATTTAGAAGTTTTAAACATTTCAACCGTGAACTATTTTTACATGATTTGCGAACTGCACCTTGCAATATTTAATTCGTAGAGAAAAAAAAGAATTACTTTAAAAATTTGGTTCAGAACAAAACAAACAGTAAAGATATATGGAAAGCAATCAATACCTTAGCGAACAAGCGAAATCTGTCAGTCTCGTCAACCCCTAATACTTCATTTACTCCCACAGACTTCAGCAATTACCTTCAGGCAGAAATAAACAGTCTTAAATCTACAATACCAAATTCACCTTGTGACTTAGGCAGGCTGTCAGTATTTTGTGAGAACAAATGTACCAACACAATCCCATCCAACATTCCGTTTATGACAGTTAATGAAGTGTATAACTATCTTCTAGGACTTAAAGATAATAACTCATCAGGACTTGACGGAGTCAGTAATCGAATACTGCGTTATGCGGCTCCAGCTATTAGTGATTCGCTTACATACATATACAATCAATGTATCGCACGGAGCTACTTTCCGTGGCATTTTAAAGTCGCTAAGGTATATCCTCTCTTAAAACCTGGCTCTTCCGACAATAATAACCTTGGTAACTATAGGCCAATCGCCTTAATATCATCGCTATCCAAACCACTAGAAAAACACATACATAAAATAACACTACAACACCTAGTTAACAACGGCTTGCTAATTGATAGTCAGTCGGGGTTTAGACCTAAACATTCATGTCACACAGCTCTAACTAAGATGATTGACAACTGGCACTTAAATATTAATAACGATAACATATGTGGGGCAGTTTTTGTAGACTTTAAAAAAGCATTTGATATGATAGATCACGCTATTTTAATTAGAAAACTAGAAACATCAAAAGTAAACCTTCAACTAGTGACGATAATTAAATCATTCCTGTCAGACAGAAAACATGTAGTTTCTTACAATAACTCTTGCTCATACCCAACCATAATAAATACCGGCGTTCCTCAAGGCTCTATTCTTGGGCCTCTACTTTTTGCCATATACATTAATGACCTTCCATTACACGTCGAGCACGCATTCCTATTTGCTGATGACTGTACTATCTACTACGACTGTACTATCTGAGTGATACAAGTTGCAACACACTCGAACTATCGTTACAAAAAGATACAGACAATCTGATTAAGTGGAGCATCGGAAATCGCATGCTAATTAATATAATTAAAACAAAGTGCATGTTAATATCAACTAGACAAAAATTACAAAATTCTGAGAAAACAACACTTCAGATCTATATTGGTACCTCACCAATTGAAAACGTTAATGAACATAAAACTCTAGGAATAGTCGTTGACCAGCATCTTAATTGGAACTCACATGTTCATGCACTGACTAAGCAAACGGCACAGAAAGTTTACCAGTTAGCTAAAATCAAACATTTCCTAGATGAAGATGCACGAAAATTGTTCTATGTATCTCACATACAAACAAACCTTGACTATTGCTCCACAATCTGGGATGGTTGTTCTATGTCCAACACAAAAAGACTCCATTCACTACAAAAGCGTGCAGTGCGTCTAGTTTCTGACAACTGCCAAACACAGTGTGTAGATCTATATAAATATCTCAAAATACTGCCTCTAAGAAAGCGCTTTCTGTTCAACAAAGCTAAATTTGTTCACAAAATCCTGTCACAGAATGCTCCAACATATCTGTGGCCAATGTTCAAATACAGTGAAAGACGCAGTCAACGCCTTAACAAAATACAAGTGCCCAAGCCTAGGCTTGACTTATTCAAGAAAAGCTTAGCTTACTCTGCTGCTCATCTTTGGAACTATCTTCCACATTATCTAAAACATAACAACCTCAGTCCCTATTCATACAATCGTAAACTTTTCGAATACTTTATGAGTTCTGATTATCTGCCCCCCTAATATGATTATTTTTCCGAACAAATGGTATAATATCGAGTGTAGGTTTAATGATGATGTTAGTGCTTTTCAACATATTTTGTTTCATGGTAATACTTAGTTTGTACTTTTCAACATATTTTATTTCATGTTTATAATTAGATACTGTGAATGTGAGTATGCTATTATTTTACCTGTACAACGTTGAATTCCTTGAATTGATGGGTAAATTGTATGTGAGAATAAATGAAATCAGTATAAAAGACGGGAGAAAGGAAGGGCAGAATGTCAGACGGGCCTGCGTGCCCAATTCTCAACCCTTTGAAAATAAAGTTCGTTCGTTCGTTCGTTCGTTCTCTCTCTCTCTGTCTGGGCGAGCAACCAACAACAATACTAATGCGAATTTACGAAATTGTTATGGGCTGACTAACACCAACAACTGTGAAGTACAATAACAATCGCGTCATTGACCAAATGTTCCAGATTTTTTTTTAGAAAAGTAGCTCAAACGAAACAAGAGACCAAATGGGGGTTTAGATCTAGACCAAGTAAATGGAGCAAAGTTCTAATTTTAAACAACAATACATTTATATGTCATATGTTCAACTAATATGCATAAAAATAATGTTGTTGTTGTGTTTAAATTGGGATTGGGTGGGGTAGGGAGCGTTGGGGAGTTAGTAAGTCTCTCAGTTTCTCGTAAAAGTTGTTATATTGTCAATAGCGACTTTTTTTTTTTTTCATAAAGTTCATGTAAAACTTTGCTCAAAAAGAAATCTGTCGTTTTTATGTTATTGTAAATTATTAACTTCATGACTGAAACACACAGACTTTCTTTAAATATATCGACCTATCAGCAATGCAGACCCCAGGGTCCGATATTAGCGTTGAGTTAATCGGGCCACTGTGCCCTATCAAGCAATTTGTAAAAAGCAACCAAAGAGGGCTTTGCACAGGAAACCTAATTCATCATCATGTGACGTATTCTTTCCAGGACGTTGTCTCCGTTACAGCTGCTCTGAACGCATCACGATTCTGGGTAAGTCGACCTGCATCAGCCAAAGACAAGTTCAGACTCTCTGTGATATCCTGGGTCCACCGTCGTCTATGTCGACCCCTTCCCCTTTTTCTAGGGACCATGCCTTCTTCCATCACTATTTTTTCCAGACTATTGTCTTTTTATATGACCGAAAAATTTCAGCTTCCTTATTGCGATAGTATTTATGAGCCAATGTTCCTGTACGTTTAGTGAGTGCAGTACTTCTCTGTTGGTCTTTTTTTCTGTCCAGGGTATTCTCAACATCCTTCTGCAGCATTTCATTTCGAATGACGTAACCTTTTTTGCAACTGTTTTATTGAGTGTCCAAGTCTCGCAGCCGTATGCTGCTACTGGGAATATACATGCTCTGATCAGTAGTAACTTTGTTTCTTTGCTTGTGCCTTGCCATAGGTTTTTCATCTGTATTAGTTTATGTGAAGCAATTGCAAGTCTTCTTTTAATTCCTACTGCCCAGTCGCCAGAGTTGTTGATGATTGATCCTAAGTATTCGAATTCATTAACACTTTCCAGTTCTTCGTTATCAATTTCAATTTCTGGTTTGTTCTTTACTTTGTCTGTTGTCAATACTTTGGTCTTCTTGGTGTTTAGGTATAGATTCTGGGCCTCGCTATGTTTTTTGGTGGACGGAATTAATTGTTCAAGTCCTGGGTTGGTCGATAGGAGGACTGTGTCGTCAGCATATCTGATTTCTGGGATCTGGTACCCGCCGATGTTAAATGAGTCAAACTCTGTGTGTTCTTGGTCATCTCTTACGTTTCTCATGATATTCTCGGCATAAATGTTAAACAGGTAAGGGGAAAGGGTACAGCCTTGTCTTACTCCTTTCTGTACTTCAAACCATTCTGATGTTTCCCCCTCTATTCTTATGGCTGCCTGTTGTTCTTGGTACAGCAGTGCGATGAGTTGTATACGGTGGTTTGGAAATCCCATATTTTCCATAATAGCCCATAACTGCTGATGTTGTACACAGTCGAAAGCTTTGGTGTAATCAATGAAACAAGTATGTAGGTCAACGTTGAATTCTCTACACTTTTCTATGATGATCCTCATGTTGAATATATGATCTCTAGTGCCTCTACCTGGTCGAAAACCCGCATGTACTTTGTTTATTTCTGTTTCTAGCTTTTGTTGCATTCTTTTCATTATGATTTGTAATAGTACTCCCACGCCCCCCCCCCCCCCCTCCGCCCCCCCCCCCCCCTCCCCCCCGTTCACAAAGTTCCGGGACTCATTTTTAAAAAATTGAATAAGTAGACTTACATACTAGTTGGTTCTATCTCCTTCAAAGTAGTTCCCTTGTGAGTGTACACACTTATTCCAACGTTCCTGCCACTGAAGGAAGCACCTCTGGTAGTCACTTTGCGGAATAGCCCTCATTTGTCTCGTCGCGTTGGCTTGAATCTGCTCAATGTCATCGAATCTACGACCTTTCATTGTTTTCTTAAGTTGCGGGAACAAGAAAAAGTCACACGGAGCAAGATCGGGTGAGTATGGAGGATACGGTAGCAATGGAATGTTGTGTTTCGTCAAAAATGCGTTTGTGGTGACAGACCTGTGTGCAGGTGCATTGTCATGATGAACAAGCCAATTGCCTGTGCGCCACTTCTCAGGTCGATGTCTGCGCACAGCGTCGCGGAGGCGTTGCAGGACTGTTTTGTAGAATTCAGCATTGACACTCTGTCCTATAGGGACGTATTCATGATGCACCAGGCCATCGTTGTCGAAAAACGCTATTAACATGGTCTTGACGTTGGACTTGACCTGTCGTGCCTTCTTCGGCCGAGGAGATGATTGCGTTTGCCACTGGGAGGACATTTGCTTTGTTTCCGGGTCATATCCGTACACCCAGCTTTCATCACCATTTATTATCGAGGACTTGAAATTTGTGTCGTTTTTTGCTATCTCAAGGAGGTCAGTGCAAATGGACAACCGATCGTCCTTCTGGTCCTCAGTCTGATGGCGTGGCACGAGTTTCGCTGACACCTGTCTCATGTGCAAATCTTCAGTTACGATTTTATGGCACGTACCAATTGATATGGCAATATCATCAGCAACCTCTCTGATAGTCAGACGTCGGTCAGCGCGTATCATTTCTTGCACACGTGCTACGAACTTGTCGGTGTGGAGGTGGAGGGTCTCCCTTGACGGGGGCCATCTTCAAAGGATCGGAGTCCACTTTTGAAATGGGAATACCACTCAAATGTTTTAGATCTAGTTAAACAGGACTCTCCGAAAGCTGTTTGCAACATTTCGAGAGTTTCGGAACCCGTTTTTCCTAGACGAAAGCAGAAATCAGTGCACACACGTTGTTGAATTGTTCCGTCCATTTTTGAAACGCGACGAGCACTACTAGGTCACATCCGCTTATACGCTACCACACAGCGCATGCGCAAAATTACAAACTTCAGGTTTGGTACATATAGTAGCACGTGGTTGACACGTGCACTGTGTTAATATCACCTAGCTCCGTATAACGGTTTTCCGGATAAAAAATGAGTCCCGGAACTTTGTGTATTTTGCTGGCATGGCTTATAAGAGCTACAGTTCTGTAGTTTGTGCACAGTTTCAGGTTGCCCTTTTTTGGCAAGGGTATGTAAATTGATCTTTTCTATTTACCTAATTATGTAAGTAAAATTCCACTAAAGAGGGCTCTGCACGGAAACCTAATTATGTAAGTAAAATGCCACCAAAGAGGGCTCTGCACGGAAACCTAATTATGTAAGTAAAATGCCACCAAAGAGGGCTCTGCACGGAAACCTAATTATGTAAGTAAAATGCCACCAAAGAGGGCTCTGCACGGAAACCTAATTATGTAAGTAAAATTCCACCAAAGAGGGCTCTGCACAGGAAACCTAATTATGTAAGTAAAATGCCACCAAAGAGGCTTTGCACAGGAAACCTAATTATGTAAGTAAAATGCCACCAAAGAGGGCTCTGCACGAAAACCTAATTAGGTAAGTAAAATTCCACCAAAGAGGGCTCTGTACAGAAACCTAATTATGTAAGTAAAATGCCACCAAAGAGGGCTCTGCACGGAAACCTAATTATGTAAAACTGATTGATTTATAAATCACCACCACACATGCTATTAAGGTGCTTTGGGATAAGAATCCTGGAAATGGGGCCCACTGATTGTGGCGGGGTGGTACAAGGTGAATAATAATTAATATGAGCTTGTGTGCATGTAGCTGGACCTCGTCTTGTAAAACAAATTGCCACAGAAACTACGACAACAAGAGAATGCGAATGTGTGGTGCAGACTTTCTGCTAGGAGGCCATCTCCAGTGGTAGCACCATGCTCCTTAAGGTGCGCCAACGAAGATGTTGATGAGATTATCCTACCTGAGCTTTCGACTGGCTAAGCGGTTAGAGCACCTTCCTCCCGCAGCACAGTTATTGGGTTCTATGATCAAACCTGGTGGTGTCGCTCCAGTCTACTCAGCTGTAAAGAGGTGCCTGACTCTGCTCTTGAATAAATGAAGGGAACTGGTCATCATACCTCTTAAAAATGTGCGCAGTACGATGTGGTCTCTAACACTTCAATCCCTCTTGCTATGGTACTCCCTTTACCTTGTCCTACTTGTACCTCCCCATCGTGGGTTGAATATGATATTTTTATCCATTAATTTCTTCTTCTTCTTCTGCGTTCGCCCTGAAAAGGACGTTTGTTACGTTGTGTCTCCGTTTACAGCAAAGCTGCGATATCTGCGCCTTTCGGCCCGACACATCTGTTTTCGGCATGGCATTTTTTGAACCGGGTTAGTGTTATGATTAAAATTCATAACATGTATGTCTATATCGAAACGGTTCGACAAGTGGTCCTATTTGTTTATGATCGGTGACCATTGGTTACAGGAAGTACGTCATGACTTTTGGGTCGAGTTGCAGACGCCTAGAGTAGTGGTCTGTTGAGGTTAGCGATCTGTCAAACGGGCTCTTCTCTGTGTGTTCTTCAAGGCAGATGGACCTGTGTTTTATGAGCTCCTGAAGCGAAGTCCAGTTCGAGTGAGCTGTTTGTAAAACTGATTCAATACCGTTTTATTAGTTTATAAACTTATATTATAGCATTGCATGATATATTCCTACTATGTTACATCACTAGATCGTCCATAAACCTCCGTGAGACGATGCTAGTATATTTGGGAAAGGAATTATGCTTTATCTGCAGAACGTGAGTGTTTGAACTATAATAAAATGTGTGAAAATGTCCTCGAAATTGTTCTACTAGAAGACGTTTACAGACCGATACTAAAGACTGTAGAGTTGACGCCATAAACTACTGTATGCGCATTTCAAGAATGTATCTGTGGAGCTTCGTCTCGTCGAATAAATATTGGTGAAATTGTCCAGGCTGTTTTAACATGGATATGAAGATGTGGAGTTGTTTTACCGTGTGCGTGGTCTGCTGGACATCCCCTATGTGACTTTGGCCAGAGTAACACTAAATCTACTCTAACTATTATTATTATATAAAAGACCCGCAACAGCAAAAATGGGAGTCTCAAGCCGGAGATCCGGAATTTAATATCTTGCCGATTTCAAGCAGTATATTTCAAGTCGTTGGACTTTGTTTCGTGAGAAATTCAAAAATTTTCAAAATGGCGGTTCCTTACGTCTGCTGATCTGAACGTGGTTGAATGAACTTGAATTGCTGTCCTATTTTCACTTACCTACGACAGAAGGTGAAGACATTCAAGGAAGACGATTTTCCTAGCAAGTTTTATGCCAAAAGATGGCGTATTTTCAAGAAGACGACAGACCAAAGCGAAGTCCAGTTCGAGTGAGCTGTTTGTGAATCCTGAACCTAACCTGGTCGACAAGGAGCTTGTATCATCTTTTCCTTGCGAAGGAGGCGTTGAAACCAGGAGGATTTTTTTTTACTGGCATAACAGATAAGTACATTTAAGGTTACATGCAGCGTGAGATGCTGATGACCTTGTTTGCCAGAGTTTTTTTTTGTCTCTATGTATTTTCGTGTCCATATGTTTGTGAGAATAGTGTTAGGATGGTGGGACATGAATTTTTTCACTACCTTGTTCGTATGGTCGAGAAAATTCTTGAGCGTTCTGTAGGGTTTGGTTTATGATTTTCTCAAATAGCGGGGTCGGCATTACAAAGCTGTGAGTTATCTGCTGCTATTGAGATTATCATTACCACTGTTTGTTAGTTGTGCAGTATTGTTAATTGGCAAGTTTGTTTTTGTGGTTAAGTTGACTGTAATTTTTTTATTCAGTTTTTTCTTCATTATTGGTTGTAACATTGTTGATCTAACCTTGCTATCCCTCAGTTATTAGATGTCATACTTGTTTTAAACTCGTGCTTGTCTTGTCATAAGTGTGATAGAGCTCCATTTTGCTTATTTGTTCTACAATGTATACATTTCTGCCTTAGTTGTTCATTTGTATTTTCTTGCTTTAGCTCTTGTCATTGTCTTTAGTCAACCTGTTCGTATCTATCGTTTTGCTCCTAGTATAACATCTATTATTACATGCAGTTGGGTGATTGTGAAGTGGTGAAATAATTGTTGAATATATTGCTCACATATTCATTATATAATATTTGCATTATTGTTTAGCTATTGGAAAGCACAATAATTGTGAATTATGGCTTCCTTGGAGTATTTTATTAAGGCTGGAAAAGAATTTGGTATGAAAGGCGAGGCTTTAAGGGAATATGCATCCACTGAGTATGAAAAAGAATTAAAAAGGTTGGAAGCCAAATGAACTCAGGAATCAAAGGCAATTAGAGAGGGAGGAGAAGAAGAGAGCTGAAGAATTGCAATTGGCTGAAAAAAGGAGAGAAGAAGAATTAGCTGAAAAAAGGAGAGTGGAACAAATACAATTGGCTGAAAAAAGGAGAGAAAGAGAAGAAGAATTGGTTGAAAGAAGGAGACAAGATGAAATGGCTCTTGAAGAAAAAACATTGGCACATCAACAAGAACTCAGAATGGCAGGAATTTAGTTGGAGAAATTGAGACTTCAACAACCACAGGTTAATGTAATGAATGGTGAAGCTGGAAAAAAAGACCATGCTTCCACTTTTAAGCTCGATTTGCTAAAATTTAACTCAAATATCGACGATATTTCATGCTTCTTAAATATATATGAAACATATTGCCAAGAGTTAAAAATTGATAGAGCTACTGGGTCTAGTAGGGTCATGAATTTATTGGTGGGTGATGCTCTTACTGCAGTCTGTGCTATGGATGATCAGACTAGAAATGACTATGACTGAATTTATCAGCAAAAGATTTTACTGAATTTATCTCTATTCTAGTTTAGGGTCATGAAAGCTGTACTTTTCTAGGTGGGTTGATTTGTCCAAGATTGAAAAAAACTTTTGAAGGGTTGGCTGATTTGATTCTGAGAGACAAAGTGTTGTCTTCAATTAGTGGCGAATTTTTGTCATTCCTACAGGAGAGGAAACCTGAAACATTATCCAATATGGAAAATTTCGGACGCCAATATCAAATCGCTCATCCGGGTAGGAACCTTAGTAGAAATAACATTAAGGATTCCTTGCCAGTGGCATCTGCTAGGACTGTAAACTATAATTCACCTAGGCAGAGATCAAACAGTATGGACAGGAACTATCGACTAAATAGAGATCATAACTATGGCACTAACAGAGGCAGATACAATTTTAACAAAAGATCACAACAGCCTCAAAAAAATTATAACTCTTATGATGATGGTTATTTTCATCAACCATCATCATTCCGGCCTAATGATTATCAGAATAGAGGAGGTTATAATGCCAGATCAGGCAGAGGACAAAGGTCATTTTATAGAAATAATGAAAATTCTTTTAATAACAGAGGTTCTCAACAGAACAATAACTTCAGACAGTCAAGAAATCATGAACGTTCAAATGCTGTTGTACATGTTGGTGACAATAATCCAGTTCAGACTAATAATAGTATATCACATGCAAATGCGTGTAGTGTGGATTTGTCTAACAGTAATAATTGTTCTGAATGTAACTCTTTATTTCAGCTACAGGGAGTCCCTAGGCTTTTATGTGGACATCCTTTACCAGTCATGTCCTCATATGATGGAACAGGTTCACTCGTATTTAATAAGGGTTTTGTGAACAACCAACTTGTGTCACGTCTCAGGGACACAGAATGCACAACGATTGGTGTGCGCAGGTTGTTGGTACATCAATCAGATTATACAGGAAGGGAGGTGAAATGCATTACATTTGATGGCACAGTGGAATACTATCCAACTGCGGAAGTATTTTTGGATACCCCATACTTTACAGGGAGAACTCTCGTGTGCCTGTTGAATAACCCTATTGCCGGAATAACATTGGGAAATATTCCTGCTCCTTGTGAATGCACAAAGGAAGATATTGAAAAATGAGAACAACAGCATCTGATCAGTGCAAATGCTGTCATAACTAGAGCTCAGGCTCGTGCTGAATTGGATCATCACAACCAAATTGAAAATGTGGTAGATGAGGTGATGAATGATGAGAGTGAAACTGAGGAGATGGTGACTGAAGAGGAAAATAATGATAAGGAGGAAGAGGAAAATGATGATGACCTACGCGTGGAACTTATTGATAAGGATTCCTTCATTCAAAGACAGAATGATGATGAGTCTTTAAAGAATTTTGTTCAGGCTGCAAAATCAGATGATGTGATGTTTGATGATAATGCTAAACACTGGTACACCTTAAAAAATGGAATTTTGATTAGAAATTTTCAAGATTCTATATCTGTTTAAAAAAAAACAGATCATGGTACCAGCTTGTTTTCAATCATTTGTTTTACGACATGCCCACGATATTAATTGTGCTGGTCATTTGGGAATCGCTAGAACAAAACAGAGAGTTTTGTCGCATTTATTTTGGCCTGGTGTGACAAAAGATGTCAAGGCTTTTTGTCGCACTTGCACAGTTTGCCAAGGTGTGGCAACTAGAAGGCCAAAACATAATGCGCCTATCCAAGGCATCCAATATTTCTTTGCGTCCCTTCGCAAAGATGGCTATTGGCCTTATTGGTCCATTAAAGGTCACTTCAGCTAGAGGGCACAAATATGTGCTGACATGCATTGATATGTGCACACGCTGGCCAGAAGTGATACCTCTTAAAACTATATCAAATGTTGACGTAGCGGATGCGCTATTTTTAATTTTCAGCAGATTGGGTTTTCCCGAAAACATAATATCAGATCGGGGAACTCAATTCGTCTCGGACGTAATGAAACAAGTAATGAAAGAGTTTGATATTGATCGTTCTCTTAGTTCAATCTATCACGCCACCTCGAATGGTAAAATTTAGCGGCTCAACAGAAGTTTGAAGCAGATGTTGGGTAAAGTTACGACTAAGTATCCGCAAAATTGGGATCGAGTATTGCCCGCAATTTTATTTGCTTACAGAGAAATTCCCAACGAACACACCGGGTTCGCGCCATTTGAGTTAGTCTTTGGTGCTAAACCTAGAGGACCTATGTCCATTTTAAAACAATTGTTGGTTGGAGCTGACATGAATGAAGATGTTCAAACCTCTTACCAATATGTTGTCAACTTGAGAAAAAAGATTATCGACGCATGCCAAATAGCAGTGGAGGCGTCAGAAAAGGCTAAATTAAAGGCTCGTTTGTTTGCCAATCAAAACATGAAACTGCGCCAATTATGGCCAGGTGATGAGGCTTATGTATTACTACCTAATAAGGACAATAAATTACTTGTTTCATGGAGAGGACCTTATACAATTATTGATAAATTGTCAGATGTTGACTATATTTTATCTATTAATGGGAAGTAAAAAACTTTTCACATCAATATGTTACAGCAATTTCATGCTCGTCCTCCACATCTTAAACCAGTCTTTGAAGCTATTGACGAATCTGTTGATCATCGCTCTTCCTTAGCGGTAATACAAGAAGAGGGGTCTGACTTATCTGATGGTACTGAACCACTTTTATCATTACCAATCTTACATCTTTTAGCTACTGATAGTTGGAAAGTTGTTTCTATTGCACTAACTCTTGCTTCTCATCAGAAGGAGCAGATTTCTCAATTACTGCAATCTTTTTCTGACGTGCTCACGTATGTTCCTGGGCATACTGATATCATTCAACATGATATCTTGCTAACAGATTTCAGACCTATCAAACTGAAACCATATCCTATACCTATTCATTTACAATCACAGGTACAGGAAGAAATAAAAGAAATGATCAAGTTAAATATCATTGCCCCTTCAAATTCACCATATAGTTTTCCTATGGTCTTGATTAGGAAAAAAAGATAAATCTATTCGTATTTGCATAGATTTCAGGCGCTTAAATGCCCTGACTATTCCAGACGCAGAATCATTACCATTATTAGATTCTCTTCTGGACAAATTAACTACTGCTACTTTCTTTACAAAATTTGACTTGTCAAAGGGCTATTGGCAAGTGCCATTATCTGACAAAGCTAAGCCTTATACAGCTTTCGCTACACCTCAAGGATTGTTTCAATTCAATTTTATGTCGTTCGGTCTTGTTAACATTCCTGCTACCTTTTTTTGCATGATGCGTAAACTTTTCTTTGACCGTGAGGATTTAATCACTTATCTTTTGGCCGAATACCATCACCAACCAAGATCTGCTTACTCGTAGCAAGCAAGAGGACATGCACACCATCATAGCTGGCAGACGCTGGAGCTGGGTTGGTCATGTCCTCAGAAGAGACCCCGATGCCATCACAAGAACAGCTATGTTTTGGACCCCTGAAGGAAAGCGAAAGAGAGGCCGACCAAAAACAACTTGGCGGAGGACTGTGGAGGCTGAGATGAAAAGAATGAACCAGAGTTGGGGCACTGTACGAAGGATGGCCACCGACCGTGCAAAGTGGAATCAATTTGTTGTTGCCCTACAAGACGCCACTAGGCGTGATGGCCACTGACTGCTTTGACGGTCGGTGGTTAAGGATCGAAGAAGAAGAAGATTGATGATATTTGTCTATTCCATCAAACTTGGGAAGAACATGTTATTAGAATTCACTCTTTGTTGAATACCTTGCGTCTTCATAATCTTACTGCTAGACCTTCAACAACCAGAATAGGATTTACTGAAATTTCTTTTCTTGGTCATAAAGTAGGAGGTGGGTTTCTTAAACCTGAGGATTCTACCATCTCGAAAATCTTGAAATTCCTCGAACTAAGAAACAGGCTCGCAATCTGTTAGTCTTGGTAAATTTCTATAGAAAATTCTTACCTAATTTTTCAGATATTACCTCAGTTCTGTTTTCGTTGGTAAAGAAGAACTCGCCAAACAGTATTATTTGGTCGCATGCGTGCGATGTCTCCTTAAATTTACTTAAATGCTCTTTTTCTAAATCACCAATTTTGAGATTTCCTGACGCTCGATTTCCTTTTACCCTCAGAGATGCTACAGGCATCGGTGGAACGTTGATGCAGGAGTGTGAAGGCTACATGCACCCAACTATGTATTTCAGCCGAAAATTGTCGCCCACAGAGCAGCGGTATCCCATTGTGGAAAGGGAGTGGATGGCGATCATGTTTCGTTTCACCAAGCTGCAACGGTACCTCATGGGAGCCCGATTCACCCTGGAAACCGACCAGAAGGCATTGTCATATCTCAAGACAGCGAGATTCAAAAACGAAAGGGCTGCTAGGGCCTCGCTCGCGCTTCAACCATATGATTATGACATCAAAGCCATTAAGGGAAGCCAAAACGTCTTGGCTGATGTTCTGTCGCGTTGCATAAAAGACCCTATATCACCTATCAACTCCACGAATACAGGTGACTCACAGAATTTCAACTAACCCATGAACAAACTTCATGATGTCCTGATCAAGAAACTATTACGTGTATGATGACGTGATCGTATGACACTAATACTTTTTGTACGCTAACTATGCTGAAAACTATTCTACATGGTTGCATTTTCAAAGAAAGAAACATTGCTGATATGATTAAGCAGTTAACATAGCAAAAGGATGCTGATGAATTCTCCAATGCTCAAAATGGTGTAATATCTTGTTGAACTCAGTGCACTCCGTATGGATGTTGTGCCTTAATGACGATGTTTATGGTCGACGTACAAGCCTACGTATACACATTACGTGAAATGTTGAAAATGATGTCATTTCAAGACGTTTTCGTGCGGACATGTATTGTCAATTTTAATTGCAAAAAACTGACGTATCCATATTAAGGGACATAACTCTGTGATGACTGACTCGAAGTATCGAGGGGACATAACGATTAAATGTCCTATCTGACTAGTTTTCGGTTGCTGTTTACTGTGTGTATTAACATTTGGATTCGTACGGACATACTATCACATGGAGAACAATCATGGACATTGTCAACGATGAATTTGGGAGCCGCGCTAGCGTAGTGGTTACAACACCGCTCTGTATCTGGCGACCGGGTGATACAGGATCAAACCCGGGCGACGGCATTTAAGGATTTTTCGTCGACCGGGATTTGGACTGGATTAACTCGAGACCTGGCGAGGACATTTGAAGGAGTGTCGTCGACCAGAGACTGGCGGCTCCTGAGCCGACCCAGCTGCAATGGGTACCTCCGAAATCGGCGAGTATTTGCCTGAATGGCGAGGGACACCTGTCTCTGTACAAGAAATAAAGGGATACTCACGTAAAATCAATGTCAGGTTAGACATAAATAATAACCTGAGATTTCGCCTCGAGTATTAGCGGGCGAACGCAAAAAAAAAAAAAAAAAAAAGATGAATTTCAACATTCTTTTAAAAATGGTGTATGAACATTTATTAATTAGCGGAAAGACAGTGCACTATAGACCTTAACTACTATGTGTAATATTAAGTGATGATTAATGTGAATTCACTAAAAAATTGTTGCGTTTTGACACAAATCTATGTCACACTCACACTAGAATTTGCAACATTAATTGACTAATACGCCATACTATTATCTATTGGTACAACACATAAGCATAGTCTTATCTATTGCTCCCACAAATGTGTCATATACAAGATTACCTTGCTTCTCTTACCATTAATATGTTATATTGATGACATATATTTTTGTGGTACACATACGTTTGATCATTTCACAAAAATGTCGCATTCACTCATTTCATTATTTTATTGTCTGCCTCATGTCATCTATTGTCTCTTTTACACAATTGTATTAATTTTAATGCTTTGCATTATGACTATTAACTAATATGAGATTAATTGACTACTGTTACCCGACGTGACGGATAGGTGTTTTTTGGACGGTGTGCGGTATGGGAGTGCCTGGACTGATACCATCATTTTTTAATGATGTTGGATGTTTTGTGATAGCTACCTCACATTGTTGTTAAAACGATTTTTGTCCTTTGTAGTCAATGGTTTTAGCATTCTTTGCTACTGTCCATACATTAAGTGTTTATTTGCCTACTCTGTGGCGCAAACCTGGGTGCTATGCTACTTCATTCTAACAGTAAAATTTGATGATACTATCTTTTCACTCCAGTGATGTTGAAAGCATTGCATGGTATATTCCTACTATGTTACATCACTAGATCGTCCATAAACCTCCGTGAGACGATGCTAGTATATTTGGGAAAGGAATTATGCTTTATCTGCAGAACGTGAGTGTTTGAACTATAATAAAATGTGTGACAATGTCCTTGAAATTGTTCTACTAGAAGACGTTTACAGATCGATACTAAAGACTGTAGAGTTGACGCCATAAACTACTGTATACGCATTTCAAGAATGTATTTGTGGAGCTTCGTCTCGTCAAATAAATATTGGTGAAATTGTCCAGGCTGCCTTAACATGAATATGAAGATGTGGAGTTGTTTTACTGTGTGCGTGGTCTGCTGGATATTCCCTATGTGACTTTGGCCAGAGTAACACTAAATTTACACTAACTATTACTATTATATAAAAGACCCGCAACAGTTAGCCTTCCCTCTTCGATCCCTACTCTCTCAGCCAGACTGCAGTGATACAGCCTGTTTCCAGGACCACCACGTGGAGGTGGAGTAGCGTCTTGGTCAGCTCTGGTTCGCTGACCAGAAAAGCAGTTAAGCTATGGGTCGCTTACTACATTCCTCACTTTTGATGCGTCTTAGGTACTATCCATTAGTTTAAATAATAACAATAAAAACACAGGTAGAAGCAGGCCCTACGAGAAGAGGGACCAGCAGGGCCATTTGGCCTCATCTCACCGGAGGCTCGTCAACTCAGCCAAGGATGCATGATCCACAACTTTGAGGGGGACTCTCAATCTGAAATGGCCTGGTCCTTAGTTCTCTGAAGGCCTTTTTTTTTCCTTTTAAAAGGTAACGGGAGGAGAGCGATGATCTTCATTGTCTCCCCTCGTCCACCATCTTAGTCTACCCTGTTCAACCTAATTGTCGGTTATAATTTAATTATTAATTAGGGTATTTAATGTCATTTTATTTTCAGTTGCCTTATTTTCTAATTCCTATTGTCGTTTGCAATTGATAGCTTTTGGTGGTGTCAATGTAGTGGAGAGAGATTTGGGTATCCTTGACCTGTGTACATGGGATATGGTGCCACCAGGATAGGAGGATTTCAGGCACCTCGGATCCTGTGTATGGGAGTTGGGGACATCCAGATGCTAGGATTTAGAGGCAATAAGCAACCGATGTATGACCAGGGAGACAGCTGGTTGTATTGAAACTTGACCCTTTTGTCAGTCACGTAGCCCCGCACGGTGCTTGCAATGTGGACTCTTTCGACACTATTTGACTGTCCTAATCTTTAAATCTTCCATATTTTTACCATTTCTTGTAACTTTTTAGATTGATTTGGGCTATCAATCATTGTCCTTCGTTCTCAATTTCTGTCCACATCTATGAGATTCTCGAGTGAGTGCACACGCACTATACGATACGCTTTTCTGTTTTATTTTTGTTCTTCGTCTATTGCCCTTTTCTCCATTTCTTCACTTCCACTGTCTTATCTATAGCTTACACCTTCTGGGGGAACCTGCTGCAGTGCAACGGAAGGGTAGGCAAGCTATCGGGCCTGCGAAGCTCTGGGACCAACCCCCATAATTACTTGCGGAGAGCTTAGGGCCGTAGATAGCACTTAATAAAGGGGGGCTGGGGGGGGTGGGGGGGTTTGAACACCCCCGTATCTACGGCCCTGGGAGAGCAGTATGTTTTACTTTATATGTTTTTCGTTGTTTTGTGTATGTACCATTTTAATATCGATTGGAATTCCCCTGGGGCATCTAAACTAAGCATCCTATCCTTACATTTGTGATAAGAGGTTTTGATGTTAATACAATTAAAGGTTAACAAGGTGAGGTCAAGCTATGTAAGTTCCCTGAGTAAAGAATGATGTATTTCTCAGGGTCCCTATCCGCTACCTCTTCTGATCTCACCCAGTGTAAAGTAATCTCTGTGGTATTATGTGGCTAAGTGTCTAGGGTAATGTATGCAATATATGTAATTTCAAAAAATGACAGAACTTCAACTTAACCAAATTTAAGTAAGCAAGACTGTTTAAAGGTTATTTACAATTTATTGTTCCTGTACCTCAATCTTTATGGGGTCAGGAATTCTTAAAAATCAAGAAAAGGATATTTACAAACTAGAAATAAATGTGTTGGACACTCTGTCCATGTCTGTAAACAAAAGTCACTGGAATGACTAAACCCTCTGTTCTTGTTACTATGTTGGATACTATCACCACTCTTTCAATATCAGTCTACTTAGTGTCATCATTCCCCAGGAAATAAGTTTTATAACATGAACTGTGGTTTTGGGATGAACCGCCAGAGCCGGCTAACGGACTTATCTGGTAAAATATAATTGCTGCTGTTTTCTCAAGTAATTCAGCATCACCAAAAGTTGCGCCTTTTAGATGAAGATAAGGGTTTTGGCTTCAAACTGTATCATGAGCACTCACTCCCATATGTTCTTCACTCAGGTTATGGCACCAACGTAGTACTTGGTAATTCAACCTGGAATAAGAATAATCCATCCCTTGTAGACCTGTCTCATCTCTTTCATCCCTAATCAATCTAAAGCTTACCTGGGTCAGCCCATTGTGCTGACAAATTGCACCAGACTTTAAATTCCGTTGTCTACAATCAGTTTCTTGTAATCACTCTTCTTCAGTGTTGATTCAAAGCCAATGTCCATCATTCGGGTTTGTCTTCCATACAATAGTCATGGTGTGCATAATCTAGCACTGTAACCTGTTGATAACGTCGTTCTAACATTCCCTACATGATTTTATATAATATTTAAACATTGTGGCACTCCAGAAGCCGATATCAATTTATTTACACTCACTTACAGTCGCAATTTTGTAAGGCCAATTGCCAAACATTTTTACACATTTATTTCACTTCCCAATAAGTCTGCTTAGGTACATTCATACTTAGGTCGTCGTGACACAAACTCTCCCATCTAGGCAGTATCGAAGTAAAACTATGGCACACACAAAGCCTGTTACATGTTAATAAAATATACAAATAAAATTATCTGTCTTACCCCCAAGTAAAGAATAATCACATTCACAAGCTTGACTAGCAGTAAAAAAAAGTGTTAACACTGCTTTCTAGTCCAGATGGCAAAGGCTTGGTCACAAAGTCTTCCCGCTGATGTCAGCTTGGCATGGCTTTTCAAAATACAATGGCCTGATTTTACAAGGAGGTGTTAATTTTTATCACATCTGGGTAATTTTTAAGTAATTAAATGTGCCTTTAACCTGATATGAAAATATCACTAAATTAAATTTTACTAAGTTAAGATAATATTATTATGAGGGAACCTTTATGTTTATGTGTTTAGCAATATCAGCGCTATAATTCAAGATATCCCTTTTCTTTTTATTATCTGTAGTTAGGGAGAAATAAATTATTTAAGTTTATTCAAAAACCCAAAATGGGCATTATTTCACTACAACCAAAATTTTCTTGTGCCTACAAAACGAGGTAACGATTTGATTGGTTGTTACATTTTACTACATCCTCCGATAAAAATTGGGTTGGGTGTGTAGGGGGTGGTAAAATTTTACTTGTTTTCTTAGAAATATTCAAATACTCTAGTTAAATTGTTAGCGGTAGATTTGACTGTGCCCCAGACCAATTTCAAAATTTTGTGGTTATTTATAGATTGTAAAAATACGTTAACTAGGTTTTGAAGCGGGGAATTTGAGCGTGTTGTGATACAGATACACTTCACTACAACATTATCATTGTGATTTCTAAAGTACATGTTTAATTGATCGTATTTTGCACAGTGTATCAGGTAGTGATCTATGTCATGTTCTTCCTGGCAGTGTAGTTCCTCTATCATGAAGTATGCTGCACCTAGACGGACGACGCCACAGCTTTCTGTTCAAGGGTACCTTTGGTTCTTCTTTGATTAGGCTCGTCCTTGTTAATTCTTTCAGAAGTTTGAAGGCGTGCCTGCCTTTACTACTTTCCTTCCATGTTGTCTTCCATTCCTCGTTTATAGTTTGTATATATATTTTTTTTTTTGGAATGGGGAGGTCACACACACAACCATTCACACAATTTTACAATTTTGATTTACTGTATTTGGACAGAGTGGAAGGGGGAGAAGATACTATATTTAGATATCGGAAGTCAGATTTTATTATTTTGAATTTACTACATTATATACTGAAGCACATTAAAAACGCACCACCTGTATAATCCAGGAACAGAGTGTGAAATGTAAATATAAGTGTTTACAAGTTTACATATTTGGAATCTTTATTCATTTCCTATGAATCCATGCTGTTAATTAATTTGTACATTTGATTGTTATAAAAATTCATTGCATTCTGTGCAGGCAAGGAAAAAAACCAAAACTGCAACCAATAAAAACATTCATTCACACTATCCTCAGTATCTGGTATGTCCACCGTGTGCTTGCAAACAAGATTGGCAGCGGCTCCGCATGGAACGCACAAGTCTCTGAAGGAAATTCCGGGGAATCAAGTCCCATTCACGTGTAAGAGCAGCTTCGAGCTGTTGCAGATTAGCTGGAGAACCTTGCCTGTAGAGTCTGCGTCCAAGCTCGTCCCACAGATGTTCTATAGGGGACATGTCTGGTGATAGGGCAGGCCAATCAATCGTCACAATGTTCTGCTGCTGTAGATATTGCTGCGTAATGCATGCGATGTGCGCATGTGCGTTATCCTGCTGGAGAAGCTGCAAGTCTGGATAATTTGTGAACGCAGGAGCAACCAATGCATCCAGAACCTCATTCTCGATATGTCACAGCATTAACATTTCCACGGAAGACGTGAAGAGGCAAGCGATGGTGAAAACTGAATCCTCCCCAAATGTGAAAACTGCCACCTCCAAATCGGTTGTGCTGGCGAACACAGCAATCTGCAAAGCGCTCTCCACACCATCGCCAAATCCGCATACGTCCATCAGCAAAGGATATGTTGAATCTGCTCTCGTCTGTGAATAGGACAGCATTCCACTGCAGTCTAGTCCATCTGACATGTTGCTCTGCCCATTGCAGGCGCTGCTGACGATGTCGGTGAGTCAAGTTTGGCCCAACATAAGGTCGTCTTGCAGTAAGGCCTGTATCTCTGAGTCGTCGTATGACTGTCATTCGAGAGACTTGCCCACGTCTACCCACTATTGCTCTTGCTGTTTGACTTGCCGGGAGAGAACGATTCCTTAGGTGACTCAGCACAATATGACGATCTTGCGCAGGGGTAGTAACTTGTGGTTGGCCGCTCCGAAGTCTATCCCGGGCACTGCCAGTGGTTCCGTAACGTTCATTGAGACGTACAATAGTGCTGTGGTGGCAATTCATCCTTCTGGCAATGGCCCGCGAGCTCATTCCGGTCTCCAACATACCAATGGCTCGTTGGCGGTCGTTTTCAGATAGTCGTGTGAAAAGATGCAGCAATAGAGAATGCAGTCAGCGACCCATAGCTTGACTGCTTGCATCAGGGTCAGCGAACCAGAGCTGACCAAGACCGTACTCCACCTCCACGTGGTGGTCCTGGAAACAGTCTGCAGCAGTACAGTCTGGCTGAGCGAGTACGGATCGCAGAGGGAAGGCAAACCCGGTCCCAAAAAATGCCGTGCTGAAGTCGGATGTGTCGACCGAAAGGTGCAGATATCACAGCTACGGCGTAAACATACACAACGCAACCACCGTCCTTTTCAGGGCGAACGAGGAAGAAGAAGATAGTCGTGGCATTTCAAGCACATGTACTGGGTGTTTTGTCTCAACGGCCTTTTTATACCGAGTATACTGCCACAACGCGTACACATTTTCAGGATCATAGCTGTTGGGAATCGTGTTGCACGTGTAACTTTCATTGTTTTCATGTAGTCCATACACAAACCCGTGGGTTGAATCATGCACTTTCCATTCCAGCAGCCATTCGCTCTCTACCTCATGACAAACACGGGGAAAATCCATTCCCACACTTTTTTTTCCAGCTTCTCGGCATCAGTATATATAATAGTGGTGCGTTTTTAATGTGCTTCAGTAGGCCTATATATCCTAATTATAACCCATCAAGGTTTGAACGGGATATTTTGTCTTTTAAAAAAAGAAAGTTTATAGTTTGCTTCACTTGACTCGTAACGAGTGTGGACTGCTCCCTGAAGATCGGAACCCATCGTACAGGCACAGAGACTCAGGACGTGACGATCCTATTGCCTTCAACTCTTGGTCACATGCCTAGAGCCTCGGAGAACTCGGCGTAACCAGCAGGCAATTTGGTGGCGGGGAAAGAGCACTGTGAGCCCTACCTTGGCTACGTATCACAAGGAGACGCAGAAACACCCACTTTATCTCCCCCAGAGCTGGCACAGTACACTTCTGGCTTCTACCCGGGGCGGTAGGAAATCCACAGGCACCCCAGCATCACAATGCCATGAAGATGACAAAGTTGGAATTTACTAACTCAAACCTGGCAGAGCAAGTCCTCCATCAGATGCGGCCGATGCTGGGCCCACTGGCGCGTGGACACGTCCCGATCCCCATCGAGACTTGCCCGGGGAGCCCACCCCGGCTCAAAAAAGCAGAGAAGGCCACTCTCCAAACCTCCGATGTCTTGCGGGCAGTGTTAGGATGTGCAAGAACATGGACAGGAAGACTCCACAACTTCCCCACTGAAGACACGCCCACGGCGACCGTTGCCTCAATTGGCTGTGTGTGGTGTACCCGGAAACGGGGCCTCCCAGTACTGAGGCACAGTTAAGTGCTTGCGAATAGTCTACTACTGGGAACATAAACAGATTAGGGATGAGCCCACTCTCCCGTTGAACAGGTGCTAAAGTCGTAGATACTGGGCCAGAAGGCGCACCGGAAACCACAGTATCACGCAACTCGCTTTTTTTTTCCTATGGAGAGTACACCGTCAAATAAATCTCGTACTGGTGCTCGCCCTGTAGAGCTCCACCAGGCAGGTGCAGTGCCGGGCTCTGAGCCTCGACAGAGCCCATCCTCAGCTACTGGAGGACCCTCTAGACCGTCTTGTGGAGTCAGCAGACGGCGGAGGAGAACTACTGACCAAAACAAAACAGAAAAAGAGAAACCCAGAGTGCCACTTGTCATGATGCACTGGAATGCAGAGGGAGTGAACAGCAAGCAGGCTGGATACAGCAAAAAGACAGAGCTGGAAAACATCTTGTATGAGAAGCAAGTCAGTGTTTGCTGTATCCAAGAGACTCACTTGAAAGCAGATCAAACCTTTAAAATAAGGGGATATCAATGCTTCAGATCCGACAGAAAAGATAGACGAAAAGGAGGAGTACTTACTCTAGTAAGGAATAACATTTCTGCACACGAAAGGAAAACCTTCATGGATGGAGCAGAATATCAGCTGTTGTAGATAAAGGTAGACAAGATGGAAATAGAACTCCTGAACTATTACTGTCCGAACAACAAAACCTGAGTCTCAGCTCTATACAGGTACCAGCCACCAACTTTATAGCAGTTGGAGACTTTAATAGCCACTCCCAGAGCTGGGGCTATAACCATCTGGATCACAGAGGTGAAGAGGTTGAAACTTGGCAAGATGATCACTCCCTAATCCTAGTCAATAATGCCACAGATACTCCTACCTTCTACTCCAGAGGATGGCACACAACTTCAACACCAGATCTTGCCTTCTCCACACCAGATATAGCTGGATCTATTAGTAGAGAAGTAGGAGACCAACTAGGGGGAAGCGACCATCGCCCAATCTTTCTTACTGTCCAGAGTGCAACTCTCAGTACAGGCCCAGCCATTACAAGATGGAACTACAAAAAAGCCAACTGGGGTTTATTCAGGCATCAGGTGAACACGCTGCTGTCTACCCTCAAGGTACAGAACAGAGACATTAATGAAGTGGTAAAAGACTTCAACAGATGCATACTACAAGCTGCAAAAGAAACCATTCCCAAAGGATGCCGGCGTAACTACATACCATACTGGTCCAGCACACTCCAAGAACGTCAGGAAGCTATGGACAGGGCTAGAAAGGACGCAGAGTCTCAGCCTTCACTTGAAACTCACAACAAATGGAAAAAGGCTGTAGCAGAGTTTCAGAGAACAAAGCTAGAAGAAAAACGGAAAAGCTGGAGAACTAAAACGGCATCGCTGAACCTTGAGAAAGACGGCAGGAAACTTTGGAGATTAGTCAAGTCTCTAAATGAAGAGCGTTCCTCACCTAGGCAGACTATCACATTGGATGAAGGTGGCAAACTTTTCAGAGGAAAACAAGCTGCAGACTTGTTTGCTAGAAGATACAGTTCAGAAAGCAACTTACCCATTAACATAGATCATCAGAGAGAGATAAGAAAAGAAATACTGGCAACCATGGGACAGACAGATACTCCTGCCCCAATGAGGGAACCCATCACACTAGGAGAACTACAGAAGGCTATTTCCAAGCTTAAGTTTCAAAAGTCACCCGGCCCAGACAAAATCAGCAACGAAATGCTAGTAAATCTGAGCTCAGCAGCAAAGACAAAACTGCTTGAGATATTCAACCACAGCTGGTTGAAAGGAACGGTACCCCAAGTATGGAGAGAAGCCATCACAATACCCATACTAAAGAAAGGGAAATGTAAGACCGAGGCTGCAAGTTACCGGCCAATCAGTCTCACAAGCTGTGTTGGGAAGACTATGGAGCGAATAGTCAACCACAGATTGAAATGGTATTTAGAGTCTGAGCAGATCCTGGTGCCGGAACAAGCTGGATTTAGAGAATGCTACAGTATAGAAGACCAAGTTACTTACTTGTCTCAAGCAATAGAAGATGCCTTCCAGGAGAAGAAAAAGGTCCTAACGATCTGGGTCGACTTCAAGCAGGCCTTTGACAAGGTGTGGAAAGATGGCCTCATTGCAAAACTTAGGAGAAGTGGAATCCAAGGCAACATGATGAAATGGATCCAGTCATACTTGCATAACAGGAGAACTAGAGTCACTCTTGACGGTCTGCAGAGCAGAAAAGTGTTGCTCCATCAGGGGGTACCTCAAGGAGGAGTAATTTCCCCAACACTCTTCCTTGTTTACATCAATGACCTGGTGAAAGATCTCCCTGCAGGAGTTAAAGCTGCCTTATATGCAGATGACCTAGTACTCTGGTGCGCTGATGAAAATGTCACCACAGCAAATTATAGAATGCAGCGGGCAGCAGACATGCTAGTGTCATGGGCAGAGAAATGGCTTATCACAATAAACACAGACAAAACCTCCACAATACTGTTCTCCCTCGCCCCCAAGGACAAATCAGCTAACATACACCTAGGGACAACCGTGATCAAGGAAGAAAGCTACCCCACCTATCTTGGGGTGACATTTGACCAAAGGCTTACATGGAATAAGCATATTGCGAATGCAGAAGGAAAGGCCCGAAGACGACTAGGCATACTCAGAAAATTAGCAGGTACCAACTGGGGAGCAAATGAACGAAATCTAAAGAAGATTTATAATGGAGTAATAAGACCACACTTAGAGTTTAGCTCAGCAGCATGGTCATCAGCTGCTAACTCACATCTGCAGTCTTTGGACAAGGTGCAAAATCAAGCTCTCAGGCTCATTACAGGAGCCATGAAAACTACACCAATAACAGAGATGCAGAAGGTTGCTGGATTACAGACATTGTCCCATAGAAGAGACACAAAAACCATGATCCAGATGGAAAAGTACAACAGTATGCCAATGCACCCAATGAAGGCAAGACTAGATGATCTGGCATTAGGACGTCTAAAGCGCAGCAGCTTTGTGCATTGGGGGAAAAGACTTATAAGACAGCATCAAGAAGACCTATCCATGAAGACAACACCACTGAAGCCCACCCTATACCCTGTACCATGGGAGCAGGCCAGCAGTGCCCTTCAAATTAATACATCAGTCAGTGGTCTCACAAGTGGATGTGAGTATAATGATCTGCAAAAACGAACTGCTACATTGAGTATGATCCAAGAAAGCTATCCCGATCAATCATGGATACATGCCTATACAGATGGATCAGCAACTAATGCTGTTAGGAATGGAGGTGCCGGTATCTTTATCTCATATCCTGACAACCACTATGAGACTAGGCACATTCCCACTGGTAAATTCTGTTCCAACTATACAGCTGAGGTTCAAGCTCTAGAGCAAGCTGCAAATATGATTTATAACACCAACTCTGACTGCCACCAGGTAGTCATCCTCACAGATGCACTGTCTGTCCTGCAAGCTCTCAAGGGTGGTAAACTCCCGCATCTGAGAAAAATGAACTAAACAAGGTAGCTGCCAAAAAGAGAACCATACTTCAGTGGGTACCATCTCATTGTGGTGTACCCGGAAATGAAAAGGCAGATAAACTGTCAAAAAAGGGAGGAGAATGTGAACAAGAAGATAATGAAGTCACATACTTTGAGAAAAAGAGAGCTATCCAGACTATCAGAAGAGAACAGAACCAACCCAAAGACGACTATCACACTCTTGACCGGCAGGGACAGATAACTATTTTTCGACTCAGGACAGGGCATAACAAACTGAATAAACACATGCACAAGCTACGATTGTCTGCTTCACCACTGTGCACATGTGGATTAAACGAACACACTGCTGAGCATGTTCTACAGGACTGTCCTCTGTATGACCAGTTAAGAAAGATATACTGGCCCAATGACTCAACACTAAACTCAAAGCTATATGGAGTTAAAGAGGAACTTCAAACAACAGTCGAATTCATCATGAGAACTCGTCTGACGGTGTAATCATCAAAGAAGCGATCGCAAGAAGAAGAAGAAGAAGAACTTGACTCGTAATCTCCGATTTTCCAAGCCCTGTTCTTACTTTGTATTTAATTATTCTTCCATGTTTATCAGTCTGGTCTGCTAACTCACGTCTGTTATTTTTCTGTTGTCTATTTTTCTACTTCTTTATTTCTTACGAGTGCCTGAAAACATACCTTTATGTTTGTCTAATATTTATTTACTGTTTACAGGCCTCGGGTTTCCCTTCCTTATGTGTTATAAATGTTTATACAACACCAAAACCTACCCCCTGCCCTGTACTTACTGTTCTTAGTCTTCTATCATTTACTAGACACAGTATTAAGGTCTTTGTCTTGTGTGGTCTGACCTATACTGTATAATAGGGGAACAACAGAAGTGATTGCGTCATTAATTGGCTGGACTGCCCATGGTAAATTTCCGGTGTTATGTGTTGTGGGTCGCACTAGTGACCGGTCATCGAAGCATCATTTTTGGTGATGCCTAGATGGCAGGGAGGATAGTGTGATTCGCTTGCATAGCTAGGTGGGGTTGTCGCACGGAAGGTCCTGGGTTCGAGTCCTGGGTAAGCCACTCACGTCTGTTGTTTTGTCTAGTTTTCTACTTCTTTATTTCTTACGAGTGCCTGAAAACATACCTTTATGTTTGTCTAATATTTATTTCCAGTTATACCAATGTGTGCTGGAACCCACACTAGCCTCACACTGCAGTCTCTGTTTACTAATGATATATTGATTGAAATAATTTCTTCCTTGATGTCTGGCCGGTTGCGTTTACGTAGGTGTTTCATTGCATGTAATGACGTCAGTGAATCTGTGAATATTGTAGCTTCCTCTGGTGGATTATCTGCAATTATTTCTAAACTTTTTAATATTGCTACCATTTCTACTGTAAAAAATTGAAGTATCTTCCGTTACACTATGACTATATGAGGAGAACTGCCATATAATAATAATAATAATAAATTCTTTAAGCGCCAAACACGGCGCATAAGGCAGAAACCAGTGCTCTCCAGGTTGTTCGTTGTGACGCCACTCCTCTTAGCTCTTGCACATTATTTAGGCCCAACGTTCTTCCTTCTCTTATTATTGTTCTTCTGAGTGTTTCTTTTGGTCTTCCTTTTTTTCCGCTTACCCTCAGGAACCCAAGTGAGCGCCTGTAGTGGTATTCTGTTGTTTTGCATTCGTAGGACATGACCGATATATGACCATCGTCTTTTCCTTATATAGTCGGAGACATATTTCTGCCTAGAGTCTTCTCTTATTTGTCGATTAGTCTTGAATTCTTTCCAACTGATGTTCATGAGTTTTCTAAGACATTTGTTCTCGAATGTATTCAGCTTGTTCTCCAATGATTTTGTTATTTTCCAACTCTCACAGCCGTATGAACTGCCATAAGACGGGGGTAAAACAGAAAAAACAAACACAAATAGTAATACGTCTTACTTTGTGGCGCAACGTAGGCTTTTCCCTGTCCTTTCTCTTAGTAAGACGTATTACTATCTGTGTTTTTTTTTGTTTTTTTTTTCCGTTACACTATAAATAATTACAAGGAATAGAAATTGACCTGCATAGTTTACTATTGGTTAGTTAAAATAGACCTAACAGTTGCGGAAATGACCATTTTCTTCACGCATGCTCAGTTCAATGTTTTGATTTTAGGAGGAAATGGATTTTGATGGTAAATCCTACCTGTCATTTTACAAAAATATGTTTTTACATCTATGAAAACAATCTACCTTATGCTAATCATTATACAAGCATTTAAAAATGTAGAATATATTTTTCCACCGTGTTAAGAATTTGGCCGGATGTCACTGTCAGTAAATAATAAATGTTTGGCTAGTCCCAGTTATGGCAGTCGGGAGTACGCTGGCACTTCAATTTCCAGGCTTGATAACAGAAATAGTCGCACTGTGCTGTACAAAGATGAACCTACCTTGGTTAATCTTAGTTAAGATAATCTTGTAGGGCAGTATGAAGCGATGGAAGAGGAAGAAAGGTTTGAATTTTGTAACAAACTAACGTCTTCTGCCATCTCCACATGGAATGTTGGCTGCAGTTTTTTCAACGTCGGTTTCTTGCCTTAATGGTACACTCTGATAGACTCCATCATGTCCATCTTTAAGACACTGTCCTGTCCATCTCTTGATGTTGTCTTCCCGCTTATAGTCTTATATTCCCCTTGCTCGTTTGCCTTTAGCTTGTTCTATTGTGATTTTTGGTAATTTTCCTTAGGCTGTATAGGCCTACCCACTATAGGCTATATTTTATCTAATTTTGATCTTAAGAAATCTTTTCCTTATGATCTTTATAGCCTGTATGTGTTTTATTCTTTTATCTTGAGATGTGCCCCATTCTACCATGTATCCATATTTCAAGGGATTCGTTTCTTTCTTCAAACTTGTTTAGTGTAGCAGTAATGAAGATGATGTATAACACTTTAAAACTATCATTTGTAATTTATTTGTTACTTGTTGGGTGTTAATTTGATCCATTGCTTTCATTGGAATGTGCTGGGTGAAGCCACAGTCTCTATACAGTGGTCAGCTGTTTAGTGTCCTCACACACCTCTAATGTATGACACACTTTGCTGTTCCTCTTCCCTTTCATGAGCCATTGATCTTGTCATACTTCTGCCTCACTTACCATTTCAGTCTTTTGTGTTCTAAAGCTTTAATCCCCTTAAGTAAGACTTCTCCTACTTCACTCATGTAGTTTAGCCAATCAGCAAAGACTGGCCATCACCGAGAAATACCATATAGTGAAATGCTAGTCTGTTTAAGGAAGGATAACATTAAAAAAAAAAAAAACCATTCATGCAGACTGATATCGTTTGGATGGTCATACAATAATAGCACAAGAGTCATCATCATTTTCCTGAAGCCACCACTACTAGTGGTCTCCTGGCAAGAAACCTGTACTAAAGCATTTATGTTCTCTTGCAGTGGTTGTTTCTGCAGTATGTTGTTGTACATGATCATGTTGCAATGTTGTTGTACATGATCATGTTGCAATATTGTTGTACATGATCATGTTGCAATGTTGTTGTACATGATCATGTTGCAATATTGTTGTACATGATCATGTTGCAATGTTGTTGTACATGATCATGTTGCAATGTTGTTGTACATGATCATGTTGCAATGTTGTTGTACATGATCATGTTGCAATGTTGTTGTACATGATCATGTTGCAATGTTGTTGTACATGATCATGTTGCAATGTTGTTGTACATGATCATGTTGCAAGCCTTTCACAAAATTATGTTAGTCACTTATCATGACATGCCTGAGGGTACATCAGTAATCTTCTTTCTTTGTCCCCTGGGAGAGGCCATATTTGAAGTGACAGCATTTTAACAGAATCACAGTTTGGTTTTACCTGAGATTTGAAAGTGAGCAAGTTTCAGTGGCTAGTTAAACAAAAAAGGCTGGACCTAGTATGGTGAAGTCTCTAACACTTGTTTCCCCTACGTAAGTATCTGCTATGGGACTATCTTTACCTTGTCAAAGCAAACATTTGGAAGTTACTATGGGCTGCATTTTTATTGTTCACATTAACATAATTCTTTTTCTAAGAAAATTTGTTCATTACCCTCCGCCTCCCCAAGGAGCATAGGCCTTTGACAGATTTATGCCAAGCTTTCCTGTCCTGTGCTATCCATTCAAAGTCTTCATGTCTTTCTCCAGTTCCCTTTTCCATTTGGTATTCAGTCACCCTCTTCTTCTCTTACTCTAGGAATTCAAGAACAAGAACTGCCTTTTAAAGCTATCAGCAGGTTCCTATTGTATATATCCTGTCCAACACCAGCGTTTTATTCACATCTCTTGTTCCATTGGCACATGAGGGGTACTCGTCATCAGTTCCACATTGGTGATGAGTGGAATACTCATCATCAATTTTGTATTGCTGTTGAGTGGAATACTTATCATCAATTTTGCATTGGTGATGAGTGGAATACTTGTCATCAGTTCCACATTGGTGATGAGTGGAATACTTATCATCAGTTCCACATTGGTGATGAATGGAATACTTGTCATCAGTTCCACATGGGTGATGAGTGGAATACTTGTCATCAATTCCACATTGGTGATGAGTGGACTACTTATCATCAATTCCACATTGGTGATGAGTGGAATACTTGTCAGAAGTTCCACATTGGTGATGAGTGGAATACTTGTCATCAGTTCCACATTGGTGATGAGTGGAATACTTATCATCAATTCCACATTGGTAATGAGTGGACTACTTGCCATCAGTTCCACATTGGTGATGAATGAAATACTTGTCATCAGTTCCACATTGGTGATGAGTGGAATGCTTATCATCAATGCCACATTGGTGATGAGTGGAATACTTGTCATCAGTTTCACATTGGTGATGAGTGGAATACTTATCATCAATTCCACATTGGTGATGAGTGGAATACTTATCATCAATTCCACATAGTGATGAGTTGAATACTTATCATCAATTCCACATTGGTGATGAGTGGACTACTTATCATCAGTTCCACATTGGTGATGAGTGGAATACTTTTCATTAGTTCCACATTGGTGATCTTTTTTATACCATTTCAATTCTTCTAATATATTTAAGCACACATTTACAAAAGTCTGTAACATTTTGGTAATTGTTTTTGTTGTTCCCCAAGTTTTTCAGAGCCACACAATAGATCTGTCTTGACAATTGAGTTGGGGATTCTTATTTTAGTGTTTCTGTATCTGATTCTGATAAAACTCTTTGCCTCCTCAAAAGTTATGTTTGCTTCAGGCTGAGGTAGATGTGAACCTTCTTTTGCCATTCTGTCAGCTTCTTCATTGCCGGTGATGTTACAATGAGATGGGATCCATTGGATGACAACACTTTTGAATCGTTGACAAAGTTTGTGGAGCACTATTCTGAGATCACCCAAGTGGATATAGAAATGGAATGTAGAACATCCAGGGCACACACAGAATGATGCTTACTACCAGCTCCACAGAAGAGAACAAGTGGTAATCTTCAGACTCCGCACTGGCCACAACAGATTGAGATATCATCTATTCAACAACCTAAAGATAGGAACTACCGATCAGTGTAACTCACTGATAAAATGACTGCTGAACATCTGCTTCAAAGTTGCCCTTTATATGCGGTACAGAGAAAGTGCATATGGCCGACGCCAGCTCCTTTCGTGGAAAAGCTTTACGGGGATTCAGATAGCCTCAAACTGACTACTGCTTTCTTTGAGAACATTCAAGTGGACGTCTGAGAGTGTACGAAGAAGAAGGATTTTAGTGTTGAACGATTCCTGTTGATTTCCATATATTTCTCAAGGCAGTGAAAGCACCCTGTGCATTTTGTATTCTAATTTTGGTATCACTGTTCCTCCAGCGTTGTCTGTTATGTTGTCAAGATTTGAGTTCAAATCTTGTAGGCATGTTTCTCCAAATGCTGTCCTGCTACTATTTACTACATTTGTTCTCATAATTTTTTGTCTTTTCCCAGTGTATTTTCAAACCCTGTTGTTCTGAGATCTGATTTAGTATTATCTAAGAATGAAGCTGAACTTATTTTTATCATCTTGATGATATCTGAACAGGGTGATAATTTATGTACTGTTTTGTACATTTTTGGTGGCATAATTTTATGACAGTTACATGATAATTTTAAACTACCAGTGATGTAGCGTAAACAAATTTTAAAAAATATAAGATAATAACATACCCTTTAACATATTAACTACCGCAAGCCGGTGGGACCGGCTTTTGAAATCCTATCATTTGGACCGCGAGCCGCTCAGAGCGTCAATCTAATTTTAGTAATAAAACGAATGAAAAATGTACTGAAACACTTTCTGATTTGGTTCGAGATTTTAAGTTGCCACCGAAAAACAAATTCCCAAAGCATGGTTGTTGTAGAACACTGGAAAATTGATATTATGTTCATATTTTTCAGCGTTTTGTGTTAGTTACCAAATCGTGTAAAACTGTTTACCGTGGCAACTAGTGATAGGACCACAAAAAATGCGTGTACATCTCGTCTAACAGCTGAATAGGCTAGAAACTTGTTTCAACAATTGACTGATAGATCTAGCGATGAGGACAAGTAAAAATGGTGTACACATTGTTTGAAATAGTGATTTTGATAGAGATGAGGTGCAAGCAGCTATAATTTATGAATATTTTGCAAGTCCTCGGCCATCGGGCAGCCGTTAAATAGCAACAACCAATATTAGAGTTACAATGGTGCTTATTGTAATAGTACACTCATTTATCTTTAAAATGACGTGTAATTCATAAAAATATGTATACAATTACGAAAACTACAGCTTACTTTGTGCAAACACCTACAGGATGAAAATGGGAAAACAATTTTATTCGGCACAGTGTTTTTCAATTCGGTAGTTAATGTGTTAAAAGATGATAGGTTACAAAACTTGTGACAACTATTTGCAAAAATGGATTGTTGTACTGAGCATGGGATGTTTAGTTAATATGTATAAGAAAATTAGGAATTTTTTTTTTAAAAAGTTAACACATCTTATAAGATTAAAGGATAAAGAAAATTGCTTACATTGTGGCCACAGTGCCTGTGTCAGAGACAGATGAACAAAATCAGAAAGGAAAGTAAGCAAGAGCTAAGTGATTGTTGTTAGTTGTTTATCACTTAGCTCAGGCTTACTTTCCTTTCTGATTTTGTTTGTTTGTGTCTGACCAAGGCCCAGTGGACCTAATGCAGGCAATTTTCTGTGTCCGTTGTCCTAGTAAGACATATTACTATTTTAGTTTTTAAACCCATAGTTAATATGTATTATCATAAGCAGAATGTATAATCTGTTAACCAGCAGATAAGAACTCTTCCACCACTTCAAAGTCTCCAAACAGGTCATCACCAGCAGCTCACTAGCAAATCTTGTCTTGGTTGCTTATTTCTTTATTTGCTGGATATCATGTCTCTGTTTTTGTTTTGTCCTTTCCTACAGTTTCTGTTTTGCGGATTTTGTCCCACCATTCAGAGCACATTAAGGCTGTCCTCAAAGCCAAGCCATCACTACCAAAGTAGAAAAGTTGCTAACAGTCCACATGATTACTGCAGCTCCCTGTTCTGTGTTTACAATGGACCCCAGTAGGTTACTGTTATAGTTGCCATCAGTTGTGTTAACAGTTCACATTAATGCAAGTCACATTAGTTTTCTAACAAATGAAAATTTTACCACATTCAGCCAAACTATCTTTAAAACACTGGCATTACCTGCAGTTGTATTTGTCCCACAGACCTGGAGCACAGCCAACCATGATTTCAATTAGCTGCATTATTTTTAATATCCCTCAGTTCATTGAAGACTCCATGTACCTAGGGCATGTGAGAGTTTTTACAGACGTCTTCCGTAGTTGACCATCTGCATCTTTCCCTTGAGCTGTTACCGAGGACAAGACCACAGCTTATTAATATAATTTTTGTTATTTTCTATCAGGCATGTCTTTTTTCATTTTGAACCATCCAGTTTTAACATATGGTAGAAAGAAAAAGCCTCGAAATCTTGCATATCTGTCTTATTATCTCTGTGCAGGCATTCGCATCTTCATTCATTCATCTCCCTTTTCTCTCCTTAAGAAACTTGGAGCCACCACTGCTTGTGGTCAACTTACAGGAAGCACGCACGATTCATGTGCTCTAGTAGTGGTAGTTTTTGTGGCAGCTTGTTTTATGTGATACATCGGCCAGCCTCATATTAGTCACATCTTGCGACATAGGAAACATTAGTCCTTTTCTTTCGTTGTCTATTCAGGGACTCCTGATAACTACACAGGACCGCAGTTTCTTTGGTGAAAATAAAAATAGTGAAGACATAGATGGTTAGAGTTTCACATCTTGCATGCATTGAATAATAGATAGGGAGCCGCGCTGGTGTAATGGTTACCACACTGCACTGGCGATCGGGTGATCCAGGTTCAAGCCCGGGCGAGTTCATTTGAAGAAGTGTCGTCGACCGGGACTTGGACTGGGTTAATTCGAGACCTGGGTGAAAACATTTGAAAGAGTGTCGTCAACCAGGGACTGGCGGCTCCTGAGCCAACCCAGCTCTAATGCACATTTACACATTTCAGCACATTTACACATTTCAGCACATTTACACATTTCAGCACATTTACACATTTCAGCACATTTACACATTTCAGCACATTTACACATTTACACATTTACACATTTCAGCACATTTCAGCACATTTACACATTTACACATTTCAGCACATTTACACATTTACACATTTCAGCACATTTCAGCACATTTACACATTTCAGCACATTTCAGCACATTTACACATTTACACATTTCAGCACATTTACACATTTACACATTTCAGCACATTTCAGCACATTTCAGCACATTTACACATTTCAGCACATTTACAGGGTGATTGAAAGGTCCCTTCCAGTGTGTAAATTGTTATTTCTTTACTCTTATCCAATTAATTTATATGGAACAAAGGTCACTGCAAAGACAATTAATTATGTGCCTATATTATGTCGTATTAACATTGCAACCCGGCGTCAGATAGTGTTTCTTCTACATATAATTTTATAGCAGGCAGCAATTCTTTCTGTCTCTTTTAATGTTGGTTTAGTGGCCATTTTAGATTTTTTTTGTTTCTGGGAATTCTTCGTTCGTCCTGAAAAGGACGTTGGTTGCGTTGTGTCCATTTACAGCGAAGCTGTGATATTTGCGCCTTTCGGCCGACACATCCAACTTCAGCACGCCATTTTTGGGACTGGGTTAGCCTTCCCTCTTTGATCCCTACTCACTCAGCCAGGCTGCAGTGATGCAGCCTGTTTCCAGGACCACCACTTGGAGGTGGAGTAGGGTCTTAGTCAGCTCTGGTTTGCTGACCCTGACGCAAGCAGTCTAGCTATGCTGCATTCCTCACTGTTGACGCGTCTTTGGTCCATTTCTGGGAATTAAAAAAAAATATACAATATTATTTGTCAAATGTGTTTTGACAATTGTTTCATGTATATCCAGTTAGACAAATGTCGAGGTGTTGTCACCTTCAAAGCATCTATACTCTGCTTAGACATCGCACACTACGCTGGCTTAGTCATGTCCGCCGCATGGAAGATGGTCGTATCCTGAAGTATATTTTCTATGGACAGCTGGCGGATGGCAAAAGAACAGTTGGGCGACCGCAGCTGAGATTCAAAGATGTGTGCAAGAGAGACTTGCGATCACTAGACATAAATCCAGCAACCTGGGAGGATGAAGCTGCTGATCGCACCAAGTGACGATGCTATCTGCGGTGCCACCTCAGATTGGGCGAAAAGAAGCTCATACAACAAGCAGAAGAGAGGAGAAAACATCGAAAGGAACACAAGGAAAATAAGCAGCTGAGGGCTGTCACCTCAAGGGCACATTCCCATAGTCAGTTATGACTGAAGGGGCTATTATTATTATTATTATTTTATCCAGTTGATACAAGTGAGGATATACAAATGTTAAAAATAGAAAGTGAATTTTCAATCGCCCTGTAATGAAAGATGTGTTGTTGCTGTTAGTTATCGTTTCTGTTTTTCAGCACATTTTTACAGATCAGAGACTGACATATCTGTTAACAGATACTAAATCTTAGCTAGTTGTTTCTCTTTTTCTGTAATAATACTACATTATTTTAATGCACATTTTTGGCAGTGAATCTTAGTACCAGCACGTATGAGAGTGGACCCTTCGAGTATGAAGACTTTCCTCTCACAGCAGAACCTGTGTACATCCTCGGAGAAATGTACAGTGCTTTGCATGGTAAGACAGCAAAATATGCTATATACATTGTTGTTGTTGTTGTTTAACTATCGCTGCTGAGTGTTTCACTCTTTTGCAGCCAATACCAAGTTGAAGACTCCTTGGTATTATCTACACTGTAGATCTAGGCTTTTCCTGTGGCTGTTCTGCCATTCCAAAATGTTCTGAGTTAAAGTCATGAGCTCCAGTTTCTCCAGCTTGCTATATATATATTGTGGCGTAAGGTTTTTATTGGTTCTAGGATCAGTATAGTACTGACAATTACAGAAATAGAATTTCTGCAGAAAGTGGTGAAGTCCCAGTGTCTGAGAGAACTACTGGTATCACAAATTAGTTACGGCTGTGAATGATCTGATCTCGAAAAATTAGTAGAGAGGAGACCGACATAACTTGCCACCTCCGCTGTGTAACTAACTGTGATATTAAGACAAGGAAACAGATTTTACTTAACAATGATAACATTGACAAGTCTTCAAATACAATTTCCTTATTATTTATTTAATATATACACTATCTACTCTTGTGCTGAAGGGTGGATGTTGAAAAATGGAATGTAATGGATTTGTAAGTTTACATATGATTTACAAATATTTATATAGATATATAAATATATTACAACAAGTTTTCCAATTATAGGAACAAAAATTATATCAGCTGTGCTGTTATTCAATTATAGTACATGTATCAGCTGTGCTGTTAATTAAGTATATATATATCATTTATTAGCTATGCTGTTAATCTTGTCTCTTTCTACGCTAAATCACTTTCTTATCACTGACACTAACTTTGCTCACAATTGCAGACGGAAATGGTACTAATGTGTACTCATCTCTCAAAAGTCTGTCCTTCTTAGTTTGGTTGACACAAAACTGGCTGAGGATCGTTCCTTTAGCCCACCCAAGACTGAGGGGGACCAAAGATGTAGATTCTGTGCAATCTCTATGCTCCTGCGGAGTTCCAGGCAGCTGGATTGACGACCCACGATCTCAGTTTTGATGACACGAATAAAACCTGTAACAAGGAAAAATAGGGGCTAATTTCTGTCCTCAAGCCCACCTATTTCTATTGTGGGTGAAATGAGCGTGTCTCAGGTGTCTGCATGTAGGATGAATGACAACATGGCTCAGTATGATTTAGCAATAGCGAGACAAGACAGGTGTCTACTTGCAAAATATTCTTTCTGACAAATTAATACATGGATACATCCAATAATATGAATTCAATACATGAATACATCCAATAATATAAATTCAATACATGAATACATCCAATAATATAAATTCAATACATGAATACATCCAATAATATGTACACCTAGGTGTGATACAACCATTTCCTTCCCCCTATAATATACCAGGCCCTCTCTGACAAGTGCTATTGGTAACATATATCCTAACAATATTGTTATGTTTTTATGATAGGAGTATATGAGACGAGGACTGTTTGGTTATATTTCAGGTGGGAGTAATCTGAATAGACTGAAGTATGTGAGACAATAGATTGAGTTATATGAGACAATAGATTGAGTCCTAACAAGGACTGTTTTGGTTATATTTCAGTTGGTCTGAGATAATAGATTGAAGTTATAGGAGACAATAGGTTGAGTCCTAACAAGGACTGTTTTGGTTATATTTCAGTTGGTCTGAGATAATAGATTGAAGTTATAGGAGACAATAGGTTGAGTCCTAACAAGGACTGTTTTGGTTATATTTCAGTTGGTCTGAGATAATAGATTGAAGTTATAGGAGACAATAGGTTGAAGTATGAGTCCTATTAGTCTTCATCTATTCAATCATATCAGGAAATACAATCATTATACCTAATTCCCCCAAGATACAATCAGTAACCTGATACATTCATATTGAAACAATTTATGTTAAATATATATATACAGGTGTATCTGCTGTAGGCCTATTTTCCTACCAGTTTATAGTAAAAATATATTTACCCTCTAAGATTTTAAACCGGCCAGGTTTTGACTCGACTTAGTGAAGCAGGCTGCAGGTCAATGCACCCAGTAAGCTATAAATCAAAGTTGACAGCTCCTCTTCTTCAGTCGGTCATGTCTCTGGCTTCGTGTCGGTGATGTGTGCTTTTGCATAAAATCTCGCCCGATTATATAGGCAGGTGAGGTAACTTCTACTGCTTAAAGAAAGCATTTGGTTGGTTCCTGGCGGGGCAAGCTGATTGGTTGTCTGCAGTTTTGTACTATGCCTCGTACCGTCCTTGACCTAGACGAGTCCTGAACAAAACAGGGCTTATGGCTAATGTATTCTGCTTTTTCCACCATATTGCGTGAACAAGATGGCCCCAACCGAGTTCCGCATAACAGGGCTTAAGCCTAATTTTATTCCTGTCTCAGAGACTGGTGAACGTTGCTCATTGATTGGTTGAAGCAAATTTGTATCTCGACATAGTGATTTAACAAAGTAGTGGGGTTACATACTCGTTTCACGACATATATATATACATACATACATACATATCAGAATCTTTATTCTCCAGAAAATACATTGATATGTACTGACATGATATTATAGAATACAACATGGCATATAGGAGATTCATTAGAATTTACATAAAGTAAATTTACATAAATTCATACAGCGTTAATGAGGGCTGTTACCACATACATACATATATACATACACACATGCATGCCTGCACTCGCGCGTTATTTGTTCCGATCCCCTCGGGTTCGAGTTATTCACTCTTTTACCCGTGCAACAAAATTTGGGGTGTTTGTTTTGGGCTTTCTCACAACCTCAGAGAACTTCCCTGACTCAGCGAGCACAGCTTATGGAGGTCACACAAGATCCACTAATTGGTGTGTGTACAATGCCACGAGAAGGATGGTTCTCTACCCTGCAAGGGGGTCATTGTGGGGGCGGTGGCGCAGCCAACGCTTCTACCTCCTTGCTAAAAGACGCCATCTGAACAGACACACAGCTCTGCCCCATCTGAACTGGGAAGGCTCCAGGAGCGCTACGCACAGTCTTATGGGGGCAGCGTTTGGTCGCAACAGGGAAATAAAAATACTAACCGCTTCCCAGACATATATATCTCTATATATACACACTCACATATACAGGGTGTTTATAAAGTCGCTGTGCAGTGAAATTTATGCCCGGGCGAGACTACGTCACCAGAAATGTGGTTTTCAATTGGGGCTTGCTGTGTAATGCTGCACACGGGATTGTGGAACACAGAATATCATGACGTAAATTTGCATCATTCGTGATGTAATTTCTAAAATATTTTTCAAATTCACTGCACAGCGACTTTATAAACACCCTGTATATGTATATATGTCCCACATTGTTCATCCAAACTGAAAATCAATAGAGGTGTTGACGACCTCACCCCCGCGGCATGTTGTAAGATGACTAATATGAGGTGGCACATGGGGGTGGTGACCTCTCATCATGTCAAACAAATTGCTACATTAAAACACTCTTTGCTGGATGAGTACATTGGTGCAAGGTGATCATCTGCAGATGTGAGCGCCATGCATAAAGAGGGAAATGGAAATAAAGATGATGATGATGGCGATGTTATATTTGTGCTGGTGAGTTGTAAAAATTGTTCATGATACCACTATATGAACGCAGCTCATTGCTGAACAAAATTTTTGTAGAACAAGTATATGAAAATAAGATCATTAATTGCCATTAAAATATTTAGTTGGCCAGAAATTCAGCAATAGTTTCCTGGGGAGTCTCTGAAGAGACAAAGAAATGATAGGACTACTTCACCCTCGGGGAGTACAAGGTGACGTATGTGAGGTTATGCAAGGGGCTGGCAACCTTATCATATAAAACAAATCGCTACAGAAATCACTGCTGCCAGGGCGTGTGAATTCTTGATGCAGGCTTCTTGCGAACCAGCTACATCGGTGCCTCCATACCGTGGGGGGGATGCAGAGGATGATGATAAACAATAATCAAATAATTAGTCGATCCACTTACTTGGTGAATGACAAGGATAACTATTTGGAAGTCAAGTTTTATAGTGAAGGCAATGACAGTGAAGTAATTAGTCGATCCACTTACTTGGTGAATCACAAGGAGAACTATTTGGAAGTCAAGTTTTGTAGTGAAGGCAATGACAGTGAAGTAATTAGTCGATCCACTTACTTGGTGAATCACAAGGAGAACTATTTGGAAGTCAAGTTTTGTAGTGAAGGCAATGACATTGAAGTAATTAGTCGATCCACTTACTTGGTGAATCACAAGGATAACTATTTGGAAGTCAAGTTTTATAGTGAAGGCAATGACAGTGAAGTAATTAGTCGATTTACTTACTTGGTGAACCACAAGGGGAACTATTTGGAAGTCAAGTTTTATAGTGAAGGCAATGACAGTGAAGTAATTAGTCGATCCACTTACTTGGTGAATCACAAGGGGAACTATTTGGAAGTCAAGTTTTGTAGTGAAGGCAATGACAGTGAAGTAATTAGTCGATCCACTTACTTGGTGAATCACAAGGAGAACTATTTGGAAGTCAAGTTTTGTAGTGAAGGCAATGACAGTGAAGTAATTAGTCGATCCACTTACTTGGTGAATCACAAGGATAACTATTTGGAAGTCAAGTTTTATAGTGAAGGCAATGACAGTGAAGTAATTAGTCGATCCACTTACTTGGTGAATCACAAGGAGAACTATTTGGAAGTCAAGTTTTATAGTGAAGGCAATGACAGTGAAGTAATTAGTCGATCCACTTACTTGGTGAATGACAAGGATAACTATTTGGAAGTCGAGTTTTATAGTGAAGGCAATGACAGTGAAGTAATTAGTCGATCCACTTACTTGGTGAATCACAAGGAGAACTATTTGGAAGTCAAGTTTTATAGTGAAGGCAATGACAGTGAAGTAATTAGTCGATCCACTTACTTGGTGAATCACAAGGAGAACTATTTGGAAGTCAAGTTTTAAAGTGAAGGCAATGACAGTGAAGTAATTAGTCGATCCACTTACTTGGTGAATGACAAGGATAACTATTTGGAAGTCAAGTTTTATAGTGAAGGCAATGACAGTGAAGTAATTAGTCGATCCACTTACTTGGTGAATCACAAGGATAACTATTTGGAAATCAAGTTTTAAAGTGAAGGCAATGACAGTGAAGTAATTAGTCGATCTACTTACTTGGTGAATGACAAGGATAACTATTTGGAAGTCAAGTTTTATAGTGAAGGCAATGACAGTGAAGTAATTAGTCGATCCACTTACTTGGTGAATCACAAGGAGAACTATTTGGAAGTCAAGTTTTATAGTGAAGGCAAAGACAGTGAAAGGCCAGATGTACTTGAGTTAAGAGAGGGCAGATGTAATCCAAAGCAGATTTTCAGTTTGGATGAATCAAGCCTGCTTTGGAAGCAAAGAACATCATGGACATTTATTTCATTTGAGTTGAAGAAGTGGGATACACGGCTTCCAAAGATTGAGTATTATAACTTTTGAATTTAAATGTTTGTGTATCTGAATTAGGCATTCAGATAGAAAATTTGAGGGTGGAAAATCGTTGGCTTTTGGATAAGTGAAGATTTGTATAATGAATGACCTCATACCTGTCAACCTCCTGAGACACAAATCTGTACGCCGGACCAAAAAAATCCTTACAAACACCCAAAAATCCTTACGCAAAAAATATATTAATAAATTATACGCAATACAGTGTTAAAATGAGAAATGACATATACAAATCTATTAGCATTTGAATTGTTGTGATATAACACATGCTAATAGTCTCATGCTGTTCTTTACATATAAAAAACTTAGTGATCATGATGTACACTATTCTTTCGATGTACAGTGTTTTGTATTATAATCAACACATGCACTTTTAGCACTTTGCAGAATCACATTTGTGGGCTTAAAGTCTGCACAGCATGTATCAATGTTAATCTTACACTGTAAAATAGAAGTGAGTGTGTCCTCATTCATGGACCTCCTGCAAATAAAACTTCAGCCCTTATAATGCCACCCTTTTCCTCCTTTGGCTGAGCAAAAAAGGTCTTAATAGATGCTCCCTTCTGCATTGCAAACATTTGTTCATGCAATTTCGATTTAAAATGTAATTTCATATCATATAATCCTGATGCTACTACTTTAATATCTTTGCTGCATAATCTAAAACAAGCAAAAAGCATGGGTTGATCCTAACTTGGATGCATCTACAATGCCAGGGAAGAGTTTAACCCATTCGATCTGAAACTTACCATGACCTGCAAGCTTTTGTTTCTTTGAATTAGGCTCAGCCATCATTCAGTGGATGAAATATTTCAACTAATAATATTTGTAGATGAAGAGAATGAATAAAAAATACAACGAACAAAGCAAACGGCTAACAGCAAAAATAAAAAAATAAACATAAACAAAATTATGAACAGAATATCAAATCTAGGAAGAAAAAACGTACTACCAAAAATTTACAAAATTAGGCCTATTATTTACAAGTTGGTAGCCTAGACCAGCGATAACAGATTGCCACTTTATTAAAAAAATAAAGCAGCTAATCTGGAGCGCTGGAATAAAGTAGGCCTACTCAATGCAAACAAACTTTTTTTTTTCTAGTTATGTAGGGCCTACAAAAAATATTATGACACTTCATCGGAAATATATTGAAGGGCAAGATATCAAATCTAGGAAGAAAAAACGTACCACCAAAAATTTACAAAATTATTATTTACGAGTTGGTAGCCTAGACCTGTGATAACACATTGCCACTTTATTAAAAAATAAAGCAGCGAATCTCGAGAGCTGGCATAAAGTAGGCCTACTCAACACAAACAAACTTTTTTTCTAGTTATTCTACACAGAATATTATGACAATTTATCGGAAATACATTGAGGGGCAAGATGTAGGCCTAACTGGAAAGATTAAGGCAGCGATTAAATTGCAACAAAGCAAAACAACAGCAATATTTAACAAGTTATAAGTACTTAGCTTTTTTAAACAAAATGGCATCAAAATGTGGTGGCAAGCAAGCGTCTTCATTGATAACAGGTAACTTTAAAAATACATCATGTCACACTGAAAACCGAAAGCGCTTGAGGCCGAATTCAAGGTGTTTGCCGAATTCTTGGGTATAAAAGGATTTGATTGGTTGCTGGGAGAGACCCCAGTTTAAAAACGAACGCCGAGATTTCCGGAATTAAAAATAAAAAAAATTGGTTTAAAAAAAACCTGGGCTAGAAAATATTTTCTGATTTAAAATTTAAAAAAACTTGGGTTGGAAACTATTTTTAGAATCACTAAAAAAAAAAAAAAAAAATTTTTTTTTTTTTTTTTGGGAGGGGGAGAAAAATCCGTACAACGAGTCTGTACGGCCGTACACTGCTAAAAGTATCAAAAATCCGTACATTGTACGAAAAATTCGTACAAGTTGACAGGTATGCATTGGGACCTGGGTGTATAATGTAAGTGTGTGTAAATCAGAAAATATGTGCGCATTTGTGTATGTGATGGTGGTATAAGTGGGTCTGAGGGTGTGCGATAAGTGAGTCTGATGGTGTGCGAGTGATGGAGATTAAAGCAGGAATATTACTGTGCTTGTTTCTCCAAGTAAACCAGAATTTGTGACATTCAGAAGGCTGTCAGGACATAAAGATTATAAATTAAATTTAACAATCAGATCATTGAATTTGTTTTTATACAGTGTAGACACTTGCAGATTCTGTTTACATCTTTTTTAATTACAGATCGTGAAGAATTAAAACATGACATCCGGTCTCGGATATGGTTAACCTACAGAAGAAGTTTTCAGAATATAGGTAAGAATAAATTATGTCACTTTGCATGTTGTATGATATGGAAGCTCATATCAGACTATCGAATATGTTTTGAATGCTTATGAATGAATGCATCTTCAACAATATTTTTGCCACACTTAATTTTTTTTTTTTAATTTGCTAAATGAATTTGTTTCAGAACTTTAATATATACACAGTGCCTGAACTTGACGGAAGACATAGAATGTTTACTAAATTTATTTATTTCTATAACAGTTCATTTTTTTCTCATCCTGTGATGAAACTGCAGCTTGAAATTCGAACACATCCATTTTGTTATGCTGCATGTTATGTTTATATCGAGGTGCAGATGTACAACATTTGCATGCATCATCAATGGCGTAGATTTTAATTAAATCGAATAAAAAGTGAAAACTATAAAAAAAATTTTAATTCACTTTTTCAAAATTCTTTGGAAATATTTATAATATAATAGCTGGGTCATGCTCCAATCAACCCAGCTGTAAATAGATACCTGTCGCTCATATTCAGTTAGAGAAGGCACAGGCAACAAGGGGCTGGTTACCCCACCTCAAAAAGTTGGACCTAGTATAGTGAAGTCTCTAACATTTCACTCACCAATGGCAGAACTCAGTACTGACTCTTGAATTGCAAAATTTCTTTTCTTCAAAAGTTTCGCCTTATTTTGGTGAGGCTTGCACTGATAACCTAGACACTAAATTCTTCGGTTATATTAGAATGCTTTTTTTTTTTTTTTTTTAATTTTGTAAAAAATAAAATTCCTCGCATGAGGTTGCATTTTTTTCCTCGCATGAGGTTGCATTGGTACACGCCCGACCCCGGCCAAGACACATGATCCTAGCCAAGGCCAGATAGTCCCAACACAAAAAGACCAATTGACAAATGAATGTCAATGTACTGATCTTTTGTGTTTCTATATTAATAAACATTACAAGCAGGTATAAATGAGTAAAACTGTGTTACAATTTATGACATCGTTATTTGTATAAGAATCTGCTTAACTGCATTAGGATTATGCAATATTACTATTACCCATGCAAAATGTTTAAAAAGTTACAATCTTTTTATATATTTTTGAATTTTAAACTGAAAATATATGCTTGCTAATTTTAAATTGTGTAACAAAACAAAGAAAACTGTGGTTGCTAATCACATATATTCATTTATGTTAATATGGTCTGATTATGCCCCTCTCCACACAGGAACAGATTACGTCCCATACCCAGTCGTTGGATTTTAATGGAAATATTTTAAATATTTTTTTTCGTCACAGTGGTAAACTTTTGCTAGAAAATAACTTGATGGTATTCTTTGCAAGATCTTAAGGAGTAACTCTTCCAACTTTCATTAAAATAGATCAAGGTGTATGGAAGGAAGTGTAGAAGAAACAGGCAGATAGACATTGTCTTTATGTATATTAAACTTACTTACTTACTTAGTCGTTCCCCTTCTACCGTGAGGTGTAGAGGTTTGGAAGAGAGAGCGCCAGACCATTCTATCAGCTGTCTTCTTCCTGGCCTGGTTCCATTCTAGTCCTCGGTCCTTCAAAAATTGTCTAATGTTGTCCTCCCAGCGAACTCTGGGTCGTCCTGGAGGTCTGGATCCCTGGCTCTTTGTTTCCCATGCTTGTCGTGGTAGCCGATCTTCTCCCATTCTGCAGACATGGCCAAACCATCCCAGTTGGGACTGTTCTATTTGGGTCTGCAGCGGATGGGATTTCAGGCCTTGACGTATCGTCTGGCCGCGGACCATGTCTCCTCCCGTTACTTCAACCACTTTCCTCAGACACCTCATTTCTGAGGTTTGGATCTGGCTTTTGTGGGTTGTAGTCATTGCCCACGACTCGCATCCATATGTCAAAACTGGGACACAGGTGGAGCGGCATACAGCCACCCTCGTTTTCCCACCAACCTCTCTCCTGCCGAGGAATCCACGATCTATGGCCCGAAAAAGTCTCCCAGCCGCTGCCCTTCGAGTGGCCAACTCTTCTTTGATACCTCCCTTTCGGTCTATAACAGCTCCGAGATATTTAAAGTGGTCGACCTGCCCCAGGACCCGCTCTCCCAACCCAATCTGATGTTTTCTTTCTTCTCGTGATATCACCATGGATTTTGTTTTAGAGCTGCTTATGACCATCCCTCTCTTCTCCAGCTCTTCCTTCCAGACCTGCAAGTTGGATTGGAGATGTGCCTCTGATTTAGCAATCAGGGCAACATCATCAGCAAATGCCAGCTCCGAAATATAGACCTGTCCCATCTTCCAGTACCCCACTGAATACTCTCTTGCTCTCTCCCTACATGCCCCGATGACACCGCCCATGAGGAGCATGAAAAGACAAGGTGACAGGATATCACCCTGTCTTACACCAGTGGTGGTCCTGAACTCTTCTGACTTATGGTTTGCTGTCCTCACATAATTTCTGCAAGACTTGTAGAAGCTCTGTATAGCATGAATCAGAGGTGCTGGAATATTCTTCCTTGCCAAACAGTCCCAAAGTTTGCTCCAGGGGACTCTGTCAAACGCCTTTTCCAGATCTATGAAACAAAGATGGATCTCACTCTTATACTCAAGGGCCTTTTCACTCAACTGTCTGAGTGTGAAGATTAGGTCTCGAATGTATATTAAAACTGAGTTTTATTTTCCTTTTCAGCTGGTACAGGGCCAAGCTCAGATCAAGGGTGGGGTTGTATGCTCCGATGTGGACAGATGATGTTGGCCCAGGCTCTTGTCCTTCGACATCTGGGAAGACGTAAGTTTTGTTGTGAAAGCAGTATAAAGTTGGCAGGAAAATGCACGGTTTATTGTGAAAAGTAATAGGGAGATGCAAGGTTAGTTGTGACTTGTAGTGGGGAGATATAAGTTTAGTACTAGTCAAATATCCTGTATCTGCACTCTCTGTGGTTCTTTTTTAAAGCATAATCCTCCATCGTTTTTTATGTTGTTTGTTGTCTGCAGTTTTTGTAGGTGTACCAGGAAGCTGTTTATCTCATTATGTATTGTTTTCTTTTAATGTTGTTTATTGTCTTAAGTTTTAATTTATGCATTCGAATGCTGTTTGTGTTCATTCTTCCTTTTTCTGTGTTGCTGATAGTTTGCAGTTATTTTTGATCGCGTAGATGCACCTTTGTGGTGCCTGTGTCATTCCTTCATGATTTTTCACGTGGTCTGTTCCATCTGCTTGCTGCAGTGGGCTATAGAATTCAGAACAATAAGTGTATAAACATAGTTGTTACTTTGTTTCAACAAACACCTTAAGTTGGCAGAATGGATAAAATCGAAAGAAAATAGTCATTTTAGAATTTGTAATCAAAGTAGAATGGATTCAATTCCCATCACAGGCCAGAAACCACCAGGAAGTGACACTTCTGTGAAAGTTATGACCCAAGTGGGTTCTGGCCCATGCAGGTGCCCCAACCCTCAGCATCAAGGATGTAAAAGGGCTGAAACGCATGTTTGCCTGAGGGAATACTTCTGATGATCAAATTACTTCCAGTATCTTCAGAGCAGCGGCTTTGAAAACTGCAGCAGAAGTCCTAATGACGGGAAAACACAGAGACAAGGAGCTTTCTTCATAGATTCTTCTCTCTTTTTTGATCCTTAGCTGCTGACTGTCAAAGCAGTCAGTGACCATCATGCCTGGTGGCGTCTTGAAGAGCAGCAACAAACTGCTTCCACTTTGCTTGGTTGGTGGCCATCCTTTGTGCAGTGCCCCAGCTCTGCTTCATTCTTTGCATCTCGGCCTCCACAGTTCTCCGCCAAGTTGTGTTTGGTCGGCCACTCTTTCGCTTTCCTTCAGGGGTCCATAGCATAGCTGTTCATGTTCTTCACAGATGTGCTGTCTGTAATTGCCACGCTGAAGAGCCAGAATAATGCAGGCCTGGATGACCTAAGAGTAATACTCTCCAAACTGTGTCAGTGATTCAAAAGAGTTGTGATACAGTGATTCCCATCTCATTGTAACCTCGTCATTGAAGAGGCTGACAGACACAAAGGAAGGTGGAAAGCTGCCTCAACATGATACAAGCATAACTTATGAAGAGGCAAAGAGTTTTATCAGAAGCAGATACATAAACTTGTGGGAAGCAGAGCGTCATGACCACCAGAAAAATGATGCAAATTACCAGCTCAGCAAACGTGAACAAGTGATAATCCTGCAGAGGCCACATCAGATTAAAATACCATCTATTCAACAAACTTAAGACAGGTACTAGTGACGAGTGTAACTGTGGCACCGATAACATGACTACTGAACATCTGCTGCAGAGGTGCTCAACATATGAGAAACAGAGAAAGCATTTATGGCCGTCATCAGTACCATTCCTGGACAAACTCTATGGAGATATTAACAACCTCATGTTGACAACTGCTTTCTTTAAGCATATTCAAGTTGATGTCTGGAAATGTACAATGAAGAAGAAATAAAATTAATTTCTTTGCATTGTTTTGTAAAGAGTTTTCTATCATCATCTTCTTTCCTCTTTGGTCCTTGGCCCCTGACTGACAAAGCAATCAGTGACCATCATGCCTGATGGCGTCTTGTAGAGCAGCAACAAACTGTCTCCACTTTGCTCGGTTGGCTGCATCCTTCATCTGGGGCCCCAGCTCTGGTTCATGCTTAGCATCTCTGCCTCCATAGTTGTCCGCCAGGTAGCTTTCGCTCAGCCTTGCTTTCGCATTCCTTTTGAAGTCCATAGCATGACAGTTCTGAGGATGTGTCCAACCTGATTCCAACGTCTGCCCGCTATGATGGTGCGCATATCTTCTTGATGGCGTGGAGTTAGCAATTCTTCATTGGTGATTGTGTTAGTTGTATGGAAAGAGGACAGCTTGGACATTTCCTTTTCTGTTACTGTACAGAAATTACGCAGCTCTGATTGCTTTTTTAATTTAGTACTTGTACTGTACTGGGAAGATTTCCAGATGTTGTTTAGATTGGCAAAGGCTATTCTGGCTTTATTCATTCGGCTACTGATGTCTTTGCTTGTTCCGCCATCTGGTGTTACTATGCTTCCTAAGTATGTAAATGTGTTTGTATTTTCTAGCTCTTGGTCCTTATTTTTATGGGTGCAGGTTTTCTTACATTTAGTGTCATGACTTGTCTTCTTGAGATTAATGTTTAGTCCCACCTGTTGGCTATGTTTATTCAGTCTGTCTGTTTTTTTCTTGAATGTCTTGATGTGAGTGTGTGAATATTGCAGTGTCGTCTGTGTATTCTAGATTATCCGGTGTAGAGAATGCTGTCCATCGTATTCTTCTAGGGGCATCCGCTGTTGTCTGGCGCATCACCCAATCTATGACAAGTAAAAACAGAGTGGTTGAAAAGGGGCATCCCTGTCGCACTCTAGTTTTCACCTCAAAGGTTAGGTTTCTCTGCCCAACACTGCATGTAAAATTAGCAATTAATGATGGAGACCGTGCACTTAGGGATTCCATAAGCCCTCAGTATTTTCCAAAGGCTGTCCCTGTGTATGCTGTCAAATGCCCTTTCAGAACAAACAAAAAATTTATATCATCATCTCAGTATATCAGAAGAGTTTAAAGTAAGACTTCCTTGCATTTTGTTTGTCCCAAAAATTGCTGTGCTGAAGTCGGATGTGTCGGCCAAAAGGCGCAAATATCGCAGCTTTGCTGTAAATGGACACAACGCAACCAACGTCCTTTTCAGGACGAACGAGGAAGAAGAAGAAGTTTAGTAAAAGCCAGTGACTAGATTTGATCTCTTTTGATTTTTAAATGTTCACTTTTTCATTCATTCATTTCAAATGTTACCCCTCTTTTACCCCAAGGAGCAAAGGAAGGAAGAAGGAAGGTTACATGCCCTTTGAGGCATATTGGGAATATGGTGTTAGGCCCATATTTTCTTGACCATCGGCACACCAGAGGTGATGTGGTCAGCATCACGCTGGCCGCCTTAACCTTCCCAGAGTTGCTGTGGTACCCAATTCATGAGTCTGGGTCAACCCCAGAGCTGTTTGTGGTCTTAAAAAATCCCACTTCAACCGGGGATCGAACTATGGACTACCGAGCTGGTAAGCCAATGCATTAACCACTGTGCTACCACAGCTCTAAGGAGCAAAGACTTTCAATAAATGTATGCCAGGTCCTCCTGGCCTTTGCCATTGTCTCAAAATCTTTCTTTTTTTTTGTGCCTTTCATTTCTACTCCAGCTCTCTTCTCCTGTGTTTTTCAGTCTCCCAACTTGCTTAAAAATTAAAGGTCATCCCATATCAGATACTGCCATATGGGAGTGAAATGTTAGAGATTTCACAATACTAGATCCAGCATCGTGAGATGGTGCGATCGGTTCCCTTCCTAGCTGCCATTGCCTTCCCTAACTCAGGAGCAGTCAGGTACTCATTTACTGCTGCTACCTCTCTTGCCCTAGGGGTTCCAGAACAAGGACTGCCTCATAATGCTATCGCCAGTTTTATCTCACTGTGTCTTCTTTCCATTGCCAGCATCTTCTTCTCGTCTCCTGTTCCACTGGCACCTGCTTGGTTCTTGTCATCTATTACACATGGGCTTCACTTTGTCAGTACAGTGCAAAATATCCTTTCCTGTCCTTACATTATTTTTGCAGGACATGATTTGGTAGCTCTACAGTGTGTATTTTGTTTGCTCTGCAGTGCATATTTCAGGTAAAGTGCAAGAATTTGCCACCAGATCACATGATCTTTCATGTTAGGACATGCGCCCTGATATAACCGACTGACCTTGTGTCTAGGTTGAAGGGGACATGCCTCACCAAAATGAGGCAAAACTCCCATTTAAAGAAGGAAAAAAAGAAAGGTACAGCACAGTGTGTAATTAACCTGCTGTATAATGTATATTTTGCTTGTATACACAGATTGGAGATGGTACCCAGAATGTACAGATGAGGCTTACTGGAGGATACTGAGGATGTTTGAGGATAAGAAGATAGCAACATATTCCATACACCAGATAGGTAATCTTGTATGTTTGTCTGTCATCTGATATTATGTCATTAGTGTTTGTCTGTCATCTGATATTATGTCATTAGTGTTTGTCTGTCATCTGATATTATGTCATTAGTGTTTGTCTGCCATGAAATAAGATGTTATCAGTGTTTGTTGTCAGTCAGATAGGTTGTCATCAGTGTTTGTGTACCCTCATATATGTAGTCATCAGTGTTTGTGTACCTCATATATGTAGTCATCAATGTTTGTTTACTGTCAGATAGGTTGTCATTAGTATTTGTGTACCCTCAAATATGTAGTCATCAGTGTTTGTGTTCCATCAAATATGTAGTCATCAGTGTTTGTGTACACTCAAATATGTAGTCATCAGTGTTTGTGTACCTCATATATGTAGTCATCAATGTTTGTCTACTGTCAGATAGGTTGTCATTAGTATTTGTGTACACTCAGATATGTAGTCATCAGTGTTTGTGTACCCTCAAATATGTAGTCATCAGTGTTTGTGTTCCCTCAAATATGTAGTCATCAGTGTTTGTGTACCCACACATATGTAGTCATCAGTGTTTGTGTACCCACACATATGTAGTCATCAGTGTTTGTGTACCCACACATATGTAGTCATCAGTGTTTGTTTGCTGTCAGACAGGTTATAATCAGTGTTTGTCTTCTGTCAGATAGGTTGTCATCAATGTTTGCCTTCTGTCAGATAGGTTGTCATCAGTGTTTGTCTACTGTCAGATAGGTTGCATCAGTGTTTGTCTACTGTCAGACAGGTTGTCATCAGTGTTTGTCTACTGTCAGATAGGTTGTCATCAGTGTTTGTCTACTGTCAGATAAGTTGTCATCAGTGTCTGTCTACTGTCAGATAGGTTGTCAAATAGTGTTTGTCTACTGTCAGATAAGTTGTCATCAGTGTTTGTCTACTATCAGATAGGTTGTCATCAGTGTTTGTCTACTGTCATATAGGTTGTCATCAGTGTTTGCTTTCTGTCAGGTTGTTATCAGTGTTTGTCTACTGTCAGATAAGTTGTCATCAGTGTTTGTCTTCTGTCAGATAGGTTGTCATCAGTGTTTGTCTACTGTCATATAGGTTGTCATCAGTGTTTGCCTTCTGTCAGATAGGTTGTCATCAGTGTTTGTCTACTGTCAGATAGGTTGTCATCAGTGTTTGTCTACTGTCAGATAGATTGTCATCAGTGTTTGTCTACTGTCAGATAGGTTGCATCAGTGTTTGTCTACTGTCAGACAGGTTGTCATCAGTGTTTGTCTGCTGTCAGATAGGTTGTCATCAGTGTTTGTCTACTGTCAGATAAGTTGTCATCAGTGTCTGTCTACTGTCAGATAGGTTGTCAAATAGTGTTTGTCTACTGTCAGATAAGTTGTCATCAGTGTTTGTCTACTGTCAGATAGGTTGTTATCAGTGTTTGTCTACTGTCATATAGGTTGTCATCAGTGTTTGCTTTCTGTCAGGTTGTTATCAGTGTTTGTCTACTGTCAGATAGGTTGTCATCAGTGTTTGCCTTCTGTCAGATAGGTTGTCATCAGTGTTTGTCTACTGTCAGATAGGTTGTCATCAGTGTTTGCCTTCTGTTAGATAGGTTGTCATCAGTGTTTGTCTACTGTCAGATAGGTTGTCATCAGTGTTTGTCTACTGTCAGATAGGTTGTCATCAGTGTTTGTCTACTGTCAGATAGGTTGTCATCAGTGTTTGCCTACTGTCAGATAGGTTGTCATCAGTGTTTGTCTGCTGTCAGATAGGTTGTCATCAGTGTTTGTCTACCATCAGATAGGTTGTCAAATAGTGTTTGTCTACTGTCAGATAGGTTGTCATCAGTGTTTGTCTACTGTCAGATAGACTGTCATCAGTGTTTGTCTGCTGTCAGATAGGTTGTCATCAGTGTTTGTCTACTGTCAGATAGGTTGTCATCAGTGTTTGTCTGCTGTCAAATAGGTTGTCATCAGTCTTTGTCTATTGTCAGATAGGTTGTCATCAGTGTTTGTCTGCTGTCAGGTAGGTTGTCATCAGTGTTTGTCTGCTGTCAGATAGATTGTCATCAGTGTTTGTCTACTGTCAGATAGGTTGTCATCATTGTTTGTCATCTGTCAGATAGGTTTTCATCAGCGTTTGTCTACTGTCAGATAAGTTGTCATCAATGTTTGTCTGCCCTCTGATAGGTTGTCATCAATGTTTGTCTACCCTCAGGTAGGTTGTCATCAGTGTTTATCTACCATTAGATAAGTTGTCAGCAATGTTAGTCTACCATCAGATAGGTTGTCATCAACATTTATCTATCATCAGATAGGCTGTCATCAACATTTGTCTACCATGGGATAGGTTGTCATCAAAGTTTGTCTACCATCAGATAGGTTGTCATCAAAGTTTGTCTACCATCAGATAGGTTGTCATCAAAGTTTGTCTACCATCGGATAGGTTGTCATCAAAGTTTGTCTACCATCAGAGAGATTGTCATCAATGTTTGTCTACTCTCATATATGTTGTCATCAGTGTTTGTCTGCTGTCAGATAGGTTGTCATCAATGTTTGTCTACCATCAGATAGAATGCCATCAATCTGTGTCTATCTTCAGGTAGAACGTCATCAAAGTGTCTCAGACATTATTTAGGATGTCATCAGTATGTGCAATACATCAAATAGGATGTCATCAACATTTGTCTACCATCAAATATTATGTTCTCATATAGGATGCAGAAAGCCTGCACCAAAGCACTAATGTGGTATATTGCTTTGGTGATTTATGTAGCAATCTGTTTTACAAGATGAGGTTGATTACCACATGTACAATCTCATATTAGTTGCTACTTACGACACACCTGAGGGATCAATCAATCAATCAATACCCTTTAGCTCCCCAAGGAATATAGGTCTTCAACAAACACATGCCATTTTCTGATGTCATGTGCCGTCTGCTCAAGTTCTTTCCATGTCTTCCTCATCATTTTCACTTCTGCCGCCAGTTCTCTTCTCCAGTTCTCTTCTCCAGTTCTCTTCTCCAGTTCTCTTCTCCAGCTCTCTTCTGCAGTTCTCTTCTCCGGTTCTCTTCTCCAGCTCTCTTCTGCAGCTCTCTTCTCCAGTTCTCTTCTCCAGTTCTCTTCTCCAGCTCTCTTCTCCAGCTCTCTTCTCCAGCTCTCTTCTCCAACTCTCTTCTCCAGCTCTCTTCCCTAGTTCTCTTCTCCAGTTCTCTTCTCCAGTTCTCTTCTGCAGCTCTCTTCTGCAGCTCTCTTCTCCAGCTCTCTTCTCCAGCTCTCTTCTCCAGTTCTCTTCTGCAGCTCTCTTCTCCAGTTCTCTTCTGCAGCTCTCTTCTCCAGTTCTCTTCTCCAGCTCTCTTCTCCAGCTCTCTTCTCCAGCTCTTTTCTCCAGCTCTCTTCTCCAGCTCTCTTCTCCAGCTCTCTTCTCCGGCTCTCTTCTCTGGCTCTCTTCTCCGGCTCTCTTCTCCGGTTCTCTTCTCCTGTTCTCTTCTCCGGTTCTCTTCTCCGGCTCTCTTCTCCGGCTCTCTTCTCCGGCTCTCTTCTCCGGCTCTCTTCTCCGGCTCTCTTCTCCGGCTCTCTTCTCCGGCTCTCTTCTCCGGTTCTCTTCTCCGGCTCTCTTCTCCGACTCTCTTCTCCGGCTCTCTTCTCCAGCTCTCTTCTCCAGTTCTCTTCTCCAGTGCCTGAGGGAGCAGTCATCCTTTTTGTTTTCTATTTCCTCAAACCCCCCCCCCCCCATCCCCTTTCCCCAGGGCTGGTGTCCTCTTATATACTATAATATTAATTTTGGGAAGATTAATTTTTCTGTATTTTTCTTCCAAGCTTCCATGGGAGAGGCTGAGGGTAAGGCAGTTGGTCAGTGGTTTGGACCAAACACAATAGCTCAGGTCTTAAAGTAAGTTGATTTTCTTCGCGTTTATATCACACACATGGCTATTATTATCGTTTCTCTGTCTTTGCATGTATAATGTTTTCTTATTGCGTGTATATGTTTGTGGATTTATTTTTATATGCACATCTCCATTGCTTTCTTTTCTTTTAGTGTATTGTTACAATTTTCTGTGGGTTTTTTTTTCTGTGTTTTTGTTGCTTACTTTTCTCTGTGTGCATTTTTACTATTTTTGTGTTTATGTGTTCAATTTGTTGTCTTTTCTGTGCATGTGGACCTGTTGTTTTCTTTGAAACTGAACTGTCCTTTGCTGATATCAGACTTGGTAGGCCCAACAGTAGGGATGCCAATGACCAGTTGAAGTTCACTCTTTGGGGTCCTGCACTTTTGTGGGATTGCCTCTGATGAACGACACAGGCTTCTGATACTGGACCGTCTGGTTTGAGTTATTTCATGGAACCTGAAACATCACATCAGCCTTGGCTAGTATCTGGCTAGACTTGTAGCTGACTAGCACAGATGTCAGACCAGTTTGTTTATTTATCTTTCTCACTCTGCGTGAATGTTCTTGCGTTTGTTTAAAAAAATTGTGTTTGTTTGTTTTGAGTTTCTTCTTTATCTTCTGTTATCAGTCTGTGTGTATATTGGCTTGTGTTGTCCTTTCTGCTCCTGGATATTTCTTAAATAGTGTACAATTTTCTGATTGATTTCTTCTGTGCACGTTCCTGCTACATTACTGTGATTTATAATTGCTGCTGTTTTCTTTCTAAAGATTTTATACTTTTCTTTCTTTCTGTTGTTTTATGTTTTCTTTGTGTGTTTATGTTTTCTTTATGTGCTTTTCTGATGCTTCATATATATATATATATACTAGTGTAAAAGCTTGTCATAAGGCGGGAATTAAATTCAAAAACACCAATACCTAATGGCAATTTTACTTATTCAAAAGTATTTTAAAAAACCATCGTGCATCACCACAGTACACGAACTACGTAGCAGCAGCAAGGATCCCAATGTATGTATAACGGGATCACACATTCTATAAATATATTTTTGTGCACACCATCATTTGCGCATTCTTCTTTGGTAAGTGTTACTATTTTCTGGAGAGTACATATAAGGGAAACAATACAATTAATGTCTAACTTTCAACCAAAGTTGCATCCCTTAGCATTACGCACTGACAGAAAAAGCTGGGATTTTATATATAGGATATATATGTTTATAATTTCTTCCTGTGGGACATTTCCTGCTTTCATGTTCTCTACTCCTCTTAAATTCTTAATATCTCCATCTAAGTATTTTTACAGTTCTAATTATAAAATTAGAAATTTCAGTCAAGAAATTGCAGACTTTCATAAATGGGTGCTTGCATAGAATAGAAGGATTGAAATGGTATGACAAGATCACTAATGTGGAACTAATGACAAGAACCAGACAAGTGCCAGTGGAACAAGAGCTGAGAAGAAGACGCTGGCGATGGATAGGACACACATTGAGGAAACCTGTTGATAGCATTACAACACAGTCCTTGTTCTGGAACCCCCAGGGCAAGAGAGGCAGAGGTAGACCAAAAACACATGGAGAAGAGAGTTAGAGACAGATATAAGAATCGTGAAGAAGAAGACATTGAAGGACTTTGATATGTTGTGCAACAGGAGGGCTACACTCCTGGGAGGGGGGGATGTCTGAAGGGCAGTGATGATGATAATGATGAAAGAAATCATGGAAGGGCCTTGAGCAGACAACACAGGGCAGAAGGACTTGGTTTGAATTTATTGAAGGCCTGCGCTCTTTTTGCAGCAGAAGCAGGAATAATTAGAATGATAACTTCCAAAACCTCAACACACACGGTTCCCCCCAGAAGGGGAACGACTAAGTAATCAATTTATCTTTGATTTAGTTCACGTTTATAACAATAATTTTTAAAGATTTTCTTTCTACAAATTTCATACTTTTCTTTCTTTAGTATTGTTTTACTTTTTTCTTTGTTTAGTTTTCTTTAAAACAATGCTTATGAATAAATAAAACATTTTATAATGGAATTAAATTCAAAGCAACAATCAAAAATCTTTGGTAAGATGGAACCCAAAAAAACAAAAAACAATACAATACACACCCAATGAAAAACCACACACCAAAACCAAAAACAATGCCCCCCCCACACAAAACACAACACCCACTACAAAAAAACAATAAAACCAATATATACCCCCAAAACCCAAAAAAAACCCCCCCAAACCCCCCCCAAAAACCCACCACCCAAACCCCCCCCCCCCAAAAAAAAACAAAACAAACCCCCCAACTCAAAAACCCAACCAAACCCCCCAAAAAAAAAACACCAAAACAAAACCCCAAAAACCCCCAACCAACACAAAAAACCCTCAAAAAAAACAAAAAAAAACAAAAACAACACAACACAAACCCAACAAACCAAAAAACACAAAACCAAAAGCTTAAAGATCCCAAAAAAAACACCACCCCCAATGAAATCCCAAAAAACCAAACAACCCCCAAACAGCCCCCTGTAAAAACCCCAAACAACCACAACAAAACCCAAAACCCACCCAAAAAAAAAACACCCCCCCCATAAACCAACACAACACTAAAACACCCAATAACAAACAAACCCCCCAACCAAACCCACAAACCAAAAACACAACACAAAAGTTTTACCACCCATTAACAAACCAATCCAACAACAAACCCACATTGAAACACTTAATATGTTGTGCAAACAAAAATATAAAAACTCCTGGAACTGAAGGGCAGTGAAACAATAAAATGAAAGAAAACAAATGGAACCAGCAACAACACACCCCAAGGACCACCACAACCAACACAAAACAAAACCCACCACCTCCCCCAAACAACACCCCCCCCCCCCCCCCCCCCCCAACCAAACCATACCCCATACACCCACCCCCCCCCAAATAATATACAACAAATTATCATTACTGATTTACCAATAATTATAAAAATAATCATTACTGATTTAGTTATAACATTATCAGATGAAATAATCATTACTGATTTAGTTATAACATTATCAGATGAAATAATCATTACTGATTTAGTTATAACATTATCAGATGAAATAATCATTACTGATTTAGTTATAACATTATCAGATGAAGTTATCATTACTGATTTAGTTATAACATTATCAGATGAAATAATCATTTACTGATTTAGTTATAACATTATCAGATGAAATTATCATTACTGATTTAGTTATAACATTATCAGATGAAATTATCAGTACTGTCTTAATATAACATTATCATTGATAAAGTTGTTGGTTACGTAGTGTGTCTTTGGTTAATCCAAGTTAAATTTACAATGTCAGTAATTTTTTTTTTATATTCCAGGCGTATTTCTGTCTATGACGACTGGAGTGGCATTGCAATTCACATAGCATTAGATAATGTTGTCATACTTGAAGACATACGTAAGTTTGTATGTGTACGGGTACGTCATTAATAAGCTTGTTTGTCATCATCATTTTCATATTTGCTTCCCATAGAGCCAGCACTGCAGCTTGTCCCCTTGTAAGAAGCCCACCCACTTGTAAGAAGCCCACCCACTTGTAAGAAGTCCACCCACTTGTAAGAAGCCCACCCCAAAGCATTCATTTGCTCTTTGGAGTGGTGATTTCTATAGCAACATGTTAAACAGTCTGTTTAACATGATGAGGTTGCCAGTCCCATGCATTATCATCATCATCACTATAGCCCCTCAGCTTCCCAGGGAGTATAGGCTTATGCCATGTCCTCCTGTCCTGTGCCATGTCCTCCTGTCCTGTGCCATGTCCTCCTGTCCTGTGGCATGTCCTCCTGTCCTGTGCCATGTCCTCCTGTCCTGTGCCATGTCCTCCTGTCCTGTGCCATGTCCTCCTGTCCTGTGCCATCACCTCAAGGCCTTTCCGTGTCCTCTTCATCCTTTTCATTTCTGTCTCCATTTCTCTTCTCGTCTATTGTTCTACACCTCACATATACAGACACATATAGATTACTGCTCTACACTATGGGATGGTTGCCCTGCTTCCACCTCAAAGAGACTGCACTCCCTGCATAAGAGAGCGGTACGTCTGATCACCGATAATCGCATGATACCACACGCAAGGACACAAAAAGAACCCAAAATACTGTCCCTAAAAAAAGTCTCCTCTACAACAAAGCCAAGCTGACTCACGCAATTCTATCAAACAATGCCCCGCCGTATCTACGATCATTGTTTCAAACCAGTAGAAGAGAGGAACTACAATTACATCAGTTACGTCTGCCCAAACCTAGGATCGACCTGTTCAAAAAGAGTCTAGCCTACTCTGGAGCCTAATTGTGGAACAGCCTTCCACACCATGTAAAAAACCTACCTACACAATATTCATTCAACAAAGCACTTTTCAAACACTTCCTCAACACTGATTATCTACCCCCATAGAAGCAGCCTTTGTCTGTCCACATCTCATCTATATGTCAACCTTTCTTTTCCTCTTCCGCTCGTTATTGTCAATGTGAATAATTTGTTTTATATCCATCTAGTATTATTATATAATGTAATGTATGTGAGAATGTACCTGCATAGCACTGTACTTTACAAATATGCAATGTATTTGTTTGCTTAAATGTGATGATGTGTATAAGAATGAGCAGATATACGTTTTTTACTGCTCAAAGATTTTTCTTGCTACAGAAGTGCGCAAGAAATTATTATTATTATTTCATTTTCCCTCAAGAATGTACGGATATAAGCGAGAATGTGTTAATGTAATTTTTGAATTGATGTTTAATGACACATTCAGAAATGCAGATTAATTGTTAATGACCGCATGAGTGAGTGTCGGGATACGTAATGAAAGATAAAGGGCTGGATGGTCGGACAGACCTGGGTCCCCAATTCTTTACCCTTTTAAATAAAGTTATGTCTATCTATCTCTCTTACTGATTCTGCTCTTGGGTTAAGGAGGGCAAAGAAATAACACCAAGTCTCACCTCATTCAATAGCAGACTGTCAAATACTTCATGAGTTCTGATACCATGCCACCTAATCTGATTATGTTCGAATTCATGATTTACTGTACAGATTAAAAAAAAAAAAATTTTTATTTCATTTTATTTATTTTATTTTTTGTTTTTTCCTTTCTTGCTTGTTTAAGGAAAAATACTAAATTTTGATTATGGCTGCATACTGTAAACGTACGCTGTTATAGTACCTTTATAATGTTGCATGCCTTCATATTAATGCTTTAAGTAACACGTGGGAATGAAAGGAAATAGTATGCAAGATAAATGAGAGTGGAAGGGCAGAATGTTAGACGGGCCTGCGCGACGAATTCTTAACCCTTCGAAAATAAAGTTCATTCGTTTGTTCGTTCATTCTCCCTGTGTGTTTTTTTTATTTTTTTTGGTTTCCTTCTATCTCTACTACCCTGGGCATTCCAGAACAAGAACTGCCTTGTCATGCTATCAACAGGTCAGCCCCCATGCACAACCTCATATTAGTTGCCTTGTAGTTGTCAGCCCCATGTACAACCTCGGATTGGTTGCCTTTCTTTGAACATATTCAAGTTGATGTCTGAGGGTGAACGAAGAAGAAGATTTAGTTGTCTCAAACGACATGATTGAGGTCACTTGTCCAGGTCTTTCTTTTGTCTCCTCAAAGACAACCAGGAACTACAAGTGGCAATATTAAGAGATTAATGTTAATTATGAATCAAAGTGTGAAAATGTAAACAGTGACCATAGTATGGATTTCTGGACTCCGACAATGAGAAATAGTTAGAGAGTGGGGGAGAGAGAGAAAATACAAAAAAAAAAAAGAATGATCCAATTCTGTGACAGACGTGACAATTCCTTGGGAGAGCCCTCTTGGATGGCAAGGAATGCACAGTATGCCACACGCTTCTTATTCCTAGCTTGGGACTAGATGTGAGGATCCTTAAATGCAAGCCAAGCTGGAGAAATTGGAGCTCATGACTTCAGTTCAGCACATTTCGGAATGGCAGAAAAGCCACAGGGAAAGCTAGGTCTACAGTGTAGATAATACTAAGGAGTCTTCATCGTGGAATTGGCTGCAGAAGAGTGAGAAGCTCAGCAGCCCTAGTTAAACAACAACAACAACAACAGTGACATGCATGGTATGTTACAGTGTTACTATTTTTTGCTCCTATTTCGGGGCCCGGTAACACATGGATGTAATTCTTGGTTACCGTTTGTTTTCTTTGTTTTTTTGTTTAATTCTCCATGTATCTGAACCATGCAGCAGTATTGCCACATACAAAGAGAGAAGGAACAGATGATAATAATAAACTATATGAACAGTTTGTTATGACTAAATTCATAACACAATTTTCGGTCACTCTCAAACTTGGTTTGTTGAGCTGACTTCCTATTTACAAATCGTTTCTACGACAACACAGGAAGTACGTCACATTGTCTGCAGATTTCTTAGCAGACGTGGTTTCGCGTGTTACGATCGAACATACGATCTAGTTACCATCCTCTTTGGCTTTGTGTCTCCGTGGGAGAAGGCTGTGTTTCTTAAGTGCTCCTGAATGTGTACTTTTAGTACTGGATTTCAAGTATTGTAATCAGCTAGGTCTGCTGCCAGATAGAGCCTAAGTTTGATATACTTCTAAGGTCGTGTCAGCGCTGAATGGTATGGAAAGGATGTGTAATTTAATAATAAATATTTCAGCATTATGATTCTGACAGTGTTCCTTTAGTCTACAAGACATTAGACTACATATTGACTGGCTAGTGAGTGCCCTTGTCATTTGACTGATGCAATTTATATGGAGCCACATGCATGAATAAAATCTACATGTATTATTGTCAAACGTCAACCAGGCTTATGGAGTTTTGTACTGCTAAGAACTGGCTCTCACGTTTGTAAGATGTGTGCTTGTTGGACTGTATGTACATTAGACCCTAGAGCTACTTGGACACCTGAGTCCAGCATCTGATAACCTCTCGCAACCTTATAGGCGCCTGTTCCTTTGAACCCACAACACAGTTATAACGGGAAGCAGTATGATCATCAGAAGATTGTTCCTCCATCAGACAAGTGTTTCAGCCCTATTATCCCCTTTACACTCTTGAAGGGGAGAGGAGGAGAGCACCTGGGTCATGGCTCCAAAGTGTCAGCCTCCTCTTGTCTTGTTATTTTCCTTACCTGCTAATAAATCTTAATCATTAATAATTATTAATTTCAGTAATTTAAAAAAAAAAAACAAATTCATTGTCCAGGTAAGCTATGCAAGTCAACAGCATCTGCAAAAGTCAAGCCCAAGCATGCAAATGGTGATGCAGCAGTCCTTCCAGAAGGGGAGAGTTACTCCAACTTTGTCAATGATACCCCTCAAAGGAGAAGTCCAAAATATCAAAGTGAGGAATCAACTAGTCCTTCACGGCAGGGAAGCTCGTTGATATGGAAACCTCTTTTGTTGATAATTCCATTACGCCTTGGCCTAACTGACATCAACCCCATCTATTTTGAGTCATTGAAGGTAATACCTTTTTGTTTTGTTTGTTTTTTTTTAAATTGAAGTTAAGCCTTTGTGAAATATCATCATCACCCTCCAGTTCCCCCATGATCATAGGCCTTCAACAAACTTATGCCAAGTCTGACTGTCCCACGTCTTTAGTTTAAAGTCTTACCATCCCATGACTTTAGTTTAAAGTCTTACCGTCCCATGACTTTAGTTTAAAGTCTTACTGTCCCATGACTTTAGTTTAAAGTCTTACTGTCCCATGACTTTAGTTTCAGGTCTTTCGGTGTCTTTATCATTCCCGTCATGTCTCTCCCTAGTTCACTTCTCCGTGGTCGTTTATCTCAATCTACCACTCTTACCCAGGGAATTCCAGAACAAGAACTGCCTTGTAATACTATCACCATGTTTCCTTATTGTGTGCCCTGTCCATTGCCAACATCTTCTTTTCATCTCTTATTCCACTTGTCTAGTTCTTGTTATCAGTTCTGCATTAGTGATCTTGTAATACCACTGCAATCCTTCTGTTCCATGCAAGCACCCATTTTGAAAGTCTGTTATTAAGTATAGAAAGTTTAAAGAATGCATTAAAAGTGTCATTGGAATCAGTTTTAAACAAGAACAATAGACAATAAACACTGGACATTTCTGATTTGCCCTTCTTCTGCCGAGAAGATTGGATACCACGACAAGTATGGGAAACTAAAAGCCAGGGATCCAGACCTCCTGGATGACCCAGAGTCCGCTGGGAGGACAGCATTAGACAATCTCTGAAGGACCGAGGACTAGAATGAAACCAGGCCAAGAGGAAGACAGCCGATAGGACAGTATGGCGCTCTCTCTTTCAAACCTCAACACCTCATGATAGAAGAGGAACGACTAAGTAAGTAGTGAGTCCAATGTCAAAACTCTCTATATGCCTGGTGGGTCACACTTCTGGAAAATTATGTGGCATGTAATTAATGATTGTTTTTTTTTTTAATTATAGCATTTTTACAATCTGAAGTAGCCATTAATTTTTGTTTTAAATAAAATCTATATTTCTATTCTAATTTTTATTCACTGGAAATTCTCTTTTCAGAAATGTTTTACATTAAAACAGTCGGTAGGAATAATAGGAGGCAAACCCAACCATGCACATTGGTTTATTGGTTATGTGGGTAAGTAGGTATAACAGATGTCAACTTTAGCTTAATTTTAGTAATGGAAGAATTCTTCTACTATGTAGCACGTAGACTTAACTCTTTTATGTGTGTACATTATTAATTCAGGAATTCATCTGCATTGTTTGTAAGTGATACAACTCTTTCTTCTTTATTTTCTTCTCTGCTTTTCAACTCTCTTTGGGGCATAGGCATTAAATTAGTTCTTGTCCCTGGCAATGAACAGGCTGACAGATTAGCAAAGGAAAGCGGAAAGCTACCTCAGCCTGATACACACATAACTTATGAAGAGACTAAGAGCTTTATCAGGAGCCGATACAAGAATGAGTGGGAGCAAAGTATCCAGGCCACTAGAAAAATTATGCATATTACTAGCTCAACAAAAGTGAACAAGTTGTAATCTTCAGACTCCGCACAAACCACAGTAGATTGAGAAACCATCTATTCACCAAGCTAAAGATAGGACCTAGCAATGAGTATATATGTAGCACTGATAAAATAGCCGCTGAACATATGCTGCACAGATGCCCAACATATGAGCAACATAGAAAGTGCATATGGCTGTCACCAGTACCATTCCTAGACAAACTCTATGGAGATACCAACAACCTTAGGCTGACCACGGCTTTTTAAAAACATTTTGAAGTTGACGTCTGAAACTGTACGAAGAAGAAGAAGCAGAAATTAGTTGTTAGTAAACTTTCCTGTCTTGCATTGCTTGTTAGTAAACTTTCCAGTCTTGCACTACTTGTTAGTAAACTTTCCAGTCTTGCACTACTTGTTAGTAAACTTTCCAGTCTTGCACTACTTGTTAGTAAAGCTTCCAGTCTTGCACTGCTTGTTAGTAAACTTTCCTGTCTTGCACTACTTATTAGTAAACTTTCCTGTCTTGCACTACTAGTTAGTAAACTTTCCAGTCTTGCACTACTTGTTAGTAAAGCTTCCAGTCTTGCACTGCTTGTTAGTAAACTTTCCTGTCTTGCACTACTTATTAGTAAACTTTCCTATCTTGCACTACTTGTTAGTAAACTTTCCTATCTTGCACTACTTGTTAGTAAACTTTCCTGTCTTGCATCACTTGCACTGCTACAGTAATGCTTTTGGTGCAGGCTTTATGTAATAAAGGTAGTCTCATAGCAGATACTGCCATAGGGGAGTGGAGCGGAGTGTTAGAGACTTCACTATACTGGGTCCAGCATCGAGAGGTGTGGTGACCAGTTCCCTTCCTCGCTGCCTTTTCCTTCCCTAACTCGTTTCTGTAATGGCAAATGATAAAAAGTAAAAGAATTATGAACTACTGGAGATAATCAGTGAAGATAAATCCTGTAGGAGTCCAACAGTATCAGCACAATTTGGCACACTGGAGAAGAAAACTGCAGACATAAAAAAAAGGCTTGAGCAAACTGGTGAAAAAGTTAACAGATGGTACAGGACAGGATTATTTTCAACATCATCAAATATATTATCTTTACCATCGGTCAGCACCAGTACCTTTCTGCTCTCAATGAAGCACAGGTCTTCAGCAGACGTGTACCAATCTCTCCGGTCCTGTGCCGTCTGCTCAAGGTCCCTCTGGGAATTCCATATCTTTTTCACTTCTGTTACCAGTTCTCTTCTCCGTGTGGTCTCCCTATTTTTCTGCTACTCTGGCGACTCCAGTGCAAGGACCACCCTGTTAGGCCACCAACAGGTTATCTCAGTGTGACTTGTCCACATTGTTGTTGAAGTTTTTGTGGCTGCAAGTTTATACAAGATGGGGTAGGGGGTAGCCAGCCCCATGTCCAACCCTCCTTAGTCACCTTGTATGACATGCATGTATAATAAGGAAGACTGACTACCTATGGTTTTGCCCGGAGTGCAGTGATGTCGAACCTGTTCAACAATAACACATAACAGAAGCATACTATAAACATCATATGAAAGCATAATTTATGCATTAAAAAAAATATTAGTATTATAGTATAACAGTCCCGACTAAGATGGTTTGGCCGTGTCTGCAGAATAGGAGAAGGCTACCATGACAAGTATGGGAAACTAAGAGCCAGGAATCCAGATCTCTAGGATGACTCAGAGTCTGCTGGGAGGACAACGTTAGACAATATCTGAAGGACCGAGGACTAGAATGGAACCAGGTCAGAAGGAAGACACCCGATAGGATAGTATGGCACTCTCTCTTCCAAACCTCTACACCTCACGATAGAAGAGGAACAACTAAGTAAGTGTTATCAATTTTGAGTTTTTTTTTTTTTTTAAATATCTTGCGAGTTAATTTCTTTTTTTTAAATCCTGTGACTGATTGAAAATGATGACAGTAAAAGAAACAGTTAAATGAGTGTTGGAAAATTGGACTCAGTGATTTGTCACGCAAGATGGCAGTATGTTGAAGCCTAAAAATTGGAACTGTCCTGTGTTAAAACTTGATAAATTACGTCTTTTACTGCTGTTTCCAGTGTGCCACTGTCATGTGTCCATCCAAAGTTATTAAAGTTTAAAAGTTACACTATGTTTAGGGACACCTTCATGTTGTTGTTGTTGTTTAACTAGGGCTGCTGAGCTTCTCGCTCTTTTGCAACCAATACCAAGTTGAAGACTCCTTGGTATTATCTACACTGTAGATCTAGGCTTTTCCTGTGGATTTTCTGACATTCTGAAACGTGTTGAGTTGAAGTCATGAGCTCCAATTTCTCCTGCTTGGCTTGCATTTAAAGGATCGTCATATTTGGTCCCAAGCTAGGAGTAAGAAGCGTGTGGTATACTAGGGGGCTCTCCAACTATGCAGAGCTAAAGTACTGAGCTCTGGTTCTGGGCTCTCCAAAAGAATTGTCATATCCCGCACAGAGCCACTTCTCAGCTTCCCCTGCCTATCACTGGGCCCATAGTGAGATCCTCCTGCATGCAGTCAACCAGGTCAAAGCCAAAGAATTGCGCCTGGGGCTCAAGTGACTTCTCCAAGCTTGGTGTGCAATGCTGGGTTCTCAACAAGTCTCACCACAGGGGGAATCCCTGGAAGTGTGTGGATGATTTCAAGGGTCAATGAGGGTGTAATTAGCCTCACAGACAGAGGTTCACTTCCACATATGTATATTGTAGCATTGTGCGTAGCTGGTGGTCATATACAGATGACTCCAGATATGCCTCCATGCATGGGACACCCTGTATATATATTTACTTACTTCTCCCCCCCCCCCCCCCCCCCCCCCCCCCCCCCTCCTAAATAAAATTCACAAATATTATTTTTGCTTTGCTGAGGCTTTTTTTTAAAATAGCAGTTGACTTTATTATTTCAGGTAAAGAGTTCAGCTTTCCAAGGAGTGGCTAAGAGGTATGGCGTCCGCCTGGAGTTCTAGAGGTACCGGGTTAAATTCCCAGTTGAAGGAATATAATTTATGGAAATATTTTTTGTCAGAACCAGTGGTCCTAATAATGTCATACTCCCCACCTGGTCTCATGGGTAGTAAGATCGGATGTGTTGTGTAACAGTAGTAAATGGGAATAGTGTGGGTAGGGAATAGGAAGGTGTATGGGTTATTTATTGTAGTAAGCTTGCTGTGGGGGTGTGGGGGGTGTGTGTGGGGGGGGGTGTGTGGGGTGTGTGTGTGTGTGGTGGGGGGGGGTGGGGGGGTGGGGGGGGGGGGGGGGGGGGGGGGGGGGGGGGGGGGGGGGGGGGGTGGGGGGGGGGGGTGGGGGGGGGGGGTGGGGGGGGGGGGTGGGGGGGGGTGGGGGGTGGTGGGAGTGAGCGTGAGTGAGCGAGCGAGCGAGCTAACAGTGAGTTGTTTGGGGTAGGTAGAGTTTGATAGTCGGCTGAGAGATTCGGATGTGTGATGATGTGTTTTCAAGTAGAGTTGTGAATATTGTAGAAAGGAGCCTTTTCTGTGTGATTCGGACATGTTGTGATTGAGATCTAGTGCCCTAGTGATCTATGAGAGCCGAGAGAAGTATTTGAGTATGGGCGTGAGTGCAGAGGCGTAGACACTCCACCCGCAGTTTCTGGTTCATGTTTGACTGACCAGAGGTGATTGTCGTTGCTGTAGACGTACTGTGAATCTCATCACTTGTTTCATAAAATAAATTGTGGTCTGTTGTATACAGCGTGTTATTCGAAGACTTGTGTATGTTCCCATTTCAGTGTACTGTGTTGAAATTTACCCTAACAGAGCCTGTGAACCCGAGCATACGGTGGGTGTTAAACATCAAACGACACACCATCATAACAGGATGCCTAGCCTTCTCAGATACATGCAAAAAAAAGTAGGAGGTCCCGTGTGCAAGTTGTGCACTTAAAAATCCCACGGCAGGTGGAAATCGTAAACAGTAAGCCTATCAGGCCAGTTACATGCCCAAACCAGGCAAGCTTTCGGCGTTTCACTGTTGACAAAAGTGGTTCTTGGTGGCCTGCATAGGTGTTTATCTTCTCTCTAACATAGACATTTGTTTTGTGCTCTTTATAGCAAATGCGCAAAATTCTTCTATAAAATTTATGCTCGAAAGCCTGAATCCTTCGCTCCGTATCTGCAGTGAGTTTCCAGCTCTCACACCCATACAAGAGAATAGATAATACAAGTGATTTGTATAATTTGATCTTCACAGGAAAACTGATGTTACTTTTCCAGATCACATTTAACCTTGTCATGGCAGCTGAGGCCATCTCAAGTCTTGTCTTGATTTCTTTAATTGATCTTCCATCACTGCATATAGTGGACCCGAGATATTTAAAGGTGTTAACTTCTTCTAACGATTGCCCATTTAACGTAATGTTGATCGGAACATGTTTCTTATGGCTATTCACCAATATCTTGCTTTTTTCTATATTAATTTCCATCCCATACGTTCTTGTTACTTTCTCCAGTCTAGAGGTAAGGTCTTGAAGTTCTGATTCTGATCCAGCTATCAGATCAATATCATCAGCAAAACGTAGGTTGCACAGAGGTCGGCCTCCAATCGATATGGTTGATTTATAATCGTAGAGAGCCTCTTGCATAATATGTTCTAGATAAATATTAAAGAGCACTGGGGACAGGATACATCCCTGCCGAACTCCTACAGTTGTTTTGAAAAATTCTCCAATGTCGTTGCTTGCAAAAACAGCACTGCTTGCGTCCTTGTATAGTGCTTCAATGATATCTATGATGTTGGTATCAAAATTGAATTTTCTCATTACTTGCCATAAGCCTTCATGCCAGACTCGATCGAAGGCTTTTGTGAAATCGATGAAGTTATGGTATAAATCGTGTTGATGTTGGAGATGTTTTTCGATAAGTAATCTAATATTGAAGATTTGTTCTGAGGTACTTCTTTTTGGTCTAAAGCCAGCCTGTTCCTCTGACAAGATTTCTTCTGATTTCTGTTTTATTCTGTTCAAAAGTATCCTTAACATCACCTTACTTGGATGACTAATAAGGCTAATGGTTCTGTAGTTCTTGCACATTTTTAGATTTCCTTTCTTTGGAAGCGGTATTACTAATGACTGCGTCCATTCTTTTGGCCATTTTTTTGTACTCCATATCTTCTGGCAAATTGTTGTCATGATTTTTACTATATCTGGTCCTCCATATTTCAAGAGCTCTGCTGGGATATTATCCACACCCGGTGACTTCCCTCCTTTCATCGAACATATAACCTCTTCCACTTCTTCCCGTAATATTGCTGCATTTCCGAGTTCCCTGTTTTCGCACTTAATGTTGTTTAATATGCCTAAGTTAGTGTCAAGTTTACAGTTATATAATTCTTTACAATATTCTGTCCATCTTCTCATTACAGCTGTTTTTTCATTGAGCAGAGCCCCATTGCTATCTTCTATGACAGTTACCCTGGGCTGTTGGGGTTTTGATAGTTTTCTTAATGTGTCAAAAGCTGCCTTGCTGTTACCTTTTATTAGCCCCGTATTAATGGACTCACATTGATCAGCTACCCATTTTTCTTTGGCCTGTTTCATTTTCTTCCTAACATTTTTATTCACCATACTGTATTGCCATGCTGCTTCAGGAACCTCTTTCTTAACCTTTTTCATTTCTCGCCGTGTATCACATAACTTCAGAATGTCATCTGTAACCCATGGTTTGTTTATTTTCTTTCTTTTACCAAGTATTTCTGTTGCTGATTCAATGAGCACGTCTTTCATGTTCTCTGTGATTGAGTTGATATCATCCTCCAAAAAGTTGAGAGCTGCGAATTTTCCTCCAACAGTTGCCTCAAAGATTCCCGCGATTTCTGGATCTTTCAGTTTGTCTAAATTGAATCTTAACTGAGAACCTAACTACCACAACAATATTTATAGAATGTGTGATTCCTACATACACACATTTGGATTTTCGCTGGTGCTATGAAGTGCGTGCACTGTGCTGAGATCCTCCTTGTGTGATCTAAGGGAGGAGATCGGAGCACTGATGGAGTTGTCCATGTGCAATGAAGATAGTCCTTAAAACCAAACCAAACCAATCCCTAAGGAGCATAGGCCAACCAGCGCATGCCAGGTCCTCCTGTTGTATATTATATCTAGGTGTTTCCATATCTTCTTCATCATTCTGATTTCTGTCTCCAGTTCTCTTCTCCGTGTATTTTTGTGGTCTACTTCTACTTCTACTTCCCTGGGGTCTCCAGAACAAAGACTGCCTGGTAATGCTATCAGCAGGTTTTCTCAGTGTGTGTTCTATCCATCTCCATTGTCTCCTTCTCATGTCCAGTTCCAGTGACAAACTGTCTGGTTCACAACATCAGTTCCACATTAGTGATCTGATCATACCATTTCAACTCTTCTATTGTATGTAAGCACCCATTTATGAAAGTCTGTAACTTCTTGGTTGTTGTCTTTGCTGTTCTCCATGTTTCAGAGCCATACAATAGTACTGACTTGACATTTGAGTTAAAGATTCTTATTTTTGTGTGGACTTGGATTTCCATATATTTCCCAATTCAATGAAAGCTTTTTAGGAGACCCTGACACCATCACCAGAACTGCCATGCTATGGACTCCAAGGAAACCAAAGGCAAGGATGGCCAGGGGCCACTTGGTGGAGAGCAGTGGAGGCAGAGATGCTGGGCATGAACCAGAGCTTGGGTGCTACATGGGGGATGGCTGTCGACCGAGCAAAGTGGAGACAGTGTGTTGCTACCCTACAAGACGCAACTAGACATGATGGCCACTGATTGCTTTGTCAGTCAGTGACCAAGGGCCAAAGAAGAATAATAATGAAAGCTGCTGTTGCCTTTTATATTCTTATTTTAGTGTCTCGGTCTATTCCTCCAACTTTGTTTACTGGCAGATGTATTTATTCTCTGTCCATTCCTCCAACTTTGTTTACTGGCAGATGTATCTATTCTCTGTCTATTCCTCCAACTTTGTTTACTGGCAGATGTATTTATTCTCTGTCCATTCCTCCAACTTTTTTTACTGGCAGATGTATCTATTCTCTGTCTATTCCTCCAACTTTGTTTACTGGCAGATGTATTTATTCTCTGTCCATTCCTCCAACTTTGTTTACTGGCAGACATATCTATTCTCTGTCTATTCCTCCAACTTTGTTTACTGGCAGATGTATCTATTCTCTGTCTATTCCTCCAACTTTGTTTACTGGCAGATGTATCTATTCTCTGTCTATTCCTCCAACTTCGTTTACTGGCAGATGTATCTATTCTCTGTCTATTCCTCCAACTTTGTTTACTGGCAGATGTATCTATTCTCTGTCTATTCCTCCAACTTTGTTTACTCGCAGATGTATCTATTCTCTGTCTATTCCTCCAACTTTGTTTACTGGCAGATATATCTATTCTCTGTCCATTCCTCCAACTTTGTTTACTGGCAGATGTATCTATTCTCTGTCTATTCCTCCAACTTTTTTTACTGGCAGATGTATCTATTCTCTGTCTATTCCTCCAACTTTGTTTACTGGCAGATGTATCTATTCTCTGTCTATTTCTCCAACTTTGTTTACTGGCAGATATATCTATTCTCTGTCTATTCCTCCAACTTTGTTTACTGGCAGATGTATTTATTCTCTGTATATTCCTCCAACTTTTGTTTACTGGCAGATGTATCTATTCTCTGTCTATTCCTCCAACTTTGTTTACTGGCAGATGTATCTATTCTCTGTCTATTCCTCCAACTTTGTTTACTGGTAGATGTATTTATTCTCTGTCTATTCCTCCAACTTTGTTTACTGGCAGATGTATCTATTCTCTGTCTATTCCTCCAACTTTGTTTACTGGTAGATGTATTTATTCTCTGTTTGTTCCTCCAACAACTCCGCCTATGCCGGTCCCAAGCCCGGATGAAAAAGGAGGAGGGCGGCCTGCATGGAGGCCGTAAGGAGGCAGCCCTCCACCATGCAAAGGCACAACAGGCCAATCACCTGTTTGCTTTAAATCATGATTACACGAACTACAAGAGAGAAAACCGGACTGATTCTAAAGGCGACAATCTTTGAAGGACCGAGGACTAGAATGGAACCAGGCCAGGAAGAAGACAGCTGATAGAATGGTCTGGCGCTCTCTCTTCCAAACCTCTACACCTCACGGTAGAAGGGGAACGACTAAGTAAGTAAGTAAGTAAGTTGTTCCTCCAACTTTGTTTACTGGCAGATGTATCTATTCTCTGTCTATTCCTCCAACTTTGTTTACTGGCAGATGTATCTATTCTCTGTCTATTCCTCCAACTTTGTTTACTGGCAGATGTATCTATTCTCTGTCCATTCCTCCAACTTTGTTTACTGGCAGATATATCTATTCTCTGTCTATTCCTCCAACTTTGTTTACTGGCAGATGTATTTATTCTCTGTCTGTTCCTCCAACTTTGTTTACTGGCAGATGTATTTATTCTCGGTCTATTCCTCCAACTTTGTTTACTGGCAGATGTATCTATTCTCTGTCTATTCCTCCAACTTTGTTTACTGGCAGATGTATTTATTCTCTGTCTATTCCTCCAACTTTGTTTACTGGCAGATGTATCTATTCTCTGTCTATTCCTCCAACTTTGTTTGCTGGCAGATGTATCTATTCTCTGTCTATTCCTCCAACTTTATTTACTGGCAGATGTATCTATTCTCTGTCCATTCCTCCAACTTTGTTTACTGGCAGATGTATCTATTCTCTGTCTATTCCTCCAACTTTGTTTACTGGCAGATGTATTTATTCTCTGTCCATTCCTCCAACTTTTTTTACTGGCAGATGTATCTGTTCTCTGTCTATTCCTCCAACTTTGTTTACTGGCAGATGTATTTATTCTCTGTCCATTCCTCCAACTTTGTTTACTGGCAGACATATCTATTCTCTGTCTATTCCTCCAACTTTGTTTACTGGCAGATGTATCTATTCTCTGTCTATTCCTCCAACTTTGTTTACTGGCAGATGTATCTATTCTCTGTCTATTCCTCCAACTTTGTTTACTGGCAGATGTATCTATTCTCTGTCTATTCCTCCAACTTTGTTTACTGGCAGATGTATCTATTCTCTGTCTATTCCTCCAACTTTGTTTACTGGCAGATGTATCTATTCTCTGTCTATTCCTCCAACTTTGTTTACTGGCAGATGTATCTATTCTCTGTCCATTCCTCCAACTTTGTTTACTGGCAGATGTATTTATTCTCTGTCTATTCCTCCAACTTTGTTTACTGGCAGATGTATCTATTCTCTGTCTATTCCTCCAACTTTGTTTACTGGCAGATGTATCTATTCTCTGTCTATTTCTCCAACTTTGTTTACTGGCAGATGTATCTATTCTCTGTCTATTCCTCCAACTTTGTTTACTGGCAGATGTATCTATTCTTTGTCTATTTCTCCAACTTTGTTTACTGGCAGATGTATCTATTCTCTGTCTATTCCTCCATGCTTTAAATCATGATTACACGAACTACAAGAAAAAACCGGACTGATTCTAAAGGCGACAATCTTTGAAGGACCGAGGACTAGAATGGAACCAGGCCAGGAAGAAGACAGCTGATAGAATGGTCTGGCGCTCTCTCTTCCAAACCTCTACACCTCACGGTAGAAGGGGAACGACTAAGTAAGTAAGTAAGTAAGTTGTTCCTCCAACTTTGTTTACTGGCAGATGTATCTATTCTCTGTCTATTCCTCCAACTTTGTTTACTGGCAGATGTATCTATTCTCTGTCTATTCCTCCAACTTTGTTTACTGGCAGATATATCTATTCTCTGTCTATTCCTCCAACTTTGTTTACTGGCAGATGTATTTATTCTCTGTCTGTTCCTCCAACTTTGTTTACTGGCAGATGTATTTATTCTCTGTCTATTCCTCCAACTTTGTTTACTGGCAGATGTATCTATTCTCTGTCTATTCCTCCAACTTTGTTTACTGGCAGATGTATTTATTCTCTGTCTATTCCTCCAACTTTGTTTACTGGCAGATGTATCTATTCTCTGTCTATTCCTCCAACTTTGCTTGCTGGCAGATGTATCTATTCTCTGTCTATTCCTCCAACTTTATTTACTGGCAGATGTATCTATTCTCTGTCCATTCCTCCAACTTTGTTTACTGGCAGATGTATTTATTCTCTGTCTATTCCTCCAACTTTGTTTACTGGCAGATGTATCTATTCTCTGTCTATTCCTCCAACTTTGTTTACTGGCAGATGTATTTATTCTCTGTCTATTCCTCCAACTTTGTTTACTGGCAGATGTATCTATTCTCTGTCCATTCCTCCAACTTTGTTTACTGGCAGATGTATCTATTCTCTGTCCATTCCTCCAACTTTGTTTACTGGCAGATGTATCTATTCTCTGTCCATTCCTCCAACTTTGTTTACTGGCAGATGTATTTATTCTCTGTCTATTCCTCCAACTTTGTTTACTGGCAGATGTATCTATTCTCTGTCCATTCCTCCAACTTTGTTTACTGGCAGATGTATCTATTCTCTGTCTATTCCTCCAACTTTGTTTACTGGCAGATGTATCTATTCTCTGTCTATTCCTCCAACTTTGTTTACTGGCAGATGTATCTATTCTCTGTCCATTCCTCCAACTTTGTTTACTGGCAGATGTATCTATTCTCTGTCTATTCCTCCAACTTTGTTTACTGGCAGATGTATCTATGATTCTACATCTTATAGAAGAACTTCTTCAAGCGCAGTTTGTTTTAATCATTTGCCACTTTTATTCTCATAATCTTTGTCTTTCCATATGTATCTTTAGACCTAGTTATTCTGACCTCTTGACTACTTTCTTCCTCCAGCTTTGTTTACTGGCAGATGTATCTATTCTCTGTCTATTCCTCCAACTTTGTTTACTGGCAGATGTATCTATTCTCTGTCTATTCCTCCAACTTTGTTTACTGGCAGATGTATCTATTCTCTGTCTATTCCTCCAACTTTGTTTACTGGCAGATGTATCTATTCTCTGTCTATTCCTCCAACTTTGTTTACTGGCAGATGTATCTATTCTCTGTCTATTCCTCCAACTTTGTTTACTGGCAGATGTATCTATTCTCTGTCTATTCCTCCAACTTTGTTTACTGGCAGATGTATCTATTCTCTGTCCATTCCTCCAACTTTGTTTACTGGCAGATGTATCTATTCTCTGTCTATTCCTCCAACTTTGTTTACTGGCAGATGTATCTATTCTCTGTCTATTCCTCCAACTTTGTTTACTGGCAGATGTATTTATTCTCTGTCTATTCCTCCAACTTTGTTTACTGGCAGATGTATCTATTCTCTAATTATTCTTCCAACTTTGTTTACTGGCAGATGTATCTATTCTCTGTCTATTCCTCCAACTTTGTTTACTGGCAGATGTATCTATTCTCTGTCCATTCCTCCAACTATTCCTCCAACTTTGTTTACTGGCAGATGTATCTATTCTCTGTCTATTCCTCCAACTTTGTTTACTGGCAGATGTATCTATTCTCTGTCCATTCCTCCAACTTTGTTTACTGGCAGATGTATCTATTCTCTGTCTATTCCTCCAACTTTGTTTACTGGCAGATGTATCTATTCTCTGTCTATTCCTCCAACTTTGTTTACTGGCAGATGTATCTATTCTCTGTCTATTCCTCCAACTTTGTTTACTGGCAGATGTATCTATTCTCTGTCTATTCCTCCAACTTTGTTTACTGGCAGATGTATCTATTCTCTGTCTATTCCTCCAACTTTGTTTACTGGCAGATGTATCTATGATTCTACATCTTATAGAGGAACTTCTTCAAACGCAGTTTGTTTTAATCATTTGCCACTTTTATTCTCATAATCTTTGTCTTTCCATATGTATCTTTAGACCTAGTTATTCTGACCTCTTGACAAGTACTTTCTTCTTGTCTTGCATCAGTTTACAGTTATGGGATGGAAGAGCCAGGTCATTAGCAAAAACTAAATCTTTAAGCTGTTTAGTCAGAGCATGCTGAATTCCATTTCTGTTGACTGATATTAATGTTTTTATATCCAGTCTTTAGCCGGTAAGAAGAAAAATCGTGACAAAAGAGATCCCTGTCGAACCCTATTTCTTATCTCAGTTTTTGTTTCTTTACTTTTTTCCTGCTCTATTTTGTCTTGTCTTGTCCTTTTTAAAAAAAAAAATTCTTTTTCTGTTTTCTTGTTCTTTTTTTTTTCGTTTTTCTTTCCTTTTTTCTTTTTCTTTTATTTCTTTCCTCCTTTTTTTCTTTATCCTGTAAGCAGCCCTTTATGGGAAAAGAAAATTATTATTTTTTCACTTACTTATCTGCAGGGCTTTTATTGTGAGACAGAAAAGGACCTAGAGGATCTGTGTACATGTTTCACCATTCAGGACAAAAATTGTCGTCCAATGTTTGAGATACACAAGCATGCACCGAAAGCCTGGCCTTATGATGATAGTTCTCATATAAAAACATCCAAGGTGTCCACAAAGTCATCAAGGGGCACCTCACTCTCTGGTAATTTTGGTGTAAACTTTGTTTTTTTTTTTGTGATTCCTCATTTTGCATAATTTTTAGTAAAATAATTTTACCACTTAATTACTCCCTCCCTAAATATTTTTCGTGGTCTTTTTTTTTCCCCTCAGTAGATTCAATACCTAGGTAATAACATCAGATGAAAGATGCGTAGTAAAGAGTAGAATGGCCCGGGCAGAAGCAGCGTTCCATAAAATGAAAAGTATTTCATGCAACAACTCTTTGTCAGTGGAAGTAAGAAGGAGAACCCTTCAGTGTTTTATATATATAGCCAGTCTTGACAAATGGAAGTAAGTCATGGACATTTAATGAGCAAGTAGGAAGAAGGCACTAGAGGCAACAGAGATGTGGTTTTACAGAAGAATGTTAAAAATACCGTGGACAGTTGAAAAGAGTAATGAGGATGTCCAGAAAGAGACCAATGTTCAAAGGAAGCTAATTTCCCAAGTTAGAAAGAAGCAATCCATGTTCTGTAGTCATGTCGTGAGAAGAGGAATGTTGGAATATATTATCTATCAATCCAGTTCTGTTTTCCATGTGTTTCTTGGTCTACATCTGCCTCTATTACCCTGGGGGGAGTTCCAGAATTCGTATATTGTGACAAGAAGAAAGATTCAAGGAAAGAAGAGATAGAGGAAGACACACAGAGAAAATAATGGACAGGGGGGCATCATGGCATGGAAAGACGTCAGCAATACAATTGATAAATAACTTTAGGGGACAGGAAGTTATGGAGAGACATGATCAGCTATGCCACTTGATGAAGAAGAATATTTTTTCTACCATTTTTTGTTGCCAGGTTTAGTAAGGAAATATACAGTACTTTGCAAAAAAAATGGCAGTCATATTTTCGCAACGCAGCACACTCATAGAAGCAAATAATAACACTGACAAACAACATTTGTCTTTCTTATATAAGAATAAGTGTTCTTAGGTCAGTTTCTTGCGCTGATTTCAAATCTGAAATCCGTTTATCTCTATCACGTCGGGTTCTTAAGATATTTGTGAATAAATATATTTTTGGGAAACCGTTATTTGCTCCGTTTCATTTTTACTATATAACTTATTAAAAATTAATAAAAAGCAACATAATTCTACTTTTTATACTGCTAAAAGATGCATGACATATGTTACGCGATTTTTCAAATAGTTACTGTATTTTGAAATAATTCTGAGCAAAATATGGCTTCTAGAAGTTGTAGAAATTCGGCTGATCTGTTCTGTTACGTGTGCGGATATTTTACCGATCGTGTTGACCAGAAAAACTTTACACCATTACTAAAGAAAGCATATGAACTTTATTTCGATTCGAAAGTTGATGATGCAAATAAATCTTGGAAGCCAAATGCAGTTTGTTCGATACATTGGCAGGTTGGTTACGAAAATTGCCAAAGCATAAGTCGATGCCTTTTGGAGTGCCAGTAATATGGCGTGAACATACAAATCACACTACTGATTGTTACTTCTGCTTGACAAATATCCATGGTTTCACTTTTAAAACTAGAAAGTCTGTGGTTTATTCAAATATTGAATTGGTTTCGAAACCAGTGCCTCATGATCCAATCACGTGTCCGATCCAAGTACCACCAGAACATAATCCGTTGGACGTGAATGAACCATCAGAAAGTGATAGTTTACCTGCTTTAGAAACTAATTCTGACTCAGATTACATACCGGTGAATGATGGTGTTTACTTAATTAACCATTCAGGACTTTCAGATCTAATACGTGATCTCGCTCTTACCAAAGGACAAGCGGAATTACTCGGTTCGCGACTCAAAGAATGGAATCTTTTAGCGCCCAATTCTCCGATATCTAAATTTCGTCATAGACACAGAGAACTTGTTCAATACTTTGAGATGGATGATGACATTTGCTATTGCAAAGATGTAAACGGTCATGAGCATATAGTCAACGAATGGCGATTTTTCATCGATTCTTCCAAGACTAGTCTAAAAGCCGTGTTATTGCATAACAGAAATTTATTTTCATCAATTCCAGTCGCCTACTCTGTTCATATGAAAGAAACTTATGACAATATGGCTATACGTTTGGAAAAAATAAAGTACAATGACTACCAATGGTGGATTTGTGGAGACCTAAGGTCATTGCAATTCTCACGGGCATGCAGACTGGGTATACTAAATTTTGTTGCTTCCGATGTGAATGGGACAGCCGCAACAGACAGGAACATTATGCAAGAAAGGTGTGGCATATCCGGGATCGTATGCAGCTCGGGCATAAAAATGTAATACACGAGCCATTAGTTAACAAAGACAGCTTCATTTTACCACTGTTACATATAAAGTTGGGGCTCATGAAGAATTTTGTAAAAGCGTTAGATAAAACGAGCAAAGCTTTCACTTATCATCGAGAAAAGTTTCCGCAAGTTAGCGATGCAAAGATAAAGGAAGGTATCTTTGTAGGACCTCAGATTAGGAAAGTTATTGCAGACAAACAAATTCGAGAACTTGTTACATGGTAGTGAACTTCGCGCATGGATGGCATTCAAATCGATCGTCGATAACTTTCTGGGAAATCACAAATCTGTTGACTATGTTGCATATTGTTAAGCAGTGCATAGATGCATACAGAATTATGGGCTGTAACACGTCCCTCAAAATCCATTTGCTCGATTCGCATCTTGACTTTTTCCCTGACAACCTTGGCGAAGTCAGCGATGAACATGGAGAACGATTCCATCAAGATATCGCCGTAATGGAGTCACGTTATCAAGGACGGTGGAGTGTGACCATGCTTGCCGATTATTGTTGGATGCTTCATCGCGATGTACCACATGCCATTCACCGACGAAAGTCGACTGCAAAGAAATTCAAGCCTACATAACTGTTATATTTCTTGTACGAATGATGTTGTAATACTGTATGCTGTTGTTAAAAAACTTCAATTGCGTATTTCTAGAGATCCCGACCTGATAGAGAAAAACGGTTTGCAGATTTAAAAACAGCGCATTAAAATTGACCAGAAAAACATAGAAATGTTAGAGAAAGAAAAAAAAAGGTTTTTTTTTGTTAGTCAGTGTAATAAAAACTGTATGTCCAGAGGAAGATTGGTATCTCCCTTATCTATTAACAGTGGTTTCAGTACAATATAATGTTGCCTTCTCCAGCAAGGCAAGCCTGGATGCGGCGAGGCATACTTCCAACAAGTGTTTGTAGGTAATTGTGAGTCAGACTGTCCCAGTATTTTTCAGCTACCTTCTTCAATTGTTCAATGTCTCTGAGTCCACTCTTTTTTAAATGATTCTTGAGTACTGCCCAAACGTTTTCAATTGGGTTTAGGTCAGGACTGTTGCTTGGCCACTTCAGCACTATCACATTCTTCTCTTGCAGCCATGCTTTGGTGGTATGAGCTGTATGCTTTGGGTCATTGTCATGTTGAAATGTGCACCCATCGGGGTACATGACCTGCATAAATGGCAGAAGGTGTCCCTCTAGTTTGTCGATGTACCTTTCTTTCGTGAGAATTCCTGTGAAAACTCACAGTGGGGTGGCACCTCTTGCTGACATCCCTCCCCAAAGATGGAATTTCTGGATATGTTTCGGTCGCTGGTACACAGGCGTTACAGAGTCTTTTGTCCAAATATTTATTTGGGCAGGATAAGACCAAACAGAACATTCATCTGAAAAAAAATCACTTTGTCCCATGACAAATTTTGGTGTTCGTGGCACCAGTTCAAGCGCATCTGTTTGTGAGTCTCTGTGAGCTTTGTGACGAAATTAGCCGCTTTTTTGTGTAATTCATCCTGTGTAGCTCCCGGTTGACAGTAGCATTAGATACCTCTGGGCTTCCCAACTCGATCATGCGCTGCCGTATATTTTCTACACTCTTCATTGGCTCAGCCCAAACGATATGGACGAGATGCCGTTGGTCCTTTGTGTCCAAAATTCTTGGCCTCCCACTACCTTCTTTTCGCTCGATTCCATTACCTGCTTTTAATTTACTCACAACTCTGTAGACAGTCTGCTCAGGAATGTTCAAGGTTTTAGAAATGTTGGAACATGTTTGATTTCCTTCATTCCAAAACTGTAAAATTAACATACACTTTGACTTTGTATCCATTTTCTGCCACTAGCATTAGAAATTGTCGTCTGCTCTATTATGAAGGGACTTTACTCTCCGCTAATTTTTTTTTACTTTTGGTAGTGTTTGCTCACTTAAGTGGAGTGCAAATTTGGGCCAGAACATGCATATTTAATTAGATTTCAGCATATTTAGCTGAGCAATATGACTGCCATTTTTTTTGCAAAGTACTGTATGTTTTTGTTCTTGCGCAAGGTGTTTGAGATTTCATTAAGTCTGTTTGTCCATCTTCATTGACCACTGTCATTGAGATTTCATTAAGTCTGTTTGTCCATCTTCATTGAACACTGTCATTGAGATTTCATTAAGTCTGTTTGTCCATCTTCATTGAACACTGTCATTGAGATGTCATTAAGTCTGTTTGTCCATCTTCATTGAACACTGTCATTGAGATTTCATTAAGTCTGTTTGTCCATCTTCATTGAACACTGTCATTGAGATGTCATTAAGTCTGTTTGTCCATCTTCATTGAACACTGTCATTGAGATGTCATTAAGTCTGTTTATCCATCTTCATTGAACACTGTCATTGAGATTTCATTAAGTCTGTTTGTCCATCTTCATTGAACACTGTCATTGAGATGTCATTAAGTCTGTTTGTCCATCTTCATTGAACACTGTCATTGAGATTTCATTAAGTCTTTTTGTCCATCTTCATTGAACACTGTCATTGAGATGTCATTAAGTCTGTTTGTCCATCTTCATTGAACACTGTCATTGAGATGTCATTAAGTCTGTTTGTCCATCTTCATTGAACAGTCATTGAGATGTCATTAAGTCTATTTGTCCATCTTCATTGACCACTGTCATTGAGATAAAGGCTCTGACGTGTTATCATCATCATCATCAACTTTTAGCTCACCAAGGAGAAAACTTATGCCAAATCTTCCTGTCCCGTGCCATCAGCTCAAGGATCTGTTCATGTCTATCTCCAGTTCTCTTCTCCACGTGTTCCTTGGTCTTCCTGTACCTCTCTTACCCTGAGGACTGAAGAACAAGGAATTCCTGGTAATGCTATCAACAGATTTCCTCAATATCTGTCCTATCTCTAGCGTCTTCTTCCCTTCCCATCTCTTACAATTGTCAATTTTTTAAAATCGTAAATAAAGGGTTATATCAAGCCAATATTATTGTATTGAAGGAAGTCCTGGGCATTGAGCAAACCACTGGCGGCAGAAGGGATGTGGTTTCTGAGAAGAATAAGAATCCCAGGACTAAATCTGGTTTTTGAAACATAGGTGTCCCTGACAATTTTGGATAAAAGGATATGAATGTAATAACAAATAAAAGGAAAAGACAATCACCCTTCACTAGAGATGTGATGAGAAGAGTTGCACAAGAAAACATCATGGCAACAGGAAGAATAGAGAGATAAAGAGAGTTACAGGAAGACATAGAGAAAACATAATGGATAGATTTACACTATGGCAGCCCTCTTCTCTGTTCAAGCAGGGTTTCTCAACCATTTTTGAGCTGTGAACCCCTTTGACTGTCAGTGAAGGCTGTGGACCCCTTTGATTGTCCAGTGAATGCTATAGACCCCTTTGATTTTCCGGTGAATACTACAGACCCCTTTGATTGGCCGGTAAATGTTACAGACTGCTCTGATTGGCCAGTAATGTTACAGACCCATTTGATTGTCTGGTGAATGTTACAGACTCCTTTGATTGGCCGGTGAAGGTTACGGACCCCCTTCTCAGAAAAAATGTACATAAATGCTTTAATTACAAACCTTAAATTGTAGGTTATGTACACGGACTCCCTAGAATCTGTGGACCATAAGTTAAGTAAGAAACTTTATGTTAGAGGCTTCTGATGGTGCCTGATTTACATTAATTCATTGGTGGTGTTACAGAACATTTATTTTCTGTCATCCAGTGTTCTTGATTTCTTTATTTTTACATTCTGTTTATTATGATTATGTTTAGCAGCTTTGTCTTCTGCATCTTATCTCATATCTTATCTCACATCTTATCTCATATCTTATCTCCCTTTTTCAGTCTCCTTCTGCCTGTGTTATCCTGGGGATTCCAGACCAAGGAATGTCTTGTAATGCCATTAGCAGGTTTCTTCAGTGTGCATTCTATTCATTGCCAGCATCTTTTTTTTTTAAAATAAAGTTTTGGCGAGGCGCGTACAGTTCAACCTAGTCCGTTATATTAGGGCGCATCTCCAAATATAAAAGACTGTTAGGTCTGATTAACTTCATTATATCATATACATTTTCTTAGGTAACAATGACAGCAAAAAGGTTAATCCTTAAAAGTTTCTATTTTTTTCCCCCTGGTCTTAGACTTTGCAGTGTACGATGGAGTCTCCGCGGCAGGGAACAACATGGACGATGAAGAGTTTGAAATCATCTGAAGAATTTAAGCAGATTGAAATCCTGTTCATGACCTTGGAGTTCTATTCATGAGCTTTCCCAGACAATAGCGTTTAAACATTGATCATGTGATGTGTAACCTTCAGTGTGTGGGCATTGTGAATGTTGTTAACATTCAGAAACAGCACATCGTAACTTAAAATCGGCAAAGGTTTCATGACACTTTTACTTACTTTACAAAACAAAATGTAAAAATATTAAATGAGTGATATACCGAAAAAGATTAAATGTGATATGCATTATTAGCCTGTTAAAATATTAAATAATTTTTTTTCCCCCTCAAGCTTCTCGGCTTTTGTGTTAACATTGAATGAGGTCACAGAAAGATGACCAAAGTTACAGTTGATTGCAATAGTCTTTTTTTTCTTTATTTCTTTTATGTAAATCGACATAAGCATTGTCCTACATTTGACAGAATTCTCTGATAGAACTGAATCAACTCCTACGTCTTTCTCAGATTTTGATTGCAAACTAAATGGCTGCTTATTTGAGTATTGTATTTTAATACATCAGTAATGATTATTATTTCGTACGGCTAAACTAGTGAATGAAGTTGAATTATTCACCAGTATGAAATCTGGAAATCTTTTCCTAAATTTTTGGACTTAAGATTCTGGGAAGTAAATTCAGGGTGTTATATTAAAATGTCTTTCTGTTTTTATGATGTTGAGGGCAGGTCACAAAACTTGTTCAGGTCATCAGGTTCTGTCGAAACAGTGGCTTAGGTGTCTCCAAATTATTGTTTAGTACAGAGAGTAAAATATATAGGAAATAGATAAGAGTTCTGAAGTGAAAATTAAGGATGTGTCATACAGAATTCTGAAATGAAGTGATATGTCAGAATTTGAGTTCTGAAATGAAGTGATATGTCAGGATTAGAGTGCTGAAATGACACTGATTTAAAAGAAAACCAGATTCTGAATTGGGACTATGAATTTGAGAAAAATATAAATATGATTTTGAAATTAACACACAAAAATGTCATAAATATAAATACATTTCTAAAGTGACAATTTGGATTTGTCTTACACAAAAAGAGGATCCCGATTACACGTTTAGAAAACTTAGTGAGAGAGTAACTTCACCATTTGAATTGTGGTTTCTTGCAGGAAAGCTCTAAAGAGAGACAGATTTCTGGTTTAACTTTTGATTTACCTCATTTTGATTGTGCAATTTCTGTCGGACACGGTCAGTAAATATGACCATTTTTATTTCCATCATCATAGATTTGCAAATGAGTTGTGAAAGAAAGCAGATTTGTAGTTGTGGAGGAAAAAAAAATCAGGGTTTGTTTATCTTTTTTATGTTATATTTGTGAAGCAAGTTGTATGACCATGTGCCTGAAATGCCGGTTTTTGCATTTATAATACGTACGTAGGTTTCATACAAGTAAGAGTAAATAACTGTATGATTGTTCATAGTGTTAATAGTTTTTTTTTTTACGGTCTTGTTCTCTGTGGACATGTGAAATCTCATTTAAGATGCCTCATGCACCTCTACCTTTATTCGTATTAGATTTGTGAATCAAGTTGTATGAGAATGTGCCTGTTTACTGGTTTTTACATTTATAGATTTTTTATGTTTAAGATCCCAAGATAAAATTCTTCTTCTCTTGATGATGTAATAAAAGGCACACAATTTTTCCATGAGAGACTATGGGCAACCTATGTGTAGTAAAGATACACTGATGTAATGTTACGACATATGGGTATGGGCTAAACTCTGTCTAGTGTTGCAGAACTTGAAGGATGGGTTGGGAGACATTTGGTAGTTAACTTGTGAGTAAAGGCACTCATATCTAAATTCAAGTTTGAAGTATACAGTGAAACATTGTTTGGGGGTAAGAGTGGCTAAAAGGTGTGTCGTCCGTCTAGAGGTACCGGGTTCAATTTCCAGTTGAGGGAATATAATTTATGGACATTTTTTTTCAGAACCAGTGGTCCTAACGATGTCATTTTGGTTAGTGAGATCGGATGCCTAGCCTTCTCGGATAAGGGAGAAAAAAATAGGAGGTCCCGTATGCAAGTTGCATACTTTAAAAATCCCACGGCAATTGGAAATCTTAAAGAGTAGGCCTATCAGGCCACTGCCCTGGCAAAATTTATAAATTAGAAACCTACCCACCACAAAAATATTTATAGAATGTGTGATTGTCAGAACCCACACAAGACTTCTTGTGCTGTCGGATCAAACCCTATTTGTACTGTGGATTTAACAGGTTAACACATGGCAAATCTATAGACTTAGGCTCACTATAGCTGACATTAAATAACCAATAACACCTGGAACAGGTAAGGACCCTTTAATAAATATTGTACACACACAAAAGCCGCACACGGCGCAATACACCTGAAATAACAATGCAATGGAAATGCCAATCTACTTGCCATAATCAACAGCTCAATATAACAGTACATAATCACCGACATATCCTATCCAGTGAATAAACCATGACTTTCGCTCACCGGCTAAGCCCTGTACTGTAGTAAAGCAATACTCAAACGTACGATACTTAACGTAAATGATCTACAGGGAAAAAGACCGCTAGAAATTACACCACCGTTCTAGCGATATACAAAATAATCCTGATCACAAGAATACCGGCAAGAAATGTGAACCACAATGGCATTCAAATAATCCCAGCAAAAACCGCTGACAAAGGAACCACATCCTCTCAGGACAGCAGGCATCACGTCTAATGATTTGCGCCAAAAATTTTATATCCTCTTCTGTTCTGGCTCAACTGACCAAACCGGTGTTTTATTCTAACAGCATTGCCACTCTCCAACGTGACCAACTTAATATTTCGGCGAATGTCTATCCTGTGACAGTGATTCTTATATCACACATTGGGATTCTTCCCGGTGCTACAGAGTTCATGCGCTGTGCTGAGATCCTCCTTGTATGATCTAAGGGAGGAGATTGGAGCATTGATGGAGTAGTTCGTGTGCAATGAAGATAGTCCTTAAAAACCAAACCAAACTGGTGAAACAGAAATCAAGAAGAGAATAGAAATGGCCAAACCTACATTCAACAACAAGAGACAAATACTGACATCTAAACAATTAACTCACAAATACTGACATCTAAACAATTAACTCACAAATACTGACATCTAAACAATTAACTCACAAATACTGACATCTAAACAATTAACTCACAAATTAAAACTGAGAATGACCAAATGTTATGCATACTCTTCATTACTTTATGGTGTAGAAATGAGGACAGTGAACAAGCAGTTGGAAGAAAGAATTGAGGCTCTCAAGATGTGGATAAATAAAAGAAGGGCATGTCTCGTGGAAAGAAAAGAAAACAAGTAAAGAGGTTCTAGAAAACCTAGGAATGAAAAGATAATTAATGAAGGAGATCAAAATTAGACAGTTGAAATATTTTGACCATATAAAAAGACATAACTCCATGCTGAAGATAAACATGCAAGAGGAAGTCAGCGCTACAAGTGGGAAGATAACATCAAGAGATGAACATGAAAGAGTGCATCATCACAACAAGAGACAGAAAACGGAGATCCATTGCAGCAGAACTTCAATGTGAAAATGGCAGCTGATGATGATGGTACAGGTACACAAACAATCTTCCGGGAATGAATGGTTCGGCACCTCTTTTAATCAAGATAAAATTACGAGAGAGCAGTTTAAATTCCTGCGATTGCCAGACTAGTTTACTGGCTTGTCACAGATTGCATTGTGCTTCAGTCGCGTATACTTAGATTGTTAACACTGCAAGTTTTTGGTGGTGAGTCATTGAATTTGTATTGTTTGTATTATTAGCTTATTTTGCTTAAATTGACCCCTAGTCATGGCTTCTACGAAAGATGCAAGTGTAAGTGGTGTCATCAGGCGTAAACTATTGAAAATACTGGATCATTTCATTTTATAATTTAATTTACAGTTAATATTTGTTTAATGTAAGTCTCTAGCAATCATTGTGCATTAGTGACACAGGAGGTATATAAATAATGGATCAGATGTGTACTTTTGAATTAATATTACGTGACCTCTGTTGGTTGATCTGGCAAAATAGATCACCATTAAAGACTTATGAACTAAGGATGTTTGAGAATTGATGATGTACCTGTGAAGTCTGGGCATAGAAACTAGAAACCATCTGTACTGTCCAACGCAACAGCAAAACTATACGAGTCATTATGAATAATCTTTCCTCTCCTCCTGAAGCATGTGTGTAGACCTTTAAAGGGGGTGGGGGGTGGTCAGCAAACGGTTGATCCCGTAGATCACGCTGGGTGATTTGGTAGATCTTTTGGTGACAAAAAGGGGGAAGGGGAGAGTTAGGGAAATTTTGGACATCTCATCTGTTTTAAAAATGAATTATCTCCATGTTTCTAGGTACTTTTCTGCGTTCACAGTGAAAACTCACAAAACTAGGTCACTAAAATTGACTTTATTCATGAACTACATAAGACAGGAACACGACCTTTACTTTGAAGTGAAGTAGACATTAGGTAAATTATCATTTAGTTTGAAGTGAAGTTAACATTAGGTCAAATATCATTTTTTGAGACAAAACTAAAATTGACTTTATTCATGAGCTACATAAGACAGGAACACGACCTTTACTTTGAAGTGAAGTAGACATTAGGTAAATTATCATTTAGTTTGAAGTGAAGTTAACATTAGGTCAAATATCATTTAGTTTGAAGTGAAGTTAATATTTGGTCAAATATCATTTAGTTTGAAGTGAAGTTAACATTAGGTAAAATATCATTTAGTTTGAAGTGAAGTTAACATTAGGTAAAATATCATTTGGTAAAATATTTTTTAGTTTGAAGTGAAGTTAACAAGGTAAAATATTTAGTTTGAAGTGAAGTTAACATTAGGTAAAATATCATTTAGTTTGAAGTGAAGTTAACATTCAGTGAAATATAATTTTGTTTGAAATGAAGTTAACATTCGGTAAAATATCATTGTTTGAAGTTAACATTTAGTAAAATATCATTTACTTTGAATTATTTACCCCAGTGTTAATGGAGTTGCAGGAAGCAGATCATCCAGCAAATAAAAAGTTACATATAGGCTGGACAATTCCAAACACTCAGAAACCTGACAATAGACATGATTTTATCAAGGTAGATCTTAGATAGCTCAGCATTTCTAAAGTAGATCTCCACAGCTTCTGGATTGCCTGCTGCTGCTTTAAGCAACTGACATTCTGGGGGAATCATTATCCAAGACTCTGTGAGGAATGAAGAATCTTTTTAAGGTGACTAGCAGGTTGTTACACTTCATACATGGCAAAATAAAGCCTTTTCACAGCACACACACAGCCACACTACTGCAGCCATTTGTCTTTTATAGATGGTTGATTTCCAGGGCGTTTTAGAGATGGTTAATTTCCAAAACCTTTTAGAGGTAGTTGATTTCTAGGACCTTTTAGTATATTTCCAGGACCTTTTAGAGATGGTTGATTTCTAGAACCTGTTAGAGATGGTTGATTTTTAGAACCTTTTAGAGATGGTTTATTTCCTAGACTTTTTAGAAATGGTAGATTTCTAGGACCTTTAAGAGATGGTTGATTTCTAGGACCTTTTAGAGATGGTTGATTTGAAGGACTTTGTAGAGATTGTTGATTTCCGGTACCTTTTAGAGATGGTAGATTTCTAGAACCTTTTAGAGATGGGATTTCTAGGACCTTTTAGAGATGATTGATTTCTAGGACCTTTTAGAGATGGTTGATTTCTAGGACCTTTTAGAGATTGTTGACTTCCAGGACCTATTAGAGATGATTGATTTCTAGAACCTTTCAGAGATGGTTGATTTCTAGATCCATGTAGAGATGATTGATTTCTAGAACCTTTCAGAGATGGTTGATCTCTAGGACCTTTCAGAGATGGTTGGTTTCTAGAACCTTTTAGAGATGGTTGATTTCTAGGACCTTTCATAGATGGTGTCTTGCATATAGCTTGGCTGCCCTACATTTGCTGTTGCCATAGATATTATTATATTTTTGTGGTGCCATGCTCAAAGATTTGTATATTTTTTTTTTTTTTTTTTTTTGCGTACGCCCGCTAATACTCGAGGCGAAATCTCAGGTTATTACTATGTCTAACCTGACATTGATTTTACGTGAGTATCCCTTTTTACTTGTACAGAGACAGGTGTCCCTCGCCATTCAGGCAAATACTCTCCGATTTCGGAGGTACCCATTGCAGCTGGGTCGGCTCAGGAGCCGCCAATCCCTGGTCGACGACACTCCTTCAAATGTACTCGCCAGGTCTCGAGTTAATCCAGTCCAATTCCCGGTCGACGAAAAATCCTCAAATGCCGTCGCCCGGGTTTGATCCTGAATCACCCGGTCGCCAAAGCGGTGTTGTAACCACTACGCTAGCGCGGCTCCTAAAGATTTGTATATAAAGATGTGTTGGAAAATAATTATACTGTACTATGAACACTTTTGTAGTAAATTTAATTTTTTAAGCTTCTACCTGTACCTGTAAGGCTTGAGTATTACAAATGGCACAGCTCATCAGGTGGCCAGGAAGTCTTCTGTTTTGATAACCTGCTATTTGCTGCTCTAGCAAAATTTAAAAATTAGAAACCTACCCACCACAAAAATATTTATAGAATGTGTGATTCCTGTATACACACATTGGGATTCTCGCCAGTGCTACAGAGTCGTGCACTGTGCTGAGATCCTCTGTGTGATCTAAGGGAGGAGATTGGAGCACTGATGGAGTTACCCGTGTGCAATGAAGATAGTCCTTCAAACCAAACCAAACCTGCTATTTGTGTTATGATTGACATATTAAGCCAGTTGAATTTTCATAGTTAGCTAAATCATCTTTTTTTAAAGAAGTTTTTTTTTTTTAAGTTGGTGATCCTTGAACTCTCCCAAGAATCCTTCGGTCATTGAGATCTGAGCAGGGCTGTTGTTAATGATATCAGTTCAAAATAGTGACTAATTTTGTGTATCTACAGTTTAGTTAGGCTATAATCAGGTGTTTTGCTTCATGACTGTACAGAAGATTGTTTAAGAACACCAGCAAAGAGTCATTTGGATGTTCTGAAAGAAGCCAGGGTTTAAAGACACTTATTGCTCACGTTAGAAGGAAGCAATTTTACTTTCTTTGGGCATGAGAAAAGCTGGAATATATAATATCTGGAGACCAGAAGTTGTGGAGAGACATGATCACCTACACCACGAGGCATGATATGAGAGAAAAGCGGGAATATATGATATCAGGAAAAGAACAAAGAGTGAAAGAAGTAAACAACTGATTTGATAAACAGTACTGGAGACCAGAAGTTGTGGAGAGACATGATCAGGTACAGCAACCTCATAATATAAAACAAGGCACTTCAGAACTCACCTACTACAGAAATGTATGCTTCCTGAAGGGGTCTATCTGTAGAGCTGGTCCCATGTTCTATAAGAAGCGAATAAGGAAATGATGATGATGATCCACCCTTTATTCATCTGTATTTTATTGGTCAATTTTAAAAAGTAACATTTATCAAGGGATCAGCATTCACACAATGGTTGAGACGTTACTCAAAGACGGTGTAAGGAGAACATTCACACCAAAAACCAGCAGGATATAACTACTAAACACCTCTTGTACTTGGTTATGAGAACGTTCTGGCCACAAGCCCGTCATCAGGGACAAATGAAACAAACAAAAAGAGAAGAGAGAGAAAACGAGAATACATAAGTAAATAAAAACTTAGGAAAGGGACTCATGAGCAGTCAGGTTACCCATTTATAACCAGGTTGACTGGAGCATGGTGCTACCAGGTTGTTTTTTTTTTTTAAAACCTGGTAACTTTACCTTGAAAAGCTGGTGCTCTAACAGCTCTGCCAATCGAATCTCATGAAATCTACTACATGTATTATGATCATAGGACTTGTCACATCCAAATCTGACAGATTTTAACAGATGATATATTTTCTTGTCATCTGTCACATCTCTAACATTCACACACACAAATAAACACAAACGTGGAATCTAATCTCATACATTATTTTCTCTTCACGCACATACACAATATTATGTTTATTTTTATCATACTCGTACATACACACATACAAGAAAAGTCATCGATTGCAATTTTTTATTTCATTAGAAGTTTTGATTCAGCTTTTCTAGCATGTTTGAATAAAAACGGAACATATCAGAAAAAAAAGACAGCACAGAACAAAGACAGAGCTGGGATAGCTCTGCAACCACCAACCTTAGCACAAAATATCAAAGCTTTCTCCTCCGAGCCTGACATAACTTATTAATTTTATACAATATAATATTATAAGCAAGCAAGATACATGGTTGGCTATAGTTTGAGCCTCTATAACTAGATCCTAGATTCACTGCTTCAGAGAAGAAAAGTGTCGCTTTATTAACACACTGCTGATCTATTCCTGTTCCATCTTGTTTGACCATCAGGTGGTGGACTTAGATTGTTTGTTTATATCAAGTTGTGACCAGCTTTTTACACAATATAAATCACATATTGATAATATAAAAACAAATGCTTAGATTGGAGGAAACAAAATACTAACATCTACTCACTGTTTTCTTTGTACTGTCATTCAGTTGATGACTTGCATAATGTAAGAGGGAAACAGGTAGAACAAAGAATTGTATATACTGATTTCTTAACAGTTTGGCTTCAGATTAAATAAAACATAGTTGAGCACTGAAATAAGTGAGATGGACAGAGAGCAAGTTTGGCATACATTTTTTTTTTTACATTAAGTTAAAAACAATGTCCACTTTGTCAGCCAATGAACAAACTTTCTCAAACATAAAATGTATTTAATTTGTTTAAATTCCTTTTCAGGCAAACATTTTTATACCACGCATACATTTCAGAAGATACCATAATGAGTTTTTACCAGAAGTGAGGTGTGCTGATTGCTAGTGTAGCTTGGAGCCCTTATCAGGACATCATGCTAGCAGATAAGACACTAGTAGTCCTCTTCTGGACTAGCTCTTATCTGGGCATCATCATACTAGCAGATGTAATACTAGTAATCCTTTTCAGATATTTATTATTATTGAGCTAAAGTTCTCTCTTTTGAATAGTATTTGCAATCTGATATAACCAATGGATTTCTGTCTAGGTTGAAAAGAGTCTGCCTCACAACAAGAAGGCAAAACATTCAAAGAAACCAAACAATCAATTTCAGAAATGGCCAATATCTGTCTTTAGATTCACAGATTCCCACCAATATAGAACGACTGAAGAAAAACAAAATTTGGTTTTAAAGTATGGACAAACCATTATTTCACTGCTGTTGTAAAGCTTCAACGGAACACTAAAAATAACCTTAACCACATTCAGGTATCTTCATTCGAATGAGGCACAACAAAGTCTCACTGTAGATAAACTAAACTTTCAATATTCATGATAACTGGCGTCGCTGAAACGGCCCTTTTATCAAAGTTTTGTTTTGGGGGGTAAATCCATAGCAGTCTTAAAAAAACACATCACACAAACCAAACAGAAAAAAACTGTACAATGAAACACTGGTTACCTCCATGGTTTCTGTCAGTTCAACTTGCCAATATCATGCACTAATGTACACAAATATGAAACCATCAAAATTACATGAGTATAAAAACTAAAATAAACAGAAAATTACAAATTATGAACAATGTGAAACAGGTAATAGATTTATATTATACACGAATAAAGACATTTTTATCTGTACATATTTTTGCTAACATCAAGCAAGTGTAAAGGGTGACTACTTGATGTAACAACAGCACATCAATATTACTAAGATATATTGCATTACTGAAAATAGATTTCAAGACAGGTTTCTATTGACAACTTTACTTTTGTTAGTCCATTATTGTTGTGGAGTGTGTTGTGGATAGCTGAAGTTTGCACAGTTGAGCCAGTGTAAGTCAATAAATAAGACGGCTGCTGTAAAACTGGTAAGCGAAGTCATTTACAATTTTAAAAAAAAAAAGATTGATCAAGGATGAACCCCCGAAATGTCTCGTGTTTCTATTATGCCGCGTCCATGTGTAAAACTGAGTCCATACCATTTTCGTTTTTTTTACTTAATTATATATTACTACTCTTCAGCCAAGTGAGTTGCATTGGCTGCAGAGAGCCCGTGTTGTTGTAGGATCTACTGACTTCAGCCAAAATATTGTCAAAAGAAAAGGACATTAAAATTATAGGTAAACTGAATGTATCAAATACTTGGCATGACACCACAAAATTGGTAAATTTTTTGCACGTCTGATATTAAGAAAAACATTACCAAAAAAAAAACCGTGTCTATGGTTTAAAAGAATGACTTCAAGAGATGAATACTTCTCATCTTCTATAAGTTATAACGGTATAGACTAATATTTAACTAATAACAGAGAATTTTCGGGCTACCACACTGCATTTATTGATACCCAGGTGCAGCACAAATGAAGTTCTGTATTTTTAAGTCCAGGTGAAAAGGCTACTAGTAACAAGAAAGTGAAATACGCTGATCAGACATCCAGCTCTAGAATTTAGCACACAAAATCGAAATGAAAACCTCTTCGTGATCTTGAAAGACTTTCATCTTCTGCATAAACATAAAATTCTGTTTCCCCGAATGACAAGACATTTTGTACAGAAAGACATCAATATATTTATATAAGCTTGTATTTGTCAACTTTAGATACAGACACATTTCTACTACTACTCCCTCAGGCACGAAACAATTAAAACGAGCTTGCTCATGGAGCTGGCAATCTCATCATTTAAAACAGTCTGCTACAGAAACCACTACAAGAGCACATGAATGCTGGGTGCTACAGGCCTCACTTACAAGTGGGACAGTTGTAGTGGGGGCTCTATGCTCCATGGGGAGCAAACAAAAATGATGGTGACTTGTAATCTGTAGCTTTCTGCTCAAACAATTTACAGCAACAACTTTTGTCCATCATCTCAAACAGAAATATATTTTTCAGGGGCTGAACCAGGGTTGTAGAGTCAGCTAAAAAAAATTTCAGGACTCCTGAAATTTTAGAAGTCCGACTCTGACTACAGTTTTACTAGTCATACGGCATAAAATTTGGAGTCGGAGTCATGACATTTTTTTTTACTGACTCTGACTCCGAGACTCCGACTCCCGAGTATAAAAGAGACATTCTTCTCTGAATGACCCCTCCATTTAAAGAATGAGATTAACACAATAACAGTTTTACACAGGCTGATTGAAAAGCCACGTTCTGTTTATATCCTCGTTTCTATCTGCATACATTAAACAAATGTGGAAACAAGCAACAATTACTGCCATTTGATAAACATGTATCATTTTGTTGTTTACCTGCCTGCTCCACCACCAGCTCTGCCACAATGACTGATCCCCAGACCAATTTTTGTTCTCTCTTGTAACATTAGTTTTTTTAGGGGTCAGAGTGCCTTCAAATTCTAAAGGTACCAGGTTTGATTCCCAGTAGAGGGAACATCATTTTTGGAAATGTTTGTCAGAACCAGTCAGTATTTTCTTGTATATTAATCAAATGGCAGTTCTGGCTCCTAGCTAGTATGTTGGCACATTAAGGGGAAATCAAGAACATATACACAGCATGCACATATCTGCATTCAAAAACATTTATTTTCAAAAACTCTCAAGTATTACGTAATTTTTAGGAAATTCACAGCTCATTTAGGGGGAAAACTGGCTTGCTGCATAAGAATGCTGTGCCCACATGGCTATCACATCTATAAAAACATGCCCAGTTTCCATTACAAGCACAAATCTGAGGCACATCTTTGAAACAAACTTGTCTCATTTCTCATGGCAGTATAAGTATTTGAAATGAATTTAATTTTTTTTTAAAGTACAGGGGACTATAAAAAAACCAACTTCATTTCTTTTTGCTTATACAACCACGAATGATTAGAAAATAAGGGGGTGGTGGTGTGTGTGTGTGTGAATGCGCAGATGTCATAACTTTAAAACCAAACTTCATTTATTTTCGCGTTCACCATACAAATAATGAAAGGAAAAACAGTGGGGGTAAATGATAGGATGACAAAGACCTCTCTAAATTCTGTAAGATGTCATTGTTTACCTGTAACAGGAATGATGAAAAGCATTCACTATATCCTATTACAAATTTACATGTCCATCCTAGCACACATTAATATAGACAGGGAAAGTGAAACAAATTTGCATCAAATTTTGGTCATGGAAGGAAAACAATAATACGACAAACTGTTTAAACCTGAAAAACTGTCTTGCAAACTCATCAATCAATCAATACCCTTTAGTTCCCCAAGGAGCATAGGCCTTCAACAAACACATGCCAAGTCTTCCTGTCCTGTGCCATCCGCTCAAGTTCTTTCCATGTTTTCCTCATCATTTTCACCTCTGTATCCAGTTCTCTTCTCCATGTGTTTTTTTGGTCTACCTCTGCCTCTCTTTCCCTGTGGATTCCAGAACACGGACTGCCTTGTAATGCTATCAACAGGTTTCCTCAATGTGTGTCCTATTCATCGCCAGCGTCTTCTTCTCAACTCTTATTCCACTGGCACTTGTCTGGTTCTTGTCATCAATTCCACATTTGTGACTTTGTCCTACCATTTCAGTCCTATTCTTCTCAAGCATCCGTTTATAAAAACTTGAAGAAACACCGCTTGCAAACTCATACATGAAATTAATTGTGGCAAATAGAACAATAGATCTACAGTCAGAAATACATGTCCATGAACCAACGTCCTGAGCCATTCAAATACTTTACACAATTAATTAGTAAAGCCAAATTTATTGCAAATGAAACAATCACATTTTTTGACAGCTTCTTTCAGCATGCTAAAATTCAATAGTATAAATACTCATGTACCCCCATGTTCCACGCATCCCATCCAGAAACACAACAATGATAATGTTAATTTCCAACAGCTTGCACATAGTCAGAAAGCATATAATTTTGAATCTACAGAGCAGAAAATTCAATGTTTCATCAACATGAGACTAGAAGACAACCATTCTAGCAGATATCTTCACACACAAAAGACATACGCCTCAAACACAGCTTTCAACAAAAGCCAAATTTCAAGTTCTTAATATAAATGACATCAAGACTCAGAAGACAGCTGGCCCGTATTCACATAGTGATACAATTCTGACTAGCAATATTCAGCCTGAAAAAAAAGACATTGACCAGATATTACTTGAGCTCGGAAATTATTCAGGTAGTTGCCAGAAGGCATCATTAGATACACTGAAACCAATTGAAAATGTTAACAGGACATAACATACAAGTAATGGCCACAGGAATATAATAAATAAAAGTACCCTGCACCTGATCATGGTTCTCCTTTGTTTTGGCGAGCGTGCTTCATTCAACAGACACACATTCTGTCATTTATATTAGGGCGTAAGTCCACATATAAAGACTTTGTGGTTAGTAAATTAGATCAGCAATTGATCAAGGTGAATATGATGGGGAAGGTTGGGGTCTAATGAGATTACCAAATAGAATTACACAGACTGTAAAAAACATACTAAGATTACTTTAACATCCATCGACATTGTAGACTAACACTGGGGTAGGGAGTCCATTAAATTCAAATAATATATGGATGGGAGGGGGGAAATGAAAAGTTCCCTATTCATTCATGCATTCACACAAACACAAAAGCCTGACAACACATTCTGTGTTAAACCTAAAATCTGTAAAGTCAAGGGTTGACTGTAGGTTAAGCCAGCTATTTCCTGGTATGTACTGTGAAATAAATAACAGATATATTTTCATTTGGCATCTTTCATGGTTAGCACATGGATATCAGATATCCTGTAACCCAGAAACACACCAGGGTCATTCTTTAAATTAGAATATGAATCTGGTAGTTCCAGAATTTTGCTTCCATCGTCCACAATCTAAAAATGTTGACAGCATTACAAGGCAGTCCTTGTTTGGAATCCCCAGGGTAGGAGAGGTACAGGGAGACTGAACAGCACATGTAAGGAATTTTGGCAGATGGCACAGAACAGGAAGACTATGCTCCATGAGGTGCTCAAGTGTAATGATGATGATTTCAAAGACTGAGCGGAGGGCACCGCCAGAGAACTTGACATGAATTTGTTGTAGGCCCGTGCTCCTCAGGGTAATCAAAGAGTGAATGGATCCACAATCTAGCTAAAAGATTGTATGATTGATAAGGCAAATGTTGCCTTGCTAACTATGACAATAAATGGTAATTTAAAAATCAAATGTAAGAAATGACATCAGTTGTAACCAACCTCATCATTATTTCGTAACTGTGTCCACTGTGAAGTGAACCAATCATAGCTTTAAAAAATAAAAAAAAAACTCTTCTCGGCTGAAGTTTGGGGCAGTAGACTGGGGGCCGCCATACTGGCCAAAGAAGCGGTGTGTCTGCTTCAAGTTGGAATTTTTTTATTTTTAAAACGGCCTCAGTGTTTGTTGGGCGTTATTAATTTTGACAAAGCTTGAAACAGGGTTGGTGTCAGGTTAAGGCTAGCTGTAATGTAATAAGGATGGATAAGCCTGTCAGGCAATGTGGAGGACCTACTATCCTTGCCAACCACCCTCTTTTCTTATTCCATCTCCCATCTAAGAAATGAATCATTCAACACAGCAATCAGGTTTTAAAAAAAAAAATATTTATTATAACCTCTAACCTATAATCTGAACTCTCACCCAGGAAGCGAATCATCGCACACAAACTACGATGTAAAAAATAAAAAGGAAAATAAATTCAGATTCTATCCTCTAACAAGTCTGCAAGTGTGGGATCTACATGATTATGGTGGGACTTTTTTTAATCCTATGATATACCAACAAAATATTTTCATATTGTTATACAAACTCATACGCAACAAGCGGTATTTAAATTAAGCAATAAATATTCTATAAACAATAAAATAAAGATTGTTCTTAACGACATCAATGCAATAAACAATACATACAGGAATCCTACAAAATGAAAATTCTTCACAAACTTAAAAACCTAACAAGAAATAACAATAAAACACAGCACAAATCAGTAGAAGGAAAAGCATCTCCACTTTAAAAAAATGATTTGTATAAGTAGTACTGGCAGAAAGGCAAGTGAGACAGACAATTGCTGAAAATATACAAGAAAGACAAGTCTGGTGCTTCTGCAGATTATGACTATATGAGCAAGTAATCCACCAAAATATGACGTGACATAATTATGTTCTTTCTGCTTCATGTCCCGAATGTTTGTAGTCAAACTTATCATGACTAATGGTCAATGCACCACAAACAAAAAAAACTGAATATTTCTAGCACACTAAACAATGCACCATAAAAAGCGCTTCATATTATTCAGTATTCAATTTAGCTTTTACTGTGCAAAGCCCACCTTTCCTTTTTTTTCTTCTGAAAAACTGGTGGGATTGGTTCATTGTTGTTACAGATGTTTCACTTAAACAACTAGTAACATGGGGATGACAGCCAGTGAGTTCAGGTCAGCATAACTGAGTTGACAGAATACAGTAGCAACAAGCAAGATACAACATTGTCAGTACGACCAACTGCTGTTTTATGTTGCAGCTTAGCTCTTCTCTTCTCTTTTTCAAGTTAAAGCAAAGAGTTAAGTCACGGGTTGACTAATTAAGTCAGCTATTTCCTAGTGAGTACTTTGATATAATGTTAATATAAATATTTCATTTAACAATCAGTGTTAAAAAAAGTATATTTTTTTTGGCTTCAATTTCCTTGTTATTGTTTGCTAATTTTTACCAGCTGTGACTAAACCCATGTTTACAAGCTATTACGGATGTGCCTACATTAATATGAACCTCAAGATGTAAAACACACTGCTACAAAAATCCTGGCTGCAAGAGGACATGACTTGCTTCAGCACAAAGGGAACAGCTGAAACGGTTGTTCCTTGCTTCACACAAAGACGACAAGGGAAAGTAGCATTATTACGTTTGTTCACTTTGGCTATATATCTTTATTGTAATGAACACAACTTTAAATTAGACATTTAAATTGCTAGGGTTACCTCTGAATATAACAAATGACTCTCTATACTCCACAATAAACGTTCTGAAATCATGAAACATCCTTAACAACTGACAAATATAAACATGCCAGGCCATCAAGAACTCTCACTATCCTAGGTCGGGGGTAGGAAATCCATTAGCCAATGGCCACAAGTGGCCATTTAGTAAAAATATGTGGCCAAATAAATTTAGGTGAACCAAATTATCGTTATAAATATTTCCAAACTTTTTTTAAAATTGTTATAACAATTTGTTTAGTTTTCACTTTTTATTTGGTATGTCATCCATGCCATAGCATTACAAGATGATGCAATAAAATGTAGTACATGAATAATGCAAAACAAATGTAAGGTGTAACACAAAAAAATAAACAAAATTATAATTTTACTAAACTCTGAGCTGCAGTTTCTTGACATGGTGAGAGAAAATGAATCTGAAAAACTAATTTAGCAAACATTTTCTGTTTTCCGTCACGTTCATGCGTATGTATATATTTGACTTTGAATGTCATTAGAATTCTGAGATAAATTAATTTTGCAAAAATGTTTATTATTAATAGTGTGGTCACTTCTGCGCTTGACTGACCACAGAAATAACCAGGGACAAAATGGCTGCCAACCCCTGCTCTAGGTCAATCAAATGTCTGTCTGTGCAGGGCACATCATACCCTCGTTACCGACTCCCTACCAGCACACAAATAAGCACCATTATTAAATAATATACACATTCACATCTTCCATCCCAGAATAACTTAGACGCCATGGGTTAGCAACAATTACCACTGATATCAGAGGATGCATGTTTTCAAAGGCAAACATTCTGATTCCAAACTGACATTAACTGGTGCAACCTCATCATGTAAAACAGACTGCTACAGAAACCACAGCTAAACGAGTTCATGACCTGCTGCAGGGACCAGAGCTACACTGGTGGTTCCATGCTCCCGTAAGGAGTGTAAAAGAAAACGTATTAACTGGTGAAAGTTTCAACAACAAACTAAATAAATACGACAAATAAATACGACAAGAGAATAATAGATGTGAACATAGTTCACCTATTTTACCTGACAACCAAGATATTCCAGACAGAAAATTTCTTCTAGCATGGTCACATTTGTGTGTAGCAGGAAGACTGTGCTATGTACCCTTGACGAGCTGATGAACTTTGTTATCACTGGCTGGACTCATATTTTGTTTTAGTATAAATCTTATGTTCTTTTAATATAAATACATAAACAGAATGAAATAATTTAATATTATGAAACCCATGAGCATTAATAGTTTTAAAATATCAATGTTTTTGCAGTAAGAAGGTAAAAACACAGGTATATCCAGGTCCTCAACCACGTATTTGAAACTCTTGGGGGGTGCCGCCATATAATTTCGGAATTTTGAATCTTCTGGATGTCAGAACAGTGCTACTGTGCATATTATGGCAACACCCTAGTTGGATCTGTGGCAGCAGCATCCGTAAGCAAAAACATAAATATTTATAAAATTGCTATTTATATTATAAACATCCGTAAGCAAAAACATAAATATTTATAAAATTGCTATTTATATTATAAGAAATCTGTATTATTTATTAGCACCACAAGAAGACTAACATGAGGTTGTGAATGGGGCTGGCAACCTCCATCAGGTCAAGACATCATGACTACAAGAGCATGTCAATGTACAGACTTCCTGTATGGGAACCAGCAGCAGTGGTTGTACCATGCTCCCCAGGGAGCATAAAGGACACATGATGATGATGATTGTCTAATGGTGAAAGTGTCAAAAGTTTTGTAATTAAAAACATTATTTTTTTATATTGGAAGTGTTAAATTTTAGAAGAGTCACAAATGTACAATTCTCTAAAACTGGTATTTAATAAATATCTGAAAATGTAATCACTTCATTGCCGTCAAAACGTGGCAACAAAGAAAATGTAAAAGGCAAAAATATAGTATTGTCTGGGTCGCAGTATTACATTGGCCCATCTGTAACTGAACATAAATATCTTGTCTATGGAACAGATGCCTCACACCTGTTTGGGCCATGTCACTGCATGCGAGTGAAGCTCCACCTAACAAACTTTTGGTTTTCAAGTACTTTTCAAATTTTGGAATTTCAGATAAGGGCTTGAGGACCTGCATTAAACAGACTTCTAACTTGAGGGAGACTTTACGCATAATGTTGCAGCAGGCATCCATTTCATGCCTGTGCATGCTACTGAATGCCTTTATGTTAGAAGACACAAATAAAACAACTCCTTCAAAGAGAAAATACCTGCAGCTTAGTTGAAATACAACCTTTATAAGTAATTTACATATTAATGTTCCAAGTGTAATGTTGGTTGAAATATCTAAGTAGAAAAAAAGATGTAATTTATCTTGAAACAATCTAGCGAAGAGTTGTATGCAGGGAAATAGGAAGCAAAGACAAAATATAGGAACCATGCCAGGGTGTATACATGTATGTATATTACAAACAAGATTGCAGTGATCGAAATAGATGATAAAATGGGCATGCACCACTAACAGAGTGAAGCCTACATAGTGTCACTCTACACAAAGTAATCGGTCTTATGCATCTATACGTAAAATGGTCTGTCCATGACTACTTCTCGTATTTCTCCTCAGAAGAACATGAAGCATGCCAACTATAAAAGAAACTGACGCCATGTGTCATAAGTTGCTGTCAACGTCAACGGGTTTCATTAAGTATGCTGACATGGTTGGTGATGATGATGATGACTGGAGTCTTGTGTCACTGAACAAAAATATGCAGCTGTCACCAGTTGGCCAGGCCAGGTTTGCTCAAGGTCATGAAGTAGATTTGACATGATGAGCCAGATCTTACAGAAGAGAAGAAAACCTGCGTGGACAAAATAGAAACCTGGTATAGAAGCAGACTTGTAAAATATATGACAAACATGTAAAAAATGTCACATTATATGGACCTGCTTGCCTACTCTTGTCAATTACTGTAACTTTAAACTTGCTATTAAAATCTCAATTCGACCGTGTCATTTCTTTCACAAACTGACAGTTTACCATGACAAAACTAGCTGATGACCTTGTCATTTCTTTCACAAACTGACAATTCATCATGGCAGAACAAGCTTCTGACTTATCATTTCTTTTACAAACAGTGTACCATGGATAACCATCTTCTGACTTTGATACTTCATTCACAAACAAACCATGAAAGAAATGATCTTCATACCTTGTCATTCCTTTCACAGAGGAACTTGAGCTTCTGAGCCTTCTTGTGCATAAAGACCCCATCAAGATGGCCTGTCTCAGCAGATCTAATCTCAATAGCTTTATTTCCCCAGCCCATAATCTGACCTGTGCTGATGTAAGCTGAAAATAGAAGACAGGACAATAACATTTACTATACATTTCAGTTTTATTTTGTATTATGTCTGATCAAGTACTACACGTTGATCTGTTGTACTATGTTTGATCAGGTATTACTTTAAATGTTGTATTACATTTGATCAAGTTTTACTTGATCTGTTTGTACTATGTTTGATCAAGTATTACGTTGATCTGTTGTACCGTGCCTGATCAAGTATTACATTGATCTGTTGTACTATGTTTGATCAAGAATTACGTTGATCTGTTGTACTACGTCTGATCAAGTATTACGATGATCTGTTGTATTACGCCTGATCAAGTATTAATATTTATGTATTTATTTTTCCCAGGCCTCAAGGTTCTCTATGTATTTATTATACAAAGACCACACAAACCTACCTCACTATCTTGTACCTGTATCATTCTTCTATAATTTACTAGACACAGTATTACTGCCTTTGACTTGTGTAATCTGGCCCATACTGGTTAATAGGAAAGCTATAGAAGTGATTGCATCTATAATTAGTCTGGGTCATCCCTCGGTCCTTCGTGAGTTACAGAGGATTCATGCTGATGACCCCTGTCCACGAAGCACTATTTTTGCGGTGCTGAGTTGGCAGGGTGGATAGTCACAATTCACTCCCATAGCGAGGCGGTTTAGATGGTCCTGGGTGTGAGTCTCCGGTAAGCCTATCACTTCTGTTGCTTGTCTGTTGTCTAGTTTTCTAAGTCTTTATTTCCTAAGAGTGCCTGCTATTACCTGTTTATGTGTATATATTTATTTAATTACCGATCAAGTATTACGTTACAGATTAAATCTACTGACAACCACAACAAAATATTTCACTTTAATTGGGAAATAATTTATGCTAGTAGGCAAAGTAATGTGAAAATAATGAAAAACAACAGATACTGAACATGGACCATAACAATAATTTGAAACAAGAAATGAAGTGACACAATCATGAAAAGCAGAAATAAACAGGAGATATAATGAAAAACAGCTCTCTGAATAGATTTCCTTAGCTTTCATAAACTCAGACAAATAAATTTTTGAAGTCAACTAAAAGAAGTTAGTTTACTTGCATGCAATATGTTGTTTAATCTATGGAAACTGGTTTTTGCACAAATGCAAATTTCATTCACAAGTTTTTGTCACAACTGATAAATCTGTTTAACATACACAGCTTATGAGGCATTCATTCATTTCAATGACCTTTCGAATCCCTAAGGAGCAGAGGCCTTCAACAAACTTATGCCAAGTCTTCCTGTCCCGTGCCATCAGCTCAAGGTCTATCCCTGTCTTCTTCATGCCTTTAATATCTGTCTTCAGTTTTCTTCTCCCTGTGTTTTTTGGTCTTCCTCTCTCTTACCCTGGGAATTTTAGAACGAGGGATGCCTGGTACTTATGGGACACTGATGGGCATATTTCTTTTTAGCAATGTCCAATAATACAACTAGAGACAAATCTACTGAACACACTTGGATCACATTCAGTGTCAACCTACCTACAGAAGTTGGTAGCTCTCCCCACTGCAAGACCACATTCTTGGTAATCTTACCCACTGTGTCCACATAAACACCCTCATCTGTAGAGACGTACTTTCATCTTTCTGTATCATGCATAATCTAGGTTTTTTAAATTCATTTTTTCCACATATTTACAGTGTCCATTGCCTTTGCCTGTTAACCTGTCTATATAACAGGTAAACATATATGTCGCATGTTTGTGACTGGCTGACGAAGTGTGAATCTCGAAATGTCCCATGTTTCCTTTTGTAAAATTTATTTCATACCATTTTATTTTTTAATTTATATTATCTTAAGGTCAGGTGAACCTATGTTTGTCTGTCGTAATGCATTCTGTCGCAATAAATTCTGTCGTAATACATTCTGGAGGCCACAGAGATGTGGTTTTACAGAGGAATTTTAAGATTACGATGAGCAGCTAAACAGAGTAATGAGGATGTCCTGAAAGAAGCCATTACGTAAAGATAGCTTACTGCTCACATTACAAGGAAGCAATGAACTTAACAACTAATGATCACCAGTTAGAGAACGATACTGCAATCGATGAAGCAACGCGACTGTTGAATTTGGCATCAAAAGTAAGACCAGTAGGGATGGATGTATGAGAGGATGGGTCAGGCGTATATACAACCAGCACGCTGCAGGAACAAGCAGAACTCATACCCTTTGACAACTGCGGAGGGAGACTCAGCACCTATGGGTTTGCCTGGAGCGCAATGATGTCAATATTGAACAACAATAATAATAACAATAACAATCCACTGTCTTTGAGCATGTTATGCGCAGAAGAAAAATGGAGTATATCACTGCAAAAATGAAAAATTGAAGGAAAAAGACGTAGAAGACAACAAAGAAAGAAAATACTGGACAGCTTGATATCATGACATGGAAAGAAATCAACAACAGAACTGATAAACAGTATTACAGACAAGAAGTTGTGAAGAGGCATGATCCCCTATGCCACTAGACATGGTATTTGAAGAAGAATACATTCCTCAACCATTTCTTATTTCTGTAACTGATATCAATAATGATGAAGTTCCTATTTTGTAATCTCTTCACAACATACTTTATGTTCCCACCAAATATGAAGGGGTCTACTTAGTGTTTTGCAAATTCCTTTTTAACAACTGATCACAGAGAAGAAACACAAAAAGATTCCATGGCACACGTCTTAACCTTGCTACTAGCATCATCACTTAATCAATGTTCCTGGTGTTCCTAAGTACACTGAGATGTCATCACTTGCATCACCTTGTCTCCCATTTTTTCCCCACTCCTCTTTATGCATGAGAGTCTGACTGGCAGAGTAGAGTATGTGCCTCTAATGGCAAAGTTACCAGGTTCAGGGTTTGAAACCAGGCAGCGTCACCATTTAGTTCAAAGTCTTTCCATGTCTTGTTTATCCCAGTCTCTGTCTTCAGTTATCTTCTCCTTGTGTTTTTTTTACCCTACCTCTACCTCTCTTACCCTAGGGAACCCAGAACAGATTTCTTCAACTTGTATCATATCCATTGCCAGAATCTTCTTCTCATCTCTCATTCCACTGGCACTTGCCTGGCTCTCAACTATCATTTACAGACAACAATTACGATCACATCACAAACAGCAGCTCTAACCACAACATATGACCTCATCCGTACTTCATTGACATCACTTACTGTCATAACAGAGCAACAGCTGTAGACCATTTGTGTTGGGCAGGATTACTATTGTGTGTGGCGCAATTGGACCATGTGTCTGGGAAGGAAGAAAACAAAAACACTTTTACATGAGCCATTCACAATGTAGATTCACTGCAATCTCTGCATAACCAATAGGTGACCTACTGAGACATTGACAACAGTAAAGGGCATCTCTGATGGATAGTTATTGACAGCAATTACTAAAATATCAATGATAGGCGTTATAATAAGACAGTGAGTTTTAAGCACTTTAATACAATGCGAAAAATGGTGTCAAAAGCAGAGAAGAAATTTAGAATATCTTGTGAACATAAAATAAATAAATTGTAAAATGTGATGTGAACATTAAACAAATAAATTATACAATGTGATGTGAACATTAAATATAAACTGTACAATGTGACATCTTAATTGCCACACAAACATTTTGTTTAAATGAAACAAAAAATACTAAACTATAAAGTTTACAAGAGTGAGTCACAGTATTCTAATTAGATATAAGGTTACAATTTTTTAAAACCAAGAAAGAAAAGCAAGGAAGTTAAATATCAGGGGAATTTTAGGAAAATAAAGGTGAATATTGTTCTAAAAGATCAACAAAATAAAGTGTGGACTGTGTATGCTTCTATGTCATAAAAAAAAAAAAAAAGTTTATTATTCAGACCAGCAGACGACTGACTATCTACACAGCAAAATCTCCCAAGTATGCTCTCTTGGCATTTAACCTCATGGTGAAGTGATAGAGTACACATACACAACATTTCATAAACAAACCATAAAGCAGATTCAAATCATCAACTCTGACTTCAAAATCTGTAAGCCTTTTTTTAAACTTAAAAAAAAAAAAAAAAAATGGAATTTGTGCACACATTTGTAATTTAAAACACAGAAAATTCAGTTCAGTGTAAGCATAAACGCCACTGTGAAGCTATGAATGAAAACATTCAAACACAGAACTTGATTGACATAGATAAATGTTAACATTAAATAGCTACTTAAATATAGAGAATCCTTACATAGAAATGAAACAACGCTGAAGCCGTTATAGTTTTGTCACAAATGTTATAATCATTATTGTCCTCTTCACTCCATATGGAGTATTGAGCCACCTCTGTAGCTGATCCTCTTGAAGGGAGTCGGCACAAAGCATTCACATCCATCAGTGGTTTCTGTAGCAATTTGTTATACATGACAAGGTTGCCATTCCCATATTAGTTGCCTTTTATGACAAGCCTGAAGGTGCAAGTAATCCTTTTCTTTCTCAGTCACATAAAGAACCTCTGGGGGAACTACATGAAGCTTCTAACTATATGTTTATTAATTAATTTAATTCTATAAGCAGCATTTCAGCCTGAATTAGGATGATCCCACAGAAGAAAGTCAAATGTAAAAATAAAATATAAAAATTAATACCATTTCTGAATGTCTGTGATAAGGAAACATATCAAAACCACAAAGTGTTCGCTATTCACTATACTGTTATGTTCCCATAACAAAGAATTCCTAGAAAAGCTAAGAATGAAAAGAGAAATAATGAATGTGATCAAAATCAGAGACGTTAAATTATTATGGCCGTATAAAGAGACATACAAATCTTGCTGAAAACCATAACACAAGAAAAAGTTGAAGGCAAATGTGCAAGAGGAAGACAATACTATAGGTGGGAAGGGATGGGCAGGAAACAGTCTTTGAGAATGTATCATCAAATGTACATTGGGTATGGATGTGGGAGAGATAGTGAGGACAATTAATGATCACCTGTTGGAGAACAACACTGCTATAGGTGAACCAACAAGGCTAAGACTGCTGGAATTAGGCATCAAACATATGACTAGCAGGGATGGATGTATAAGAGGATGCCTCCGTCATGTATACAACCAGCACGCAACAGGAACAGTTAGCCTTCATACTCTTCAACATTTGCTGAGGAAGACTGAGTACCTATGGGTTTGTCCAGAGTGCAATGATGTCCATTCTGTTCAACAATAAAAATAACCATCAAAGCAGAAGACTTCAGACGAAGGTCCGTTGCAGCCGATCTTCAATGCAGACATGGAAGCTGATCTGTCTACCCTTCCATATAACATAAACAACATATTCACACTGAGTATTACCAGTGTTACTATTCATCTCTTTGTATTCTTAAATAAAAGATTATAAGACTTCAACATTGTTTCAATTCTATTTAGACACTGTATACACATGCTAAATAAATAAAAAAATTAAATATACTAATATATAAAAGAAAACTCCGCCAATGCCGGTCCCAAGCCCGGATGAAAAAGGAGGAGGGCGGCCTGCATGGAGGCCGTAAGGAGGCAGCCCCTCCACCATGCAAAGGCACAACAGGCCAATCACCTGTTTGCTTTAAATCATGATTACGCGAACTACAAGAGAGAAAACCGGACTGATTCTAAAGGCGACGAACTGGAACGGACTACGGACTACGACTTATGGAACTTGGAACACAAGAAGTATAAATGGGAAGGAAGAGGAGCTGGTGGAAGAGATGAGGAAAGCAAAACTAGAAATCCTGGCTATAACGGAAACGAAGAAAAAAGGACAAGGAGTCATGGATCTCGATGGCAACACGTTGCTCTACAGTGGTGTACCCATATCTGAAAGAGCTAAAGGGGGCGTGGGTTGCATTGTGGCCCAAAATCAAAAAGATAGTATCAAGGGATGGAACTTTGTCTCGGAGCGCATTATGGTTGTAAAACTAAAAGAAGGAGAAACCATAGTCAACCTGGTCATAGTGTATGGGCCAAATGAGGATGAGAGAGCAGAGGTCAAGGAGGAATTCTTCGAGCTGCTTCAAAGGACAGTGGATGACTGCCTAGATGAAGTTATTATGCTCGGAGATTTTAATGCCAGAGTTGGAAATGACCATGCTAGATGGGGTGGAGTTATCGGAAGATATGGAGAAGATACTCTCAATGACAATGGTAAGCGACTCCTTAGATTCTGCAGTGAGCAGAATCTGATCATTACAAACACAAAGTTCCCCCATAAGCGCATACATGTATACACTAGATGTGAACCAACCAAGAATGAGAAGTCAGTGATCGACTATGCCATTGTTCGGAGAAGCTCATTCAGATATGTCCGAGATGCAAGAGTCTGGAGGGGGCCAGAGATTGGAAGTGATCACTACCTGCTAACAATCAAACGAACAACTGAAAGAGTTGCTCAGCCTAGGAACTGCCCAACATCACGCAAGAAACCAAGTAAACGAGCAGGAGAAATGAGCATTAGGACCTACAAGCTGAGAGAGCCAGAAATTAAGACCAGATATCAGGGGCTTATTGCTACAGCAGTGAGCAACACAGAAGAACGACCTGATGACTTGGAAACCCTCTGGAATAAATTCAAGGATATCATAAAGACAGCTGCTGCAGAAGCATGCGGTGAAGTCCGACTTGGGAACCAGAGAAAGAGGACACCTTGGTGGACAGAGGAAGTCAAAGAGAAAATAAGAGAGAAGAAAATGGCATGGAAACAATACTTAGGAGCTAAAAACACAACAGGACAAATGGAAAAATATAGAGAATATGTGACACTCAGAACAGAAGCAAAGAACAAAGTGCTAGCAGCAAAACAGAAGTCCTGGGAAGAATTTGGAGAAAAGCTAGAAAAAGATGCACAAGAAAACCAGAAATTGTTCTATAAGACCCTAAAGAACATGAGGAAAGAAAAACAATGCCCTCTCAAATTTATAAAGGACAAGCAAGGCAAATTGCTTACTGCCCCGGAGGAAGTAATGGAAAGATGGAAAGAATATTTCTCAGAACTCCTGGATGGTGAGCATGATGAAGCATCAGAAATGATAACCACTAGCACAGAAGAGAAAACCAATGATGGTGAAGATGACATAAAGATGGAAGAACTGAGGGCAGCACTAGAGAAAATCAAGATGGGCAAAGCAGCAGGGCATGATGGTATAACACCAGAAATGGTTAAGTACATGGGAGCATCAGGCGACCTATTACTCTTAAAGGTCCTACAGGCAGCATGGTCCAACAAGACCATACCAAAGGATTGGGAGATTGCCATCATAACACCAATTTTCAAAAAGGGTGACAATCGACAATGTGGAAACCATAGAGGCATATCCCTTCTCAGTGTCCCTGGTAAAATCTACTCTAGAATCCTAGAGCAGAGACTCCGACGCCTAGCTGAGCCACAATTGGATGAGGTCCAGTGCGGATTCCGAGCAAACCGAAGTACTCAAGACCTAATCTTCACACTCAGACAGCTGAGTGAAAAGGCCCTTGAGTATAAGAGTGAGATCCATCTTTGTTTTATAGATCTGGAAAAGGCGTTTGACAGGGTCCCCTGGAGCAAACTTTGGGACTGTTTGGCAAGGAAGAATATTCCAGCACCTCTGATTCATGCTATACAGAGCTTCTACAAGTCTTGCAGAAATTATGTGAGGACAGCAAACCATAAGTCAGAAGAGTTCAGAACCACCACTGGTGTAAGACAAGGTGATATCCTATCACCTTACCTCTTCATACTCCTTATGGACGATGTCATCAAGGCATGTAAGGAGAGAACAAGTAAGTATTCAGTGGGGTACTGGAAGATGAGACAGGTCTATATTTCGGAGCTGGCATTTGCTGATGATGTTGCCCTGATTGCTAAATCAGAGGCACATCTCTAATCCAACCTGCAAGTCTGGAAGGAAGAGCTGGAGAAGAGAGGGATGGTCATAAGCAGCTCTAAAACAAAATCCATGGTGATATCACGAGAAGAAAGAAAACATCAGATTAAGTTGGGAGAACAGGTCCTGGAGCAGGTCGACCACTTTAAATATCTCGGAGCTATTATAGACCGAAAGGGAGGCATGAAAGAAGAGTTGGCCACTCGAAAAGCAGCGGCTGGGAGACTTTTTCAGGCCATAAATCGTGGATTCCTCAGCAAGAAAGAGGTTGGTAAGAAAACTAAGATGGCTGTATACCGCTCCACCTATGTCCCAGTCTTGACATATGGATGCGAGTCGTGGGCAATGACTACAACCCACAAAAGCCAGATCCAAACCTCAGAAATGAGGTATCTGAAGAAAGTGGTTGAAGTAACAAGAAGAGACATGGTCCGCAACCAGACGATCCGTCAAGGCCTAAAATCCCATCCGCTGCAGACCCAAATAGAACAGTCCCAACTAAGATGGTTTGGCCATGTCTGCAGAATGGGAGAAGATCGGCTACCACGACAAGCATGGGAAACAAAGAGCCAGGGATCCAGACCTCCAGGACGACCCAGAGTCCGCTGGGAGGACAACATTAGACAATCTTTGAAGGACCGAGGACTAGAATGGAACCAGGCCAGGAAGAAGACAGCTGATAGAATGGTCTGGCGCTCTCTCTTCCAAACCTCTACACCTCACGGTAGAAGGGGAACGACTAAGTAAGTAAGTATATATAAAAGAAAATCTACACCACAAAATCAAATATTTTGGCAGATGCCAAAGCAGGAGAGAGAAAAAGCAATGATTTTGAGGCATTCAGGAAGGATACTGTTTTATGATAAACTGTATAGCCAAGAGGCATGTTAAAGATGATGAGATATTCATTTGTTATGTCTGGAACAACTACTGCTAAAAAAACATAATACACATTCTGACTTAAGTTCTCACTGTACCATGGTGGTGGAAGAGTCACTCCCTATTTTTAAATGTTAATATCCTGACTTGTATCATCTGATATACATAAATTAGAATGTCAAACCAAGGGGCAATAACTGCCATTTGAGTAATAAGTTTCATTTGTTATTTCCAGTAACAAAATAATGTCAAATAAAATAGCCAATAAATTGATGTAGTAAGAGAGAGGGAAAAATTGCTGCCTGCCATGAGGTTATAACAGACCAGATCTCACCCCCAGTTGTAAGGTAGGATTTTGTGTGACTTTTCAGTGACCCGGGCAAAAATATCCAGCACTTTCAATAATATCAACTATGTCAAAGCTTTTGATTTTCCCAGTGACACAGTTAAAACATTTCAAAAAAAAAAAAAACAGAAAACCATGGCAAATGAATTATTACTATAAATACCACATTTAAGGACACACACACTGGGGAAACTAACTAATAAGTGGAGACTACCATGAAAGGAATTTTTTTTTTTTTTAAACATGGAAAAACCACAGCACAGGAAGGATTGACATTGGTGTGAATTAGTTTAAGGCCTGTTGGCCTGTGCTCCTAAGACAGCTGAATGGAAGAATACATCAATGAAAGAATACATCAATGACAGAATACTGCTTGCTATCAAATATAACCACAGACTCATCATCATCAGCTGCCATCTCCACAACGATGGTTGGCTGCAATGAATCTCCCAACATATTTTGTCTTGATGGTGCACTCTGATAGACTCTTTTTTCTGGTCCATCTCTTGATGGTGCACTCAGATAGACTCTTTTTTCTGGTCCTTCTCTTGATGGTGCACTCTGATAGACTCTTTTTTCTGGTCCATCTCTTGATGGTGCACTCTGATAGACTCTTTTTTCTGGTCCATCTCTTGATGGTGCACTCTGATAGACTCTTTTTTCTGGTCCATCTCTTGATGGTGCACTCCGATAGACTCTTTTTTCTGGTCCATCTCATGATCTTATCTTCCCATTTATAACACTGTCTTCCTCTTGCATGTTTGCCTTCAACTTTTCCTTCTATTATGGTCTTCTGTAAGGTGTTATGAATTTTTACATGGCCAAAGTATTTTAGCTGTCTAACTTTGATCTCCTTCATTAATTCTCTTTTCATTCCAAGGTTTTCTAGGACCTCTTTATTTGTTTTCTTCTCTTTCTTCAATATATCCACATCTGGAGAGCCTCAATTTTTTTTCTTCCAATTGCTTGTTCATTGTCCCTCGTTTCTACACCACAGACTACTAAATGGTTACTACCTGAATTTACATTTTTGTGGATAACTACTTAATGGTTACTACCTGAACTTATATTTTTGTGAATGACAACTAAATGGTTACTACTTGATCTTACATTTTTGTGAATCACTACTAAAGGAGCCCCATGTAGCTCCTGGTTGGAAAAGGGGGGGGGGGGGGGGGGGGGGGGGGGGGGGGGGGGGGGGGGGGGGGGTTCCTGTATATTATATAGTGTTTATGATGGTTTGCCTCATAAAATATCTGCCATGTCTCACAGCCCCAGGGGGTGCCATGCACCCCTGGTTAAGAAATACTAACGTAGATAATTTTTTTTCTTATGCAGAAACCCCAGAAATAATTTATTATCTCACAAGAAACCCTGAATTAATATTCAATGTTTATAAGGCTAACTGTCCTTGCAGCACAAGGACTTAAAAAAAAAAAAAAGAAAAAAAAAAAAAAATTAGCCAAAAGTTAATACAAACAACAGGAAGACAAGAGTAAACTGGTGAGAAAACTAGAAGTTATTACAAGGAAGTAGTTTCAAGTTTTCCACCACATCCCGTCTCAGTTGGTTGTACCATAGTGAAATCAGCAATTTTCATTTACAGCTCAAATCATTTTTTTAAATTGTTTATACATTGATTTTTATTGTCTTTCTTTTCTCTACTGTTTTGTTGTTGTTGTTGTTTGTTTGTCCCTGAAAAAAAGGCAAAGTGTTAATATTTCGCTTTCTGGTCTCTGCTTCTTTTGTTTGTTTGTTCCTGACAAAGACACAGTGTTAATTTCACTTTTTTGTTTCTACTGCATTTGTTTATTTGTCTCTGACAAAGACATTGTGTTAATATCACTTTTTTGTTTCTACTGCGTTTGTTTATTTATCTCTGACAAAGACATTGTGTTAATTTCACTTTTTTGTTTCTATTGCGTTTGTTTATTTGTCTCTGACAAAGACATTGTGTTAATATCACTTTTTTGTTTCTACTGCATTTGTTTATTTGTCTCTGACAAAGACATTGTGTTAATATCACTTTTTTGTTTCTACTGCGTTTGTTTATTTATCTCTGACAAAGACATTGTGTTAATTTCACTTGTTTGTTTCTACTGCTTTTGTTTATTTGTCTCTGACAAAGGCACAGTGTTAATTTCACTTTTTTGTTTCTACTGCATTTGTTTATTTGTCTCTGACAAAGACACAGTGTTAATTTCACTTTTTTGTTTCTATTGCGTTTGTTTCTCTCTGACAAAGACACAGTGTTAATTTCACTTTTTTGTTTCTACTGCATTTGTTTATTTGTCTCTGACAAAGACACAGTGTTAATTTTACTTTTTTGTTTCTACTGCGTTTGTTTATTTGTCTCTGACAAAGACATTGTGTTAATTTCGCTTTCTGGTCTCTGCTGCTTTTGTTTCTTTGTCCCTGACTGACAAAGCCATAGTGTTAATTTTGTTTTCTTGTCTTTACTGATTTGTGTGTGTGTGTCCGTGACATAGTGTTAATTTCGTTTTTTGGTCTCTGCTGTTTTTGCTCGTTTGTCCCTGCCATACAGTTGATTTTGTTTTCTTTTCTCTACAGTTTTTTTTTTTCTTTTACCCCTGACAAAGACATAGTGGTCATAACAAAAGCTTTGTGCTTGTAAAATGTACAGTACTTATTTTTGTTCACCCAACTGGAGTAGGAAAAAAAAAAACTATATGAAATACATTTTTTTAAAATCAATGCAAAGAGAAAAAAAAAATCAGAATTCTAATAAGGAATGTACACAACAGAGATGAAAACGCCTGATTAATATTGAAAAAATTAAACAAACAGAAATCCCACTGATGAAACCTAAGTTACAAAGGCTTCCAGTAATCAATTATTACAGTTGACACATATAATACATAAAGATTTACAATAAATGCCCCCAGCAAGGGGAGGGAAGAAAAAAAGCATGAAACTATTCAAAACAGGAACGAGCGAATAGCAGGAAAAATGTAAAACTGCCTTTAAGAAGAACACACGTGTGAAGATAAAAGCAAGCAATATTGACACCTCAACAACAAATGCTAGCTGCCAAAACTATATGTACTGTACTTACACACAGACAGATGTTGTCAACTTATAAACTGCTTCACAGTCTATTCCAGCTATTATATTAGTATTTGGCTAAGTATATTTTTAGCTACAATTTTCAATAGTGAAAAATGTCTGAACCAGAATAAGTTTAATTATTAGCTATTTAAAAAAACAAGTCGAATTAAGCCTGGCATAAGGAGTTTGTAATATTCTGAAAATGTGATAGTAAGACTACATTTTAAATAAACAGACCACAAATGCTGAAACATTTACGACTAAGACAGTAATAGTAATTTAATGTCTGCCACAGTATAAACAATTCTCTTAAAATCCAGTTGTTTAGTGTCTATTAAAAACATTCTAAACTTCCACACATGTCTATTATTTCTTATTCACTCAAATATTCAAACTTCCGTTAAGTGACTACTTTTTAAATATGAAACATTATGTTAGAACTTTTACTTTCTGTGTCTTAAACTTAGGGAGAAAAGTTCACGATGTGTTGCATTAAAAAAAAAAACACAACTTCTCACAATGAGAATAATATAACATGTTCTCAAATATACTATGATCCTTCATGCACTCAGTATTATTTATTATGTATTAAAACATCTCAAACTTTGACTCAGTTAATATCCTGACCAAATATCCTACTCTTGAACAATGACTCAGTTAATATCCTGACCAAATATCCTACTCTTGAACAATGACTCAGTTAATATCCTGACCAAATATCCTACTCTTGAACAAATGAAACATTGACATCTATTACAAATGTAACATTGACATCTATTACAAATGTAACATTGACATCTATTACAAATGTAACATTGACATCTATTACAAATGTAACAGTGACATCTATTACAAATCTCTATTGTCCCGTGTAGTTCCTGTGCATCTCTGAAGAGACACAGAATATGACTAATGCACACTCAGGCATGTTGCTCAAGGTCACTAACATGACACTGTGTATGGGGGCTGGTAACCTTATCATAAACAAAATTGTCACAGGAGCCATTGCTGCAAAAGGATGTGAATGCTTGGTGCATGCTTCCTGTAAGGGGGATAACTGCAGTGTTGGCCCCATGCTCCATAAGGAGTGCAAAGGAAATTGATGATGAAGATTTATTTATTATGTACTAAAACATCTCAAACTTGTACAGTTATTATTTATTATCTACTAAAACATCTCAAACTTGTACAGTTATTATTTATTATCTACTAAAACATCTCAAACTTGTACAGTTATTATTTATTATCTACTAAAACATCTCAAACTTGTACAGTTATTATTTATTATCTACTAAAACATCTCAAACTTGTAACCTGTACAGTTAATAATTTAATATACATAAAGCATTTAAACATACAAACTGGTTACCATTTTGAATAAAGGGTTACAGACCTGTACAGTAATAATTTAATATTCAATACTACTGGTTACCATTTTGGATAAAGGGTTACAGACCTGTACAGTAATAATTTAATATTCAATACCACTGGTTACCATTTTGGATAAAGGGTTACAGACCTGTACAGTAATAATTTAATATTCAATACTACTGGTTACCATTTTGGATAAAGGGTTACAGACCTGTACAGTAATAATTTAATATTCAATACCACTGGTTACCATTTTGGATAAAGGGTTACAGACCTGTACAGTAATAATTTAATATTCAATACCACTGGTTACCATTTTGGATAAAGGGTTACAGACCTGTACAGTAATAATTTAATATTCAATACATTTTGGAAACTGGTTCCAACTGTACAGTTACAGACCTGTACAGTAATAATTTAATATTCAATACCATTGGTTACCATTTTGTACTAAAGGGTCTCAGAACTGTACAGTAATAATTTAATATTCCTAAAGATCTACCTACTATAAGAATTTAACATGTAATAAAATATATTAAACATATGCAAGTAAAAAATGTATCCTGTACGTTACAAAGTTCTACCTGGAATGCTCTTCAATATCTACACAACACTGGACACTCATACAATATCCACCTAATGATCTAGCACAGAAGGTTACAACAACAGCAAGTATACTCATGAAATTCCAGCCCAATGCTGTGAAGTGGCCTTACCTGGTTGACATAAAACGTGATGCAACCTGATTGATTACTGGCTACTGAATTGCCTTGACCTCGGTACTACGGTGCAAATGAACAAAGGTGCACAGTAGAGTGCATGTGTTTGTGGTGTAAGAAAGTGGTGGCCAGGTCAGAGAAGCAATGGAGAGATCAAAGAAAAAAAAGAACAGAGAAAATTACTGATGTCTGTTGCTTGTAAACAAATACTTGTCATGAACTCATGGTCATCAATACCCCTCTAGCTACCCAAGGACCTAGGCCTTCAACAAACTCCCGTGCCATCAGCTCAAGGTCTTTCTATGTCTTCTTCATCCCTGTCTCCAGTTCTCTTTTCCATGTGTTTTTTGGTCTTCCTCTACCTCTCTTACCCTGGTGATTCCATGACAAGGACTATCTAGTAATGCTATCAACAGGTTTTCTCAATGAGTGGCCTATCCATTTCCAGCGTCTGTCATCTTTTGTTCCACTGGCACTTGTCTGGTTCTTGTCACCAGTTCCACATTAGTGATCTTGTCATAGCACTTCAATCATGTCATGAACTCACATCGCTATAAAACATTTAAAAAAAACATCCTCAAGTTTTGTGCATTTCTGAGATGTTTATAAGTCAGGTTTCATGTAGTTTAGAACTGTGCTGCAATTAACAAGAATTCCAGAGATGAGTTTTATATGATCTTCTGTAAGCTTGTTAAGGGCATTCCTCGAGTCTGTGACTGAGTCCACACATAGTACTGACCTCCAACAGCTGCTTGCCACTATTTTATAAGTTCGGCCGCCTTATTCATTCTACGCGACTGGTTTCTTTGGCTTTCTCTAACACTGTTCATCTCCAGTGTTTTTTTTTCTGGGCTTCTGACTGTGTACTGTATCTTAAGAAATTATTCTGATGTGGCAGCATAGCCTATTTCTGAACCAATAATTCCACAACCGCCTTATAATGTTATTGTCCTTATAATGTTCTTGTGATTATAATGTTATTGTCCTTATAATGTTATTGTCCTGATAATGTTATTGTCTGGTATCCTCAAGGTCTGCCAGAAGCATGTTTTCCACATGACATATCCCATTAGTATTTGTCTGGTTTGTCCCATCCGTTCCATATTAATGATCTTGTCATACTTCTTCTTCTTCTTCGTTCACCCTCAGATGTCAACTTGAATAAGTTCAAAGAAAGCGGTGGTCAGCCTGAGATGTGAAACAGTTTTGGTATCTCTATCTTTAATTTGTTGAACAGATGGTATCTCAATCTGTTATGACCAGTGCGAAGTCTGAAGATTACCACTTGTTCACTTCTGCTGAGCTGGTAATACGGATCATTTTTTGTGTGGCCTGGATGCTCTTCTTCCCACTTGTGCCTGTATCTGCGCTTGATAAAACTCTTGGACTCCTCATAGGTTATATTTGTGTCCAGCTGAGGAAGTTTTCCCCCTTCCTTTGCCAATCTGTCAGCCTCTTCATTTCCAGGGATGTTGCAGTGAGAAGGGATCCACTGTATCACAACTCTTTTGTATTGCTGACATAGTCTGTGAAGTGTTACTCTTAGGTCATCCAGTTCAGCATTTATTTGACTTTTCAGTGTTGTAATCACTGACAGCGCATCTGAGAAGATAACTACTGGTCTCTCTGAGCTTTTTTCTGTCATTAGAATTTCTGATGCAGTTTTCATGGCCTCTGCCTCTGCTCTGAAGTTAGTTGAAAATTTCCCTGTTGCGACTGCTATCTTTTTTTGTGTGCCATTGCTTAAGCTCAGGAAGACTCCTTGTCATACTACTGTAATCCTCCTATTCTGCTCAAGCACCCATTTGTGAAAGTTTATAACTTCTTGGTTGTTGTTTTTGTTGTTCTCCATGTTACACAACCATACAATATGAAGGTCTTGACATCTAAGTTGAAGATTCTCATTTCTGTGGTGGACATGACTCTTTTTTTGTGTATTTTAAATCAGCAGTGGAGGTCGGAGTGGTTAAGAGGTATGGTATCAGCCTCTAATTCTAAAGGTACCGGGTTCGACCCAGCACAGAGAATATAATTTATGGAACATTTTTTCAGAACCAGTGGTCCTAATGATGTCATACTCCCCCTTGACCTTCTGGGTAGTGAGATCGGCTGCCTAGCCTTCTCGGATAAGGGCGAAAAAATAGGAGGTCCCATGTGCAAGTTGCGCACGTTAACAATCCCTCGACAGTTGGAAATCATAAAGAGAAGGCACACGGCCACTGCCCTGTCAAAATTTAAAAATTAGAAAACCTACCCACCACAAAAATATTTCTAGAATGTGTGATTCCTGATACACACTGGGATCCTCGCCGGTCTTTGCTCCATCAGATTTTTTTCTTTCTCTCTGGTGGTGTCCCTCTGACATTTCATTGAGATGGAAGCATGCTGGATTTTAGCAAGTTTATTTATAATAAACATACATGCACACGCTGTACTTCTCTCCATGTTCTGATTCCCCATTATTAATACCTTTAACCAGTCTATATATGTATATCAGCAGTATTAATGTATTTTCAATACATTACAAATGTGCTTCATTCTCTATGGATAACTTAGAACATAATCCAAGAAAAAAACAAGTGATCTCATCAATTAAAATTATGAATAAAGACATTGCCAGCATTCAGCAAAGCACATTGGGTACATTATCTGTACTAAGAGCTATAAAACAACAGCACAGTGACCATAACTTCAAGAACATCAAATCAAATACATTTTTAAAATGTACAGAAGAAATAAAAGAACAAAATGCCTGTGAAGTAAGCAGTCTAGAACAATAATTAGCATAACAGGAAAGCAGAATAACACTGACACATTCTGTTAAACAAATAAATGTCTACTCATCATCATCATTTTCCTTTTTTGCTCCCTATGGGGCATGGTGCTGCTACTACTATAGCTCCACCCCCCTCCCTTGCAGGAAGCTGCACTAAAGCATTCATGTGATTTTGCTACAGTAGTTTCTGTTACAATTTATTTACATGATGGGGTAGCCAGCTGAATGCACAACCTCATTTAAGTCACCTCTTTCTAGGGGTCAGAGTGGCTAAGAGGTATAGCTCTAATTCTAAAGGTAACGGGTTCGGTCCCAGTACAGGTAATATAATTGATTAAATTTTTTTTCAGAACCAGTGGTTCCTAATGATGTTATACTCCCCCTGGTCTTCAGGTAAGTGAGATCGGCTGCCTAGCCTGCTCGGATAAGGTGGAAAAATATAGGAGGTCCCGTGTACAAATTGCGCACATTAAAAATCCCTTGGCAGTTGGAAATCGTAAAGAGTAGGCCATACGGCCATTGCCCTGGCAAAATTTAAAAATTAGGACACCTACACACCACAAAACTATTTACAGAATGTGTGATTTCTGTATACACACACTGAGATCCTCGCCAGTGCTACTAAGTTCCTGCACTGCGCTGAGATCCTCCTTGTGTGATCTAAGGAAGGAGATCGGAGCACTGATAAGGGTTGTCCGTGCACAGTCAAGATGATTCTTAAAAGCTGAGACAAAACAAAAAAACATTTCTTTCAACATGTCTGTCACAGCATATGTCCTATTCTTTCGTCTCAGAGGAGACCGCCAGGAACAAACAAACAAACACACACACATACAAACAAACAAACACACACAAAGAGAGAGAGAGAGAATAAGCCATTATTGGCTCTCATAAAAAGATGTACATGCACTTTCAACAAGAACTAAATTTATTAATGCCTGATCATCATGGTGAACATATAGATACAACCTTAAAGCAAAGTATAAATAGCACGATGGGTCAACAAGGCAATGGAAAGAATACAGAAAAATTGGAAGATAGTTTGCTAAGTAACATTCTTTGCACAACCCAAGTCTCTGCACTGTCAACAAGGAATTCTGTGATGTCGGTGTAAAAGCACTGAAAAATATTGTTTCGTTACAACATAATAACAATGACACTTTTCTTCAGCTACTTGACAGACCTAGATAGCTCCACCAGAAGTATACAAACCTGCTAAACACAATAAATAAGTAACAACCGCTATTATCTGAGTACATTCAGGTATTCAAGGCATTCACAAAACAAAACAAAAAACAACAACAATAAAAAAAAATCACTTGCGAAGAACTACTGCAAAGCAAGGACCAACAAATACAAGCATTAGAACTACACAGAGAATAACACACTGTCTGATGGAATGCAGACTGGAATTCAAACCAAAAAGATAAGAGGAAAACCACTCATACCAAAATAAATTGGAAGAAAGAAAAACAAGCAACTCAGGATTTGAACCATGTTAGAGCTGTAGTGAAGGCACTATGCTCTATTGGAGGCAAACATTCTTAAGAACAATGTGTGCATATTTCCCCCCTCCCCATCATCCAATACCATGCACCTATACAAACAAACAAACCACACATCAATACCACAACAGGTTCTATAGTTCTAGGCATGTGTAAAAGCATGTGGCTACTTACATGTGATGGAATGTAAAGGTCAAACACAGAAGACGTATCAAGGTCAATGGCATGGAAACCAACATTGGAGCCGTATATGACCTTCAACCTCTGACCCTCTTCCACCGTCAAGTCAACCAGCTGTGGCTTATGTTTCAGCTCAGAGAAGGACTGGTGAGAATATGAAACAACACTGATCAACCTTCACAAAATCACATTTATTTATTCAATAGCTCCCTGTGGATCAGAGGCCTTTAACCAGTTCATATCAAGCTCTCCCGTACCGTGCCATCATGAGTGGTGCTCTCTCCATGCTATTTTCATCCTGTTTTCAAGTCTGTCTCCAATTTTCTTCTCCACAAGTCTTTGGTGCTCCCTCTATCTTTTTTTAAAAAAATGTAATGACTGTCCAAGTCAGTATTCCATCATTTGTTGAAAGTTATACACTGTACAATAAATAAAAGGGCTACCATAACAGATTTTCTAACATTACAATGTGTTTTACTGTACTAAAAAGCTTACAAAAATAATGTTAACAAAATTTACTGTAAAAACACAGGTTCAAAAAGTGGTACACAACAGCCACAATTACAAATGAAGAATAATCTTTTACAGTCTGTGCATTAACACACAGACACAACATAGCACACACACACACACAAAATAGTACACACACTTACAAGGAAAATGAACAATGAAGACTAAAGTATGAAGTCTGAGAACGTAATATCACGCCCAATGGAAATTAACATTTATTATCAAACCCAGTCAATGCTTTTAAAACTTTTAAAATTCAATACAGTAGAATTTTTCTGTACTCTTTTATGAGCGCGTTTACATTATCCCAAGCCATAAATGCCCCTCAGAACATGAAAAATAAAATGGGCTTAGGTTGAAAACCTAAAACAAAAATGTATGTTATTTTGAAAATTTTTCCCAATTAAAAATTTTAATTTTTGATAAATTTTTTTTTTCTTCTGTCGTACCGGTAAATCAAGTCGTCATAATTCATGTATGTCATAAGTCGTGAACTATCTGTATTTACTATACAAACTTCTTTGTACACTCTCAGACGTCTACTTGAATAGTTTAAAAAAAAGCAGTGGTCAGCTTCAGGCTATTCGTATCTCCATTGAGTTCTCTGAGGAGGCAAAGAAAGAATACCTTCTTCTTCTTCTGCTTCGTTTGTCCTGAAAAGGACGTTGGTTGCGTTGTGTCCATTTACAGCGAAGCTGCGATATCTGCACCTTTCGGACGACACATCCGACTTCAGCACGGCATTTTTTGGGACAGGGATTGCCTTCCCACTTCGATCCCTACTCTCTTAGCCAGACTGCAGTGATGCAGCCTGTTTCCAGGACCACCACTTTGAGGTGGAGTAGTGTCTTGGTCAGCTCTGGTTCCCTGACCCTGACGCAAGCAGTCAAGCTATGGGTCGCTAACTGCATCCTCTCCTTTGCTGCGTTTTCGTTCCCAGAAAGAATATGACTACTGTTTCCTTACGTATGCCATAAGAGACAACTAACAGATATGAGGATGTATGTAGTGGGGCTGGCAACCTCATGACGTAAAACATACTGATACAGAAACCAGCCACTGGAAGAGCATGTCAATGCTTTGATGCAGGATTCCTGCAAGGGGACCTGCTACAGGGATGGACTCCATGCTCCACAGGGAACAAGGAAAAAAATAGGAGGTCTTCTAAAACAAATATCTGTGTATGTACTTCTGTCCAAAAAAAAATACAGAAAAAACAAAAAAATGACCTTCTCATTCACACTTGTACTTACTTTGAAAGCCATAAACTTGTGATAAGGTTTTGGGGCCCATGCATAGATCTCAATGCTGTCATGTAGGGCTATCACCAGAAACTTGATTCTTTCATATTTTACTGGGGAACAAATTGGTAGACAATATGTAGACAAGATGTGGGGATAATAATAATATCAAGTTGTTTTACACAGGACTGTGGAGTCGGTCACTGTTTTTAGTGCAGTTGGAGTCAGTAAAAAAAAATGTCCGGACTCTGACTCTGAATTCCCACATGGCTAGTAAAAAGCCAGTCAGGCTTCTAAAATTTCAGGAATCAAAGTTGAAAAATTATTTTGGCAGACTCCACAACCAACTGGTTTTATATTTGGTTTCAACAAACAACACTACACTGTCTTCTTCATGGTTCACTCTCAAATAACCATATTTCATCTCTTAAAGTTGGTGCTCTGTCTCAGGCCTTTCTCGTCACCATGCAGTTCCCTCCCTCAACTGTGTTGGAGAAGGCCATAGTGCCATGCTACTACCTTCATAGAGTCGACAGTATTGGAGTGCATGTTCTATCATTTGTTAACCCTTCAGCTCTCTAAGGAAACATTAAAAAAAAATTTTTTTTTGGTCACCTACCTACAGGTTCAAGTAAGACAAAGAAACTACCTGAATGAAACATAGCCTAGATTTCCACATTTGTGTGAATACATTTTTAAAATGTCACCTTCCATGCTAGCATGTTTATCTCACACTTACCAATTTTAAAATGTACACATCCCTCCAGTTCACCAACATTCACCCATCCGTTCTTTTTGTCACTCTGTAAATGTTGAAAACAAATAAAGAAGCATTAATTATTCTTGATGTTTGGCTACACAATCTAAATAAACAAGAGATCTGAGGGGGGGAAACAAAAAACATATAACCAAGATTTGAACTTGAGAATTTCCTTCTCCATGTTGTTTTGTATCTCCCTCTTTTCCCTTCTACCCTGAGAATTAAGAAGAGTTGAATTATTTATATCTAAGTAGGAGGGGTATCCTGTTACACGCCCATTGACGCATACTGGGAATATGGTGTTAGGCCCATATTTTCTTAACCATGGGCACACTAGGGGTGATGTGGTCAGCATCATGCCGGATTCAGATCTAAGTGTATAATTTTACTTAATTTTGTGTATTAATTTTTAAAATGTTTCTACACTTCTCATGACATAACATACAATTATTACATCGACATATGAACTCAATACGTTTCTCAACATTTGTCAGCCAATTTCCTAAATTCTGATACTAACTACTTATGTCTGTTGAATATATATGTCTACTGCCTGTTTTTAAAGGCCACCAAATTGTAGAAAACACATGCATCAATTTTGGGGCCTGGGAAAAACCCCCAAAAAAAACTGCCTGGAATAGAAAGAGTTAATTTACTCACTTTTCTGTGGAATTTTTAAAACTTTTAAGAACTTCACACTGAGTCTTATTTCTAGAACATCAAGACAGCACAAAAAGAAAAAGTCACATTTTTCCAGTTTTTCTCATCTTTTAAAAAAAAGCACAGTATTGCATGAGTATGATTACAGAAATAGATGGTAATGGAGGGAAAGTGTGGAGAGAAAGAGTGGAGAAAAAGAGGGGGAAAGTGTGAGTGAGACAAAGTGAAAAAAAAAGAAGGAAAAAAAGAGAGACAAGAGCAACATACCGTGTCATTTTTCAAAATTTTAGACTTGAGCCAGGACAAGTAGTAGACCCTGATCTTGCTCTTCTTGCCTGAAATAGTCACTAGAATATTCTGTCCCTCAAGCACTTCCATCTGCTGGAACCTCCGCCTGGATATCAATGTGTACACTAAGTGCGGAAGAGAAGAGGTGTATCAAGATTAGGACATTGTTTGAGTGGGTTTGAAAAAAAATCGAAAAAAGGTGATTCGTCTTACGAGGACAAAAGACAAAGAAAGTAGTCTACGTTACGGCCACAAGGCCTTCGTCAGGAAAAGAAAGAAAGTGAAGGCTAGATAGGAGACATAATATAAGGTGTGAAGGAAGAGTAGGGAAATACGAAAATGAATAGGGCCTAAATAAATAGGATATAAAATAATATGCAATAGGCTACTGAAAAAGAAGAGATAGGATAGGATCAGGGGGATAAGCAGGTTAGGTAGATAGAGATACGAGATAACAGAGATACGGTGCAGTCAAAAAAATATATACAAAAAATCGAGGAAGTTGAGGGGAACTGCGGTAAGACGTGGAGTACAATGGGTGAGTAAGACGAATCACCTTTTTTCGATTTTCAAACCCACCCATTGTACTCCACGTCTTACCGCAGTTCCCCTCAACTTCCTCGACATTGTTTGAGAAGATCCTGACTTACTAACTTAGTCATTCCTCTTCCTGGGGTGTTGAGGTTTGCCAGAGAGAGCACCATACTATCCTATCAGCTGTCTTACTCCTGGCCTGGTTCCAATCTAGTCCTTGGTCCTTCAAGGATTGTCTAATGTTGTCCTCCCAGCGGACTCTGGGGTCACCCAGGAGGTCTGAATCCCTGGCTCTTGGTTTCCAATATTTGTCATGGTAGCCGATCTTCTCCCATTTTGCAGACATAGCCAAACCACTTACCAAACCTACATAATTGTAATGTCAACTATCAAGGCACTGTCCCATGTAGTTGCAGGGGTGTCTCTGGTGAGAGAATGAAAGAATGGGACAACTGCTGTCTCAGGCATGTCATACAAGGCAACTAATATCTGGTTGTGCGTGGAGCGGGCAACCTCATCATGTAAACCCAATTACCACAGAAACAACAACTACAAAAGCATGTGAATGTTTTGGGCAGGCTTCCTACAAGGGGGGACCAGCTGCAGTGGTGGTTCCATGCTCCACAGGGAGCAAAAAAGGAAAATGATGATGATAGTGGCATTAAGAATAAAAGAAGTTGGGAGATAACTTCCCAGAAAATGGTAGCTTACCTTTTCCTTGTCCACTTCTGTCCAGCAACATGAGACCAGACTCTGTTCCTATTAACAAGTTCACACCTGCAAGAATTGTGTCCAAACTTTTATAAACAATTATGCCAACTACATAAATGCTCTTAAATACAATTTTTTAGAAAGGATAACAAAATAGTATGGCTATGTCGAAGAAAACAAAATTAAAAATTACATAAAATACATTTCACATCATCATCATCTTTTTACACCTTTCAACCCCCAAAAGAGCATAGGCCTTCAACAAACTTATGCCAAGTCTTCCTGTCTTGTGCCATCATCTCAAGGACATTCCATGCTCCCTTCATCCCTTTCATGTCTGTCTCCAGTTCTCTTTTCCACATGTTCTTTGGTCATCCTCTACCTCTCTTACCCTTGGGAATTCCAGAACAAAGACTGTCTGGTTATGCTATCAACAGGTTTTCTCAGTGTGTCCTATCCATCTCCAGTGTCTTCTTCTCAATACTTGTTCCAGTGGCACTTATCTAGTTCTTGCTATTAATTCCACATTAGTGTTCTCATCATACTACTTCAATTCTTCTATTCTAAGCAAGCATCCATTTACGATAGTCTGTAACTTTTTGCTTCTTGTTTTTTTGCTGTTCTCCATGTTTCAGAGCCATACAATAGGACTGACCTGACATATGACTTGAAAATTCTGATTTATGTGTTGGACCTGATTTCTTTAGATCTTCAAATATTTCCCAAAGCTATGAAACCTATTCTATCTTTATGTACTCCATGGTGGGAACTCCATAATGCCTCATCACTTTCCAGGGCGATTCTCTATCTACACTGTTGAATGCCTTTTCACAGTCCACGAATCTGACGTATAGCTGTGAATTCCATTCCAGGCTTTGTTCCACTATTATTCTCAATGTGGCTATCTGGTCTGTACAGGATCTGTTTTGTCGAAAACCTGCTTGTTCATCTCTCAGTTGCTTGTCTATGGACTCTTAATCTCTCAAGGATGATTCTGTTTAATACTTTTCCTGACATTGATAGTAACATTATTCCTCTATAATTTATGCACTCTTGTCAATTTCCCTTCTTAGGCAACTTGACCAGATAACCTTCCTTCCATTCTTCCGGTATTTCCTCTTTCTCCCAGACTTTGCCAAGTAGTTTGTATAATATCTCTGTGGAGGTATCAATATCTGTTTTGATGGCCTCTGCTGGAATGCCATTTGGACCAGCTACTTTTCCATCTTTCATAAGCTTTATGGCTTTCTTTATTTACTTGGTCTTTCATAGCTGATTTGTAGCTCCACTTCTGCTGGTCAGATGTCTGGGGGATTAGTTGGAGAAGTTCCTCAAAATGTTCTGTCCATCTCTTCATTTGTTCTTGTATATTACTAATCAATTTTCCATTCTTGTCTTTGATAAGGCCTTTTGCTTGCTTATATTTCCCTGTTAGCTTCTTTGTGTTGTTGTACAGGTCCCTCCCATTTCCTTTGCCTGCAGCTTCCTCTGCCAACTCTTCAATATACTTCCTCTTGTCTCTTTTGATGTTTCTTCTTACTTCTTTGTTTGCTTCTATGTACACTTCATGAGCCTTGGCTATGTAGCTTCTGGTTTTGCTTCTGTTTAAACTAAGTGTGGAAAAAGAGGAGACGTGTGAACAAAATGGCGGGAAAAAGGAAGGAGAGGTATAAAAAGGAGAGATGTGCGGGAAGGATGAGATTAGATAGATAGAAATTTTTGCTAGGCAGTTATAGAGTTTAAATGAATTTCATCTTTGAGATTATCAAGACCAGTTGTGTGTGTTTCTTTTTTCTTCTGTTGGATATATTTTCCTTTGGATATACTCACTATTTTGTTTAAGCGTAAGTAAACGATCAAATCATTGTGTAAATACCAGTGTTTGTCAAATGACGTGCAATAAACTCTAGTTGAATTTTCTGCATTGCTGTTTTTTTGTGTGGAACGTTGCAGTTGGTTCATTTGAAAACCATTATACTATATATTGCTTATCACTAAACCTAAAAGGGTAAGAACGAACCTGGAAAGGGAAATAAACATGAGTCAAGAATCTCCATCTCAGGCGGAAGGCCTGTAGCCACTTGAACAGAAACATATAAAGGATTAGCTCTCGTCAATATAACTACTTGCGCATTTAGCTGACACAGGCACAATATTTAAGACACGTTAAAACTTTCAGAAACCTGTACCATTAGATAAAAGAAGCTTCCTTTTTTTTTAAAATAACCTCAAAGAAACAGAAAGCACACTTACCCCACAGAGCTGCACACAGAATGTCAGATCCAAAACGCTTCTTGTACTTGCGGATTTCTGGTGTGTCGCCCATGCCCTCTGTGGTCTGTGATGGCGTAACATTGACGTTGATCTGTGAGCCTCGTCGGGACTGTTTGGACATAGAGGAAACTGAACCAATGGTGGAACCCTCTGCACCAAACCCAAACGCAGAGAAAGATCTCTGATGTTTCATTGCAGGCTGAAGTACAGCTTTCCTGTACTGAAAGTTTTCAAAAGGTGGGGGGAAACAGCTTAATCAGGACATTTTTCAAGTGTTGGGTCAGCTTCATTAAGACAGCATCCAATCAAAATAACTATCAATTTATTTGACTGCTAATGATATCACAGATTCCAGCCCAAAAAAATTTAATAGAAGTCTTATGCAATGGAAACAAAGTTTAGTCATAATAAATGACAGAGGGGAACACACATAACTCAGAATTCTGACATTTGCTAAAACTAGTCAGAAATAAATATGGATGAAATTTCCAAGTTCCTTTTTCTGGTAGATTTTGTAAAAAAAAAAAAAAAAAAAAAAAAATTATAATAATAAAAAAGAAGAAGAAAGAAAGAAATCCATTATCTTTTTTAACTCTAAATGTGGTCAAACTGCCAGTAAAGGAATTTTACCTACTTCAGCATGCAATATAGAATCAGATCAAGTAGTCCACTAACATTAAAATATGTTCAGTCGAACAACAAAGCAGGTTTTGAAAAAGTTGTCTCACATGACTGATTTATATGAACAAACAAAAACAAAGGATAATAAAAATGATACAAAGTGAAAGAACATCTGAGTGCAATGTCGTACCATGATATAACATCACAATACAGATTGAAGGCTGTGCAAAATGTAGCCAGAGTGAATGATCAAAATCAAATGAGGAAATATAAAAACACACAACAGTAATCAACTGTTAGCAGGTCTAGCAGTTCATGATGAACCTTTTTTTTTTAAAGACTCTTCAGCCACATAAATCAACAAAAAGTTTTAAGCTGTAGATAAACTGCTGGGCCCCCTGTGATTCCCAGGGGTCTCTGAGGAGACAAAGAAAACAAAAAGGACTACTGCTGCTTCAAACATGCTATAACAAGTGATTAACTTGAGGCTGGTCATGGGACAGGCAGCCTCATCATGTTAAACAAACTGCTATAAAAACCACCTCAGCAAGAGCATCTGAATGCTATGGTGCAGGCATCCTGCTTGGGGGCCAGCTGTAGTCATGGCTCCATGCTTCATAGAGAGCAAAAAGGGAAATGATAATGAGGAAACAGTTGGGGAAAACTGTATTTCACAACTCCACACAAACCAAACTTCTGCTATATGACAATTAAAACAAAAATCCCATTACAAATTTAAGTCTGCTTATGCTGAAAAACCTGGCTAAGATATTTTTCTTCTTCTTCTTTATTGCCTTTTTGTCCCCTTTGGTGCAAGGACCTTAGTCATGCCAGACTCTCCAAGTCTTGCACCATATTTTCAAGCATTTTTTCATGTCTTCTTTATAGCTCAAGTATGTTTCCAGTGTCTCTGCTGTGGGGTTCTGAGTCTCCCTCTGTTTCTTCTACCGTGAGAACTCTAGAATAAGGACTGCCTTGTGATGTTATCTGATTACCTAAATGTGCATCCTATACTTCTTCTCCTTCTTACACTCTCAGACGTCTACTTGAATATTTTCAAAGACAGCAGTGGACAGCTTCAGGCTATTTACATCTCTATAGAGTTTTTACGAAAATGGTACTGGTGATAGCCATGTGAGCTTTCTATGTTCCTCGCATGTTGGGCATCTTTGAAGCAGATGTTCAGCAGTCATTTTATCAGTGCCACAGTTGCACTCATCGGTAGCTACTAATTTTAGCTTGTTGAATAGGTGATGACCTTGAGCGGATGGCACATGACAGTACGACTTGGCATGTGTTTGTTGAAGGCCTATGCTCCTTGGGGAGCTAAAGGGTATTGATTGATTGATTGAATAGATGATATCCCAATCCCATTTTATACACCAACAATTTCTGTCCTAAGAGATTTAGAGAAACATTTTGAAAGGCCTAAAACCAATATCAATGAAAGAATGATTGTGCAACAATGAAAAATAATGTCAATTCTTTAACAAAAAATACAACTTTAAAAAAAAAAACAGTTAGAAGAAAGTAATTTTCAAATTCCAAACAAACAAAAAATGGAACATTTTAGGACAGAAGCTCATAAGCAAAAATAATACAATTTATGACAGAAGGACAATGCCAAATTCATAAAATAAAATACAGTCTGATGCAGGAGACCTGCTGTCATGTCACAGCCATGTCAGTAGAAAATGTCAAAGGTCAATTCCAACCTGCTGACTTGACAGGAGAAAAAGTACCCACCTCTTCTGACGTGGTCTTGTCCTGGGGTCTTTGTGGGGTGGGAGGGGATCGTGACTGTGGTGGTGTGTGAGGAGGGACAAGGTCTGGCATGACTCCGCTGTGTCTTGGGGACTGTCCACTGGCTGCAGAATTTCAAACAGAACACATTATAGTACTTTCTGTGAACTCAACAATGATATGATCTGTACATAAGAGGAAGGACACAAGGTCAAGGTAAGAAGAGGGTTGATATAGTTTGGTTTGGTTTTAAGGACTATCTTCATTGCACACGTACAACTCCACTAGTGCTCCGATCTATTCCCTTAGATCGCAGGAGGATCTCAGCACAGTGCACGAACTCCGTCGCACCGGCGAGAATCCAAATGTGTGTATACAGGAATCAGGTTTCATAATTTTTAAATTTTTGCCAGGGCAGTGGCTGTGTGGCCTACTCTTTACGTTTTCCAAACTGAGGGATTTTTAACGTGCGCAACTTGCACACGGGACCTCCCTTTTTTTTCCCTTACCCGAGAAGGCTAGGCATCCAATCTCACTACCCATCCTTAGGGTGCCATTTTCAATTTTCATTTGAAAAAAAATTTCCATAAAATTATATTCCCTCTACTGGGAATCGAATATGGTACTTTTAGAATTCTAGGCGGACGCCGTACCTCTTAGCCACTCCAACCCCCTGAAATGGTTAAACTATTTTACTGTGCTAACAGAAAGGTGAAGTGTTAGTAAGTTTAAGATCTGTTGTTGTTGTTTAACTATGGCTGCTAACTGGTAGCTCTTTCGCAACCAACCCCCAAGATGAAGAATCTGCGTGTATCTCAAGGTTAGTGTGATTGTTGGGGAGCCAGACAATACCTTGTTCTTTCTGTGGTGTGTCCTGGGCACGTGAGCAGCAGCAGATTTTGAGCTGTCTCTCATGGGCCGGTAATGTTTTATATTTAACATGTCCACTTCCCCATCATCCCTGAAACCTGTACAGAAATCTACCATATTTTTCAATATTTACAACAAGTCCCTGTGATATGAGAGCTGGTACATATCTTATAGCTGGTACATCCTTCATGTGATATTAAGCCTTTAAATGGACAAATTACTGACGTTTTCTGGACATCATGTACATGTCATGGTTATTGTTGCTCATTATCAACATAATTGCACTCCGGGCAAACTTATAGGTGTTCAGTCTCCCTCAGTAAATGCCAAAAGGTACAAATGCTAATTGCTCCTATTGTGAGCTGATTGTATATATGCAGGATGCATCCTCTTATATGCTAGTCTTATGTCTAGTGCCAACAAATTCCAGTACAGTTCATTATGTGCCTACGTCCATGGACTCATACATCACAGAACAAGGACTGCCTTGTAATGCTATCAAAAGGTTTCCTCAATGTGTGTCCTATCTATCACTGGCATCTTCTTATCATCTCTTGTTATACTGCACTTGTCTGGTTGTGAATGGTATAAGAAAGACTACATAAGATAGCAGAGTGAAAGTAAAAGCAAAGAGTAAATGAAGTAAGAATGATGGATCAATTAAATGAGAGAATTCAGAACATTAGTTACAGATGAATGAATGGAATATGACACATGACCAACATCTGACTCATGAGCAGCTAAATAAATGCATAACTCACCAAGTGCTCCAGGAGCTGATGAGTTGGATGAGTTAGAGGAAGTTCTATGTACATGATGGACTAAAGGTGGCTTTGACAGTTTGGATATGTCCTTGTCCCTCTCTGGTCCCCTTCTGTCCCTGCCTCGGTCCCGCTCTCCATCTACAGTTGGTTCTGATTTGTTCTGAAAAAAAAAAAAAATTAAGACTTCACGTAAGAAACTACAGCCTGTGTTTTATGGCATAATAAATTACGTATACAACATAATGAACAAGGTGTTAGGCAGGGATGTGTGCAGTCATAGACATGAGGAATGAAATAAGCAAAGCAAAAATGTTTGTTGTTGAGAACGATGATGATGATAATGTCGATGAATATTTGTGTGATTGTTTATTCTGTGTGACCAAAAATTATGTGTAGCTGAATATGGCTGTGTAATTGCAAGGTTGAACATTCTATGTAAGCGTGGGGGGTTCATCGTTCTGTGTAATGGTGTCAATGAATATTCTGAGTGAATTGAATTATTGACTATGCTTGTGTAATTGTGATGTCAAATACGGTGGTGTAACTGTGTACTTGACTATCGTTGGGTCACTGTGTACACTGCATATAAAAATGTGTTAGAAAAGTGTCTGATATTTGGTGGGAAGGAGTCGCGGTCAACTGAAGAGCAAAGCTCGTAAGGGGTTACAAAATACGGGGAGATTAAACGTATAGGTGAGAAGGAATAAATAACTGCTATGGAAACATGTTTTCCAAACTCTTACAAATAAGTCAATAATAGGTTGAGATTATAGCCATTCACGAAGCCCTGTCCCTTTCTTGCTTGTAGAAGCAAAATGTTCCCTTCTCAGAAAGAAAAAAAAAACTTCATACAGTAATGTAAAAAAAGGGAACATAAGCCAGTTTTAAAAATGAAAACCGGGAGCCGCGCTGGTGTAATGGCTTCGGCGTTGTACTGGCGACCAGGTGTTCATGGTTCAAACCCGGGCGTCGGCGTTTGAAGAAATGTTTACGGCCGGAAATTTGACTGAATAGCCTGAACGGCTCCTGTGATAAACCCTCCGTGGATGGGAAGGAGCGAAGCTCCTGACCGGGTTGGAAGGAAAGTCCTCAGGTTCCCCAGCCTCGCAATGACATGTCATTGGGCCGAAGGGGCTGAAAGCCCAAGTGCCGCTGGTTAAAAAAAAAAAAAAAAAAAAATGAAAACCAAACTGGTGTGTACATAATAACATTGTCTTTTATTTAGTCTTCTATCAGTTGTACCGCATAATACAGGGGAAACCTGTTGGTGGCTTTACGGGACAGTCTTTTTTCTGGAATCCCCAGGGTAACAGAAGGAGACAGAAAAACATCATAAGGAGAACAAAACTGGAGACATGAATCTTTCTTCTTCTTCTTCTTCCTCGTTCGTCCTGAAAAGGACGTTGGTTGCGTTGTGTCTGTTTACGCCGGAGCTGTGATATCTGCACCTTTCGGTCGACACATCCGACTTCAGCACGGCATTTTTTGGTACCGGGTTTACCTTCCCTCTGCGATTCCTACTCGCTCAGCCAGACTGCAGTGATGCAGCCTGTTTCCAGGACCACCACGTGGAGGTGGAGTATGGTCTTGGTCAGCTCTGGCTCGCTGACCCTGACGCAAGCAGTCAAGCTATGGGTCGCTGAAAGGGATGAAGAAATTGGCATGAACCTGCGGAGGGCCTATGCTCCTTGGGTAGTTGAAGGGGTAAGGCATGAATAAATCACTACCGCACTATGTATATACAGTGAGATAATTTGCTCTGTTTCCCCCCCTGCTTATGCATCTCACGAAATCCATTTGTTGTTTCCAAGTATTTAATTCTTGTGTCACACAAGCTGCAGACTTTGCTGGTCATGGCATAGGCAGCACAAGTACGGTAAGGTAAAAGTAGTCCTGTAGCAGATACTACAGAAGAGGGGGGGGGTGAAATGTTAGACTTCACAATACTAGGTTCGGCTTTATGAGGTGGGGGGGGGGGGTGTGACAGGTTCCCATCCTCAACGCCCCTGCCTTCCCCAACTTAACAGTATAGTTAGGAACCAAACTTGTTCTCCTCACCTGTGACAATGAAGAACAAGATGCTAACAACTGTGATTGTCTAGAGTAGGGGTGGGCAAGATCTCCCACCATCGGTGGACAGCTGAGAAGCAAAAGCTGGGTAGACTGCAACATGGCGCTACCGGGTTTCGAACCCAGTAACTTTGTCTCGAGAAGCAAACGCTCTAGTCACTCGACAATGTACACGTACAGTAAAGAAATATAAACCAGCCGGGGTCTGTAAGAAGAAAAAAGAACGGACCACTACTTCGTCAGGCATACTGTATAATGCTTCGCGCGCGCGTGTGTGTGTGGCAACAACTCATCAAGTAAAAAACATGGTTCCACCGTTTTTTTCCCATGACCTACCGTCCGGGGTGCCTCATATACCCTCAGTCGCCCCATCAAGTGGCTGTTAGCTAAAAAAATACATTACATCTTACCTTTTTGTGCCCCTATAATATCATGCTTCCTTAAAAGGGGGTGGGGGACGCAATATGGCCCCCCTGAGAACGACGATGTAGAAACAAGCTATAACAAAAACCAAACCGAAATGACCACGTATCCACAAGAAAGCCGCTCTAGTTGTACTCCATCCTCCATAAGAAACAGAAGTAATGACGTGAACCACTGGAATCAACCATATATTCTATAAAAACCCTTAAAATAAAATAGGCCATTAATAAATCAATACAGTATTTTATATTTCAGCTCTGTCCCAGTCGCGCCCACAATCTGATAAAGCAATCAGTACTCGGAATACTCCTTATCTATCATCAGGCCGGAACAAACACAAAATATCGAATGGGAGGTAAATTAGCCAACAGATGTCTCCTGAGAATTCTTACGCCCCTTTTTATTGAGGTATACAAAAGATCGACAAAAGCGCCCGATTGACAGAGTGGTTAGAGCGCTGGTCTCTCGCGGCAAAGATGCCGGGTTCGATCCACGGTATCGACATTCTTCAGTCTACCCAGCTGTACATGGGCACCCGACTTTACATTTGAGGTAGAGACGGAAAGAACAGCGAGGAAGGGAACTGGTCACCCCCCCCCCCACCTCTCGATGCTGGACCTAATAAAGTGAAGTCTCTAACACTTCACTCCAGTAGGCTAATGCACTAAACTTCCTAGGAACCTTTTACCACAAATATGTGTGCATGTAATATGTGTCAAGACCAGACAATAATCTACAACAAAATAAAACACACACAGAAGAGAAGCAATAATAATAGACACATTGTACTACGCGGAAAATCGTAATGAAAACCAGCAGCAGAAGATGATGATGATTATGTAAACCAGAACAATTATCTGCTGGAATACATCATACAGACATTCATTCATTCACTACAACTCATTCACTTCAACACAAGGCGCGTGCCGAGGTCAGTGCCATCAGGTTCAAGTTCTTCCTCATCACTTTCATTTCTGTCTTCAGCTCTCTTCTCCGTATGTTTCTCGGTCTACCCTTGCTTCTCTTACCCTGGGGGGATACCAGAACAAAGACTGCCGGCTAATGCTATCAACAGGTTTGTTGTACGTGTGCCCTATCCATCTCCAACGTACGTCTTCTTCTAAAAAAAAGACAAGCGGCAGAGATTTGTTACAGATACAACAAACACTTAATTACCCCCCCCCCCCCCACATTTATAAATAAAGACAATTGGTAGAGAATCTTACACCAGCCAAAAACAGCAAATATTTAATTCTCGCCCCCAGCCCTCTTTTATTACTTTCCTTCTTTCGTCCTTCAAAACTGTTCTCCCTGCCCTACAATCATCTTCAAACCCGTAATTTTCCGTTCTAAGACATAATGACTGATTTGATTTGATATCGGTAACGTAAGAGCTGGGGTGGAAATAGAGGATTTTGCTGAATATCACACAGTGCACATATCTAAACTACTAGCATTGTTGGAGTTAAACTCTCAAGGGAGATAAGCTCTCAGGGGAGATAAAAATGAAGATACTCTATGGTAATGTAGCTATTATGTTAATACTTTTTCCCCTCCGATGTCAGCGGGGAGAAAGCAGAAATGGAAGAGAGAATGTAATGGTAAACCAATCAGAGACCATTAAAAGGAAGTCCTTGTTCTGGAATCCCCAGGGTAAGAGAGGCAAAAACACAGGAACAAACTGGAGACAGAAATGTAAGGGATAAAAGACAATGAGTGGGTAACACAGACATGACAGGAGGATTTGATATGAATCTATTTAGGCTTGTGTTCCTTAGGGGGCTAAAGGGTAATGAATGAGTGAGAGACGAACAGACTGAGCTACCCATACAGACATAATGAAACTGACGAGCTGACAACCTTTACTACTGGGGCCAAGCCGGGATGTTACCAAACATGGGATGTAGGGAAGTCATCGTCATGGGGGACACCAGTGATATGGGAGGAAAGAGGTTCTGGCGATAGCTGCTTCATGTGGGGAAACCAGTGATATGGGAGGAAAGAGGTTCTGGGGTTAGCAGTTTTATGTGGGAAACCAGTGATGTGTGAGGAAAGAGATTCTAGGGATAGCTGCTTCATGTGGGAAACCAGTGATATGGGAGGAAAAAGGTTCTGAGGATATCAGCGTCATGCGGGAAACCAGTGATATTGGAAGAAAGAAGTTTTGGGAATAGCAGCGTCACATGGGAAACCACGGTAATAGGGGAGGAAAGAGGTTCTATGGATAGCAGCGTCACGTGGGAAACCAGTGATATGGGAGGAACGCAGTGCTGGGGAAAACAGAAAACACAAGACGAGACAGCAAAAATAAATGATACAACGAAAAAAAAAAGACCTAGAAATCATCCACATGAGATGGAAAGGAAGGCGATGCCACAGAAGAAAGGCAGAAGGAAAGAAATAGTTCTGGTTAGATTTGATCGATATACGTTCACAATGGGTTTCCACTGGACTCTAGGATCACCATAAAACAATGTTCGTGTTACAAAACGCCAACAAATGCGAGCTCATTATCCAAATATTTCCCCAGAGGTTCGCTTCTATCTGGCGTTCATTATTCACCATACACACGGTGCATGCGTGATTATTACTGTCACGTCCGGGGAGCTGATGCAATACAAATTCAGTGACAGAATGTAGGCGCTTTTTTTTTTGCGCGCTCTTTCTCTTCCCCCCGTCCCCCCCCCCGCCCTCGCCCCCCCCCCCCCCCCCCCCCCCTCCCCGCCCCCCCCCCCCCCCCCCCCCCCCCCCTCCGCCCCCCCCCCCCCCCCCCCCCCCCCCCCCCCCCCCCCCCCTCCTGCCCCCCCCCCCCCCCCCACCCTCCCCCCCCCCCCCCGCCCCCCCCCCCCCCCCCCCCCCACCCCTTTTCTGGAAAAGGCCATGGTGAAGACTGATGACGATAAACACAAAGATACTCCCAGGCACCAGCAATATACAATACAGGGTGTTGGAAAAGGTTGGATCCACGGTCAATGTATTATATTTACGAGCACGTACGTTCTGCAATGAATGAATATAGAGAAAGAGGTAATACAGTGGTTTTGGCAATTTCATGAGAACTGAGCCCAACAAGTTACCAAAATGCACATACAACAGTAGAAGATTTCTGGTTTTACAGGCAAGAGGAAGGTCAAGTGGCGGGTGGGTTGACAATATTATGTAAATCCGTCACCAACTCGGGCTCACATCCGCAAAAGCAACACAAGTGATTCAAGAACGAAAAACTTCAGCCGACGAAGTGCAAGATGCAAACAACATTGGATGTCTAGAGCTCAAATCATTTTAAAGAACAAGTCGCAGACAACGGCGGAAGTGCTTAGTCTAGACCTGCAATATTTTTTTAGTTCCTCCTTATCCTTCAGGTCAGAATTGACATCCTACTCTGACGGACTCGTGCTTCCATTTCAGTGCTTGACTCTCAGTCAATACCATCACTCAGTGTAATTACAACTGTCCAAGACCGCCGGCCCACTCCAATCGGTCAGTCAGCGCGGGGCGACTGAGTCACAGATAAAAGCCGTTGATTAATGCTGCTTGACCTCAACCGGAAAGCCGGTCAAGTCCTGGATTCGCTGTCGCCTATAATTGTGGACCATTCCATCACAGCTAAACGGGTGGAAGTTGCTGGGGGATTTCAAAATAGTTAGATAACCTAGAAAAACAAGTTCTGTGAAACGTTTTATAAACACAAGAAAGTAAAGTGCTGGCTAAGAAATCTAAATAAACAGGCACAAATGTGGTGTGGTGGTGGCAGCTGGAAATGTAGTAGCAGAAGCAGTAACAATAACAGTAGTAGCAGTACCAGTGTGATAACAATGAAACTCAATGCTATAAATCATAGAACAAGTTCTGGCTAAGAACACTTTAGCATATCAACATCTACTTCTAGAGCTGATACACACAATAAACAAACAAACAAACAAACACAAAAACCAAATAAACCATAGAACTCTCCACAGCATAGACCTCAGAATTTTCAAGTGACAACAGCGCCTCGCCGCTAGAAGCAAGCCGCGTTTGTTAAATCGACCAACTAGGGGTGAAACTTGGATGTGTTTTCCCGGAAACACCAAATGCCGGTAATAAATTGTTATTTCTTGTATATCAGAAAAGTATGGCGGTCAATTCGTGGAGATCGCATGTGTCGACATATACTAGTAGTAGTAATTTGCAGTAGTTCATCTGGTTTTACACACATTGTACCCACCAACCCCGACCCCCACACCCCTAGTCACCCCCCCCCCACCAACCAACCATAGTATCCCCCCCACCCCCCCCCCCCCCCCCCCCCCCCACCGCCCTCCCCCCCCCCCCCCCCACCCCCCCCCCCCCCCCCCACCCGCCCCCCCCCCCCGCCCCTCTCCCCCCCCCCCCCCCCCCCCCCCCCCCCCCCCACCCCCCCCCCCCCCCCCCCCCCCCCCCCCCCCCCCCCCCCCCCCCCCCCCCCCCCCCATGTTCGTTAAACTCGCGACGCAAAGTGTAGTGGGAGCTGTTGCAGCTGTTCAAGAAACAGAAGATGAATAAGAGGGAGGAAGTTGAAGAATGAGGAGAAGAAAAAGGAAAAGGAGAAAAATAAAACAATGAAGTAAACACAAAACTGCAGTACTTCATTTACGAAAACGTTCCATCAAAGTCTAATTCTGGACTTGCTCTATTAATAGTTGTTGTTTTCAACTTCTCAATTACCTGGTAGCTCACAAATAATCCTGTCGTCATGACAACCATACGACCTCTTGCGACCAGTTGTACTTTAGACCAGTATCTTTCCCGTTTATACTTCCTCATTCGCGATAGCATCTCAAGGTTAAAGAGAAGCCATACTTTCCGGTACGATTTCCGCTCAAACGTTTTCAAAGCGCTGACTCGCAGCCGGAGACAGGAAGTTCCATTAGCAGACGTTACCGTTTGCCTGGAAGTCTAGGAACGACTAGTAAACACCACTCGTCTTGCTGGTCATTTGGCTTCGTGTGTTTCTGCGCCTGTCGGTAATTGCAGGGTCCAATTTAGACCATTCTGATGGGCTCCTGGACTTAAGATTACGATTTTGTTATTACGCGTTTAATGTCATAATATAGTTATTAAATATAGACACTGTTTGATTATTAATATAACGTAATATCACACGTTCATAATATCTAATCTGAAATAATCTTCGTTTCCTATTATTATTATTATTTTTTTAAAACAAACTTGGAGGCGAGAACCAGAGTGCTGGGTCCCCCTGTGGGCGCAGGGCCCGACTGAGTCAAATAGTATCGGCCTAATGCCGGCCCTGCTTGCAGACGCCAAAAAATATTAAAGAGAGAGTCGATAACCCACAATAGAACTTCCCTCTGTGAGGAAGAGAACATGACGTGTAGCACGGGAATGCTAGTCACTGCCTATATAACATACTGGGTGATTCAGACCATCACTTCATCGTATATCTCCTGAGGCACTATTTGTCATATGGAGGGGGTAAAGAAGACAGGAAAAGTCCACGACCGTGTGGCACTAGACAGGACTTAGGGTGATGATTATTTCTCATTAATATACCCTTCCCCCTAGTGTTAGACTCTCCATTATATTCAATCTTCTGTATTTCGTGATCTTTTGTGTGTATGTGTTTGCGTGTGCATTAAATTGATACTTCACGCTAGGACCCATAAGGGCATATTGTGCAATGAAAATGCGAATTTTCTTGATGCTATTAATTATATTTCTGCCATTATTAACTTCATTAATACTGACACCATACTGAGCTAAAATGGGAGTCAACAGCATTGACCGCAGCCATTTTACGGCATCTATGACCTTCCAAACAAATCTACAGCCGTATTAACTGTCGTACAATGTTGTAGTTATTATGGAGGCAGTCGTGGTTTTTACATCACGTGATCAAGCGAAACATCTTACACATTCATAAACAACAGGCGCCATGGTTTCGAAATACCCCCTGCTTTCTCCCCTTCCCCACACCCCCGTGTTAACCTCTAGTGTACACCATCATAACCAGAAGCAAAGGAGGCAAATAACACTAACCCTAGGCCAATGTCCATTCAGCACAATGTATATTAAAAGTAAATAAAAACATACAAATAAATAGTTTATAATCTGGATACTGCACTCTCTCTGCTACAATGATGCTTTACTGAGAATTTTACAAAGTCAACACAAATTTTTCAACATTGTATTTTAATTTCTAATCAGTGAAAGTATATAATAACTTGTTTAACAAAAACTTAATCTAGTTCCTGCGAGTCTTTAAGGAGACAGGAATAATAGGGCCACTATCTCACTAGTAATTCACGCCCTCCGGCCTTAATACCTCAGTATACTACAAGCCGACAGATGCCCACAGCTACCTCCTGTATACCTCTTCTCATCCTCGGGCCTGTCGTGACTCCCTTCCTTTTTCACAACTTCTCCGCCTCCGCCGTTTGTGCTAAGACGACGATGACTTCCACTTCCGAGCAAATGAGATGTTGGATTTCTTCCGTAGCAGACTTTATCCGGAACATGTTCTAACGTCTGCTCTCCAATGTGTGCTCCCCATCTCTCGTCAGGAGGCTCTCAAACCTCACTATAAATCCACTTCGGATAGAGTCAAATTAATCTTGACCCATCACCCTCACAGTACTGCTGTCAAACGGATCCTTTTCCGCCACCTCCCTATCCTCCATGCAGAGCCTGTGACCAAAGAAGTATTTGGTGAAGCACCTTTGGTGGCATATAGACGTGACAAGAACTTGAAGGATCTTCTTGTTCACAGCCGTCTCCCAAAGGAGAATGCCACTCACTTTGGCACACTACCCTGTGGTCGGACACGATGCAACAAGTGTAAGTATGTCATCTCAACCCAGAAGGTGTCCTTTCCTAAGGCTACGTACACCATCACTAGTAGCTTCACGTGTGAATCGCGCAATGTCATTTATACGATCATATGTAAACGTTGCTACAAAACCTATATTGGCAAAACAGGCAAAAGACTGGGGGACAGATTCAGCCTGCACTTAAATGACATCTCTCAGCAAAAGTCCACACCAGTTGCCATACACTTCAATGGCCCTGACCACCATGGTCCCATCGACATCCAGGTCACAGCGATCCAATCCTGCTCCTCTGACACTGCCAGCCGAGAACAGCTTAAGAACCGTCTTATCCACCGCATGGGGTGTCTAAAACCAGCCGGTCTCAACACTTTTCACACCTTTGTCTGAGGTCACCCTTTCCTCTCTTGCTCTATTTGGACTCTTTCCACTCTTATCCTATTCTTCTATTTTTTATGCCATCCTCCATAATATGTATGAATATACAGTACACTGTTTCTAATTTGTCTTGATTTTTTATTTCATATTTATTTATCTCCCACTCATTCTGTCCTCTTCTATTTCCAGTCCCCACTTTTATTACGTTTGGGTAGTTTATTGTTCAGTTTCGTTTTTTAGTTTTTAGTTTCTTAGTATGTATTGTGTACATCCGGTGGCAGAAGTCACTTCCTTTCCAGCCACGCTGTCCATCAGCGGACAGCAATAGTGATCGGAAGTACCTTGGTTTTATTTTTATATTTATTTTAGTTCTTATGTGTCCTATCTAGCCTTCACTTTCTTTCCTTTCCTGACGAAGGCCTTGTGGCCGTAACGTAGACTATTTTCTTTGTCTTTTGTCCTCGTAAGACGAATCACCTTTTTTCGATTTTTTTTCAAACCCATCCATTATCTCCACTAAGCAGGTCCCAACAGACGACATAAAAGTTGTACATAGGGTTAGCAACTTCGTCATACATAAAATACTGCAGCAGTAAACAACCGATTCGGGAGCACATGAAGTGTTTGGATGCAAGCTTCGTGTATGAAGGCTACATGCAGTGGTGGTCCCGCGCCCGATAAGAATTTTAATATGGTGTTAAATGAACCTTCACTCCAGAGGTGCTCTCGTGCCAAATTCATGAAGCTGGTCGACCCGGAAACCGTCTGCAGTCTAATAAATCCCACCTTAACTGGGGAATCGAATCATGGGCCACTGAGTTAGGAAGCCAGTGCACTAACCACAGTGCTCCGCCCTCCCCAAAGATTGCACATTTTGTTGTAAATGTGGTAATACCATGTCCGGATGCAGCATTTTCTCGAAAGAACCACTCCCTTGCCTGGGTGATAGGAAGGAAACGGTTCGACATGTTAAGCTACGGGCTGTTTCCGGACGCCACCGAAGTGCTTTTGTTGAGAAAAATGAACGCGGCAAATAATACAACAACAGAAAATTGTGGTCGGTGTTTGCCAAATGCGATGTTAATAAACTTGTTCAACGCGTCCGAGTTTAGCCATGCTCAGTTCAAATATGTGTACGTGGCTGTTTTATCTAATTTCAATTGTAAAATAGTTTATCTAATCTTAAATGTGCTGTATTTGATCTAATTTCACATGTAAATTATTTAATCTAATTTCAAAAGCGCTGCATGTTATCTAATTTCATATTTAAATTATTTAATCTAATTTCAAATGTACAACAAAAAGACAATTTCAAATGTGCTGTATTTAAAAGGTCATTCATCACATTTCCGTTCCGTTTTCGCTTTCTATGGAGCATGCAGTCACAGCTGCAGATGCATCTCTCAACCCCCCTCCCCCCCCCCCCCCCCCCCCCCCCCCCCCCCCCCCCCCCCCGAAGCCTAAGTCAAAAGCACACACTCCAGCAGCGGTGGTTTTTGTAGCAATTTTTATTAACATGATGAGATGTTCTGTACCACGCGCATCCTCTTATTAGTGTAAAGATGGGTACCTTACTCTGCTCGCGAGTTAGGAAAAGCAAAGGCAGCGACGAATGGAACTGGTCTCCCCCCCCCCCCCCCCCCCACCCACCCACCCCCCCCCCCTCCCCACTTCATAAAGCTGAGACCTAGCATAGTGAATTCTCTAACAAACTGTCCTACGGTAGTATTAGACATGGGACCTACCGTTATCTTTTACCGCATACGCCATATTTATAGTGTTCTTCTCGTCTCTTCGGCGTTCTACGAGAAACTGGAAGGTAGAACGTCACTCCATACGACCCGTCTAAGCTTTCCTGTCATAGGCAGTCTTCGTGAGCACCGCTACAGCACCTCTCCCAACCATGTCTTCCCTGGCGTGATTTCCGCCACACATTCACATCCTAGTTAGTATCTACGGGGTGATTCAGCCTCCTATACAATGTTCCTTGTTAGAGGAACGCTTCCACCCAGGTTGACGATGGTAAACGTTATTGTTTTACAGTACAGGTGACCGTTTCCAAGACTTCTAGGATACAGCACAGTGGTCCCATTCTTCACTCTCCCATGTCGAGCACGCTTTTAACTGGAGCGATTAAAATATTGTAATATCTCCCATTCAACTGACAATCGGCGATCATATGTTTAATAAAGTATGACGAAGCTACATTATGTGCTAAACAAAACAAAGACAACCACAATCAGCGTATTAAACAAATAGAACAATGTAGTCCCACAGCACAAACTGCAGTAGGGAAGTGAAAGGTTAAAGGCTTCATTATACTGGTCTCAGCTTTGTGATGTAGGATGACCGGTTTGCCTTTGCCTTCCCTAACTCAACAGTAATCATGTACCCATTTACAGCTGGTTAGACTGCGTGGTGTTCACGGCAACGGGCCCTTCCAGTTGACGTAGCAGGACAGAGATGTATGTCTGTTTGGATGACGTTGTCGGACAAATCGTTTATAAAGCATTTGATCTCAAACAGAGTATATAAAGGACTCCTACAGATGACAACTGTTGCTATAGTTAATATGCTAAAAAAAAAATACCAATAAGAGATTTTGATGGGCTGGCAACCTGTCATGTAAAACAACTGCAATATAAACCATCACTGTAGACGGCATACATGTGATTGGTGACTCCAGGAATGAGTTAGCGCAGGCTCTCTAAAACTTACATAGTTGGCTCCACGCTCCACCGTCAGGAGCTATAATGAGACAGGAGTAGCAGGTGGAGACTGGGCGCTACCAGGTTTCTAATCCATTCACTTTTCCTAGAGCAGAAAACGCTCAAATTACGTTGCCAAACGACGCTCGGTCAGTGTATAAAGAGGAAAAAAAAGACAAGTGGCTCTGTGAACTAAAAGCGCTCAAGAAACTGCTAACCTTGATCAAGTTGAGTACACACTTTAAAAAACAGAGCGAGGCGAAAGGACGTAGCTAGAACGTTTTAAATCAACAATCATCTGAGAAAAGAAATATCGGTAAGACCTGCCAGTAATTATCTCTTCCGGCAAGTCGCAATAATTTTCTGTCCCTGCCCCCTCCAAACTCTCTTTCCATCTCTTCCGAACACAAAATCATACATCAGCAAACAGGAAATACTAAGCTCCTGTTAAAAATTAGCCCTTAAATTTTGTGTTTACCGCTTCCCTAGCTCAATAACAGGCCGAGGGGTTTACCGGCTATCGCCGGCTTCCAGCAACCCCTGTAATCGCAGCCAATGATTCAAGCATCGGCCGGCACCGGTAAATTATCCCACGCCGACATTTACATGGCAACCCCTCGCGTGCTGTATTAGCAACTAGTGTCAACAATGGCCGAGTTCCGGCACCGCCAGGCAGGATGTCTTTCGTGAAGACCTATCAACATTCTTCTGTACTTTTAAGCATAAGTGTTGAATCCATTTCCGTTTTATGTCCGTCCATTTCGCAAAATTCCCACCTTCTTTTCGTCTTAGAAGAAAAGCAAACCATTTTGTGAGGAAACATGGAGTATAACAAATCAGAACAAAGGTTAGCTGCAATATTTAGAAAATATGCCAGAAAGCTTTGGACTCCGAGCAGCAGGATGGAGGTTTTACAGCGTATATAAAATATTAATGCAAGTTAAAAGCTTTTTATCACTCATACGAGGTTTTGCATTGGGGGAGGAAAGAAGAAGAGAGAAGAGGAAGGGGGGGGGGGGGGGCATCCTTATCGTGCAATAATAATTGTCATAGAAACCACCGTTGCTAGCGCATGCTAGATGCAAGCTTCCTGGGGGAACTGCTGCAAACAACTACATGCTCCACAAGTTAGTGCAGACTTCCTATGAACAACTACAGTGCTGGCTCTATGCTCCGCAAGGAGCGACAAGAAGGAGGAGAAGATAAATATGAATATACAGAAAAGACCCTGGACAAGGATAATTTCGCCGGAGAAGAGAGGACAAAAAAAAAAATAATGTTCTGACCAGTAAAGATAAATGACTTGACTTTGCTCCACTGGCACTTAGTGACCAGTAAAGACAAATAGATACACTTAAAGAATCAACAGCGAAGAGGTCAACACGGTATGAATATGTGGAAAAAATGACAATTAAAACATTAATCAAGTATTGTATAATACATCACTTTTGCTCATTTATGTCAAGAAGAAAATAGTGTAGACATGCTGAAACAGTGAAAATCTAGTGTTTCCAAAGTGGGTAAGACAGCGCTATGGGGAGAGGGGTGGAGAGAAAAAGACAGACAGAGAGAGGGAACAGAGAAAGGAGGAAAGGGAAGGGGTGGGAGTGTGAAAGAGAGAGAGAGAGATAGACCGAGAGAGAGAGAGAGAGAGAGAGAGAGAGAGAGAGAGAGAGAGAGAGAGAGAGAGAGAGAGAGAGAGAGATGAAATCGGGAGCGTTCTGGAAATAGGGTGTGTCTTGGTTGGTAAATGACTGAGAATGCGACTCCGTATTCAGTTATGATCAGTCATCGTTTAAAAAAATGCCTGGTATGACGAATTGACTTTATCTTTGCTCCTTTATAAAAAGTGCTGGGATTCACTTGACTGGGCTCGTAATTAATTCCAACGAAATACCAGGATAATCAAGGGCAAATGATCAGGACAACGATTAATCTAGCAGCAAAGATTCGAATCAGTGACCTGGAATGATGAAGACATTCTCTCTACAATATCCCTTAACACAGAAAAGTCTCTCTCTCTCCTTCTCTCTCTCTCTCTCTCTCTCTCTCTCTCTCTCTCTCTCTCTCTCTCTCTCTCTCTCTCTCTCTCTCTCTCAGAGAAATCAATAAACATGCTATGGAGGACGAGTACTGAAGATAGATAAAAGGGTGTATTCATGTATACAGGTGTGCGAACATACTGGCGCACTTACAAACATTACTGGCAAGCACAGTCGCCGGCAAACTATGTTGGAGACCTTGTGTAGGCATTGCTCTGGACACTTCTCTGACTTCAGTTCGACACAGGCAATTTTCTATAGGGAAACCAAACAACAGACAGTGTTACTACAGACATCAGTTATTATATTTGAATCACAACACCCTCCGGACATCTGAACTTTATTACAAGCCTTAAGTTATTTCTGCAACAGATCAAAGAAAGAACATTACTACGATGTTCCATTTACAGTATTCTGTCTACACAATTTCATCCATGCAGTTTGCTAAATACAGCGACTACTACGACAAATACACAAAGCAATGTCTTGGTCAAAATTCTATTCGAAAAACATCAGAAAAGAACATTTATTCTTTTATTTCTTGATCCACTCAAACGTTTCTGTAATGTATTTATAATCTTTTCTTCTGAGATGAGGAAAGTTCAGCGATATATACAATGCATACAAAAAGTTATATCTACCAACATGACAGCGTTTCATGCCAGACAGAAGAATCATCAATCTTGAGCATGTAGGCGAGTGTAAGACATGACTATGAAGAAGTGATTATACCAACAACAAAAATTTAAAAAACGCCACAACAGAGATCACGACAAGTCACACCTCAATGATGAGTCGTCAAGTCACACCTCAATGATGAGTCGTCAAGTCACACCTCAATGATGAGTCGCCAAGTCACACCTCAATGATGAGTCGTAAATATGTATCTCAACATTTCTGTATCTTCTTTTTAGTTATTCCTTGAACATCCTCAGATGTCCTGTATAGTTATTTTATCAGTGTCATTTATACATTCATCTGTGGTTCCTATCTTCAGCTTATTCAACAGATGGTATAGCAGTCTCTTGCAGACCGTTCCTAAAAGTCTGATGCTCATCATGTGTTCCCTTCTGTTGAGCTGGCGGCAGGGCTTGCGTTTTCTCCCACTTGTTCTTTGTATGTTCTTGAAAAGTCTCTCAGCCTCTTCACATGTTAAGATCGTACTGATCTGCGATATTCTCCACCCATAATACCAGTGTACTGGTCTGAGACATTTTCCACCTTTCTTTGCCAGTCTGTCAGCTTCTTCATTCCCAGGGATACTGCGTGTTTCGCTCACGGTCCAAGCCGCCAAACCTCAGATTTGTTCTATTTCCGGTAGAAAAATCTCTGCTAAAGACAAAAACTGCTTGCATGTTATGCTGCCACTCTCTTGGCAAAAAGCGTACGCCCTCAGTTTTTATAATTTATTTGTGGCTTTAATTTTATTTTTTTTTATAACAAGGAGGGAATTTACAGGGGGAGAATGGGGAAGAAACAGCTGGCCGAAGGCATAAATTAACTCCTTCTTCCGCTTCATTAACTTTTCAAATTTGCCTGGGTTTCGGCTCATTGGCATGTGCGATTAGGGATAGCAAGTTTTTGTGTCCCTTTCTTGGGAGCTAGAAATGGACAACTAGCGAAGTTGGCCGTGGAATAGAGTTAGACACCACGACGCTAATCTTTACGAATGTGAAATAAGAAAGTTTTTTATCCTGTCAAAACTCCAACTTAATGCATACGAAATATGACAAAATAAGTAGAACATGAGCACCAAGACAATAAACTACAAGGAAAAGTTTAAACAGCGCCAAGATAAGTAGAATATGAGCATCAAGAAGATGAACCACAAGGGAAAGATTAGAAAACGCTACGGCAAGCAGAAGATAAGCACCAAGAATATGGAACATAAGGAAAATATCAGAAAACGCCAAGATAAGTAGATCACGAGCACCAAGAAGATAAACACAAGTGTAAGATTACAAAACGCCAAGATAAGTAGATCACGAGCACCAAGAAGATAAACACAAGTGTAAGATTACAAAACGCCAAGATAAGTAGATCACGAGCACCAAGAAGATAAACACAAGTGTAAGATTACAAAACGCCAAGATAAGTAGATCACGAGCACCAAGAAGATAAACACAAGTGTAAGATTACAAAACGCCAAGATAAGTAGATCACGAGCACCAAGAAGATAAACCAGACAGAATAGATTAAAAAACGCAAAGACAAGTAGAGTATGAGCATCAAGAAGATAAACACAATACAACTTTAGAACCGCAGTCAATTAAAGTGACATCCCTATCCTACAACAGACAATTACCTAAGTCCCGATGTCTACGTGAAGACAACAATAAACATTACACTACACTAAAATACCAAGCTCAAACAGGAAACCATTTTTAACAATGTTTCCAGCACGGCTGTTACGCCATCTCTCACTACAGAGATCATTCTCTAAAGGAAATACTAGACGGACATACATCCATGAGAGTGGCGTCACGACTGGAGAGCAAAGAAGCTCACAGACACAACACTGACGGAGAATGTGTCAGACGTGGGCGGAAGCTAGATGCGTACCCTTGTTACATAAACACATGAATGTGATTACGCAAGATCTACAGATAGCGTGCCGCTTTCTTGTGAACATGGGAACAGGCGCGGGTTCAACTGCCAGCAAGACAACACCTGTCAAATAACGTGGTCTTACACAACAGACAGGCGTTAAAACACGACATCTGATAACGTTTTTAATTTCGGGCGATCCTCTGTTCCCTCCACACTCAACTTTCACCCGGAAGTTATAGTATAAGTGTCTTCATCTGGCCCTATGACACTGGCATATAGATCCTGTCCCTTCTCTAAGTCAAGCCGTTATTTCGACTTGACAATCACCACATGGTGTTATTTTTAATCTACCAAAAGTGCTACAGACTTCCGCAGATTTATGAGTGTCTAAATAGGAACTATACAACTGGATTCGCGATCATCATTTGATGAGCTCTACGAGGCCCGCCGTTTAAAAGATACTGGTGGGGATGGAGGAGGATGACAAAGAGAAAGAAGAGGAGAGAGAGATGATAGCAAAGTTTCCTCATATACCAGTTCACACCTGCTCAGTTCTGCTTTAAGAAATACTCCGGAGTCAAGGTTTTCACTATAAAACCCGATGTTAATCTCATACGAAGCAGTACATGTTGCTCTTTTTACCTCACATGCCTTATCTGTTCATGTATATGCATGTACCTGGCACATTACCCCCTTGCCTCCTTGTAATTCATAGTCCAAAAAATTCGTATTAACCAACGAAAAGTCAATTATAACTCGTATACTTACCCTTCCCTACCCCTTCCTTTTCTTAACATATTAAGAAACAAGCACATAAATAAAGAATACTTGAATCAAAGTAACTACCAAAAAATTGTTTTGCTTCCCTGCGACTTATAACGGGTACCCTGCGCACCGAAAGTATTCAATGAACCATGAGAGTAAGATATACCGAAAGTACCGGAGAGGTTATTATTGCCTTCTTTACATCTTACCTTATGTTTTTTAAAATAATTATCTTCTTTGATATAAAGAGCTTTACAAAGGTAAAGGTAGTCCCAGAGCAGATACTGCCATAGCGGATGAAGTGTTAGAGACTTCATTATACTAGGTCCAGCATTATGAGATGGGGTGATCAGTTCCCTTCCTCGCTACCTTTGGCTTCCTTAATTCTGACAGCAGTCAGGTACCTATTTACAGCTGGATAGACTGGAGCGTGACGCCTCCAGGTTTCTATCCCAGAAACCTTGCCGCCGATAGCAACCGCTCTTAAAAAAAAGTAGCCAATTGGACGCTCACAAACAGTTTGAAGTCCTTTGTTATTAATGTTTCTACTAATGCATTTTCCGCAGACGACAATGCTTCTCGTGTTAACTGCTGGTATGGCCTGTACAAATCCAGCCTCTGTGTTCAATGAACTAACCGAGCACGTACCGATAGCTGCTATGACGGCACTACATTTATGAGAGAAAAACAGACAAAGGTGTCACATAATAAAGAAGAAGAATATAAAAAAAAACTAAAAACAACACAAAAATGGAATGAAGAAGGGCATTGACATGAGATCCGATAACCGGGATCGTTTTAGGGCAGAGAACGAGACATTCATGTGGCATGGACAAATGGTTATAAGATGATACGGGTTGTGTGATTCCGCAAGTGAGCAAGGCCTTTATCTCTCAAGATTTGACAGCGGCGGGAACGCTCTTAATAAAGTGACCCCTGTGCAAAATGCGTGAGACAAGTTTTGGCGTCTTAAGAAAAAAGCACAAGAACAAACTAATGCTATTTGCCCTCACGTTTTGCCGAGGTCCTATGGTAAATTAAAGGCAAGTCTTGAAGCCGGCTTCAGTTGGAGAGTAATCAATTTATCCTCAAATGCTATTAGTCACCAAAACTTGACGCGGCTGGAGGGATTGCTTCAGCCATATCGTCTGAGTTAACTGAGCATTTCTTTTCCTCCCTTTCCCATCTCATCTCTCTCTCCCTCTCTTATATCTCTCTATCTCTTTTTTTTTCTGAGTCACACACTTTCTTCCGTCCCTCGATCCTTCTCGCAGCTTCGGCTAATCTTTCTCCTCTGCGGTCTTTGGTCTTTTCCAAAACACGAACTGTACACCTCCTAAATCCGCCCATCTCAAGCGCATGCATTGTACTGTTCACGGCCAGTTTCCTGGGCGCCCACAAGGCAATTTGTTATCAGTGCCAACGCTGGAACGTGCAGTGGGGCAAACAGAATACGGCATAAAAGGTTACATTTCCATATTACAAACCGCCCAATCTCGACTGCCAACACAGCTGATGGAACTCCGTGAATTGCTAGCTAGTGATAACTGCAGCGCCCGGCTGACGAAGCGGCTAGAGCGCTTTCCTCTCGTATTGTGGGTTCCGAGATCGAAACCTGGTAGAGTCACGCTACAGTCTATGTAGCTGTACATTGGCACATGACTCTGGTAGTAAGGGAAGGCTAGGGCATTGAGGCAGGCAACTGGTCACGCCAGAAAAAAAAAAAAAAAAAAAAAAAAAGCGGGACCTAGTATGGTGAAGATTAACGCTTCACTCCTCTACGGCTGTATCTGTTATGGGACTACATTAATAATTGTGTGGCAACTGTTCATTCTCTCTACCAGTGATCGGTTTCTTTGTACATCGTACACTTTGTACTAGTAAGTATACTAGTTCCCCTTTTACATTCTTCATTCTCTTAGAACCCTTTGTTACGTGCAGTCTTTGATATCTTACAATATAATACATTTGTATGCTTGTTATGTTCGCAAATATTTTGTAAACAAAATAGATACTTTTTAGTGCTTGAGGAAAAGTCATTATTGAGTTACTTCCCCTTGAAAGGAGTTTCGATCGAACTCCGCGGATGAATCCAGTTTTACTGCGATTTATTCTTTGTTTGGGTAGAAATAGGTTGTTCTTGCTTCGGTGTATCTATGGCCTGAATTTATGTGTGTTGTTTGTCTGGGTAGGACGAGTCTGTCTTATATCTGTATATCTTTACATATCTAAGTCGAACTATATGGTCTTTTGTCGATAGAAAGGTCAAAAGGGCTGTTCGGCGGATGTGTCGCTAGAGAGGTGATTTGGCTTCGCCCTGATGGGGGCTGTGTTTTTCTATATCGGCTTGTCGCCGGGAAAAGTGATCTCAAGATTGTTGGGGAAAGTGATAGTCGTTTAGACCTATCATGTATGCTTTACCCCAGTGTTTATTCTTATTGCCAAGGAATGGCAGAATCATATTTCTGATACCAAGGTAACAAAAGATACTCCTTACGAGCTCTCTTACGAAGCCACCGTTTTTCGATAGGCACGATTTGTACGTCTGAGAGAATATATTTAACTAGATGAAAACGACATTCATTCCTAGCAGCACTATATCTTGTATGATGAAGTCAATTGTATCATGATAGAATCTACAGAGCAATGAGAACATTTAATGAATGACTAACTTTAATACAGATTCATTATCTGTATCCAAACGTGAGTGACAGCTCACGAGAGAAGCCATCTTGTATCCAAATATTTTGTGACTTTCAAGAAGAGAAAGGGATACCCCGTATTATCGCTTGATGAGTCCAGAGATCACTGCTACACATGAGAACCCATTACTAGCGGTTCAATATGATTATATGGAAAATATGTGCTGAACATTATTGTAAGGAATCTTCGCTAGACGAGGTTAGGTCTAGAAGCCATCTTGAATATTGTTTATAATCTGACGTGCTTTGTCAGTAAACTCAGATGATATATATATATATATGGGCAATACTGAGTGCTTGTCTACTGACAGTCCATTATGCTATTATTCTACATGAGTGCCCATGTATCATTGCAAGACCATTTATCCACTGTACTTTGATGTATTATGCCAACCTGTGATTTGTCACTATTCGTGCTGTCGAGTGTGTAGGTCCAATTAAACTGTAGCAAAGGTACACAGTCGTTGGTGTCGATGACTTCCAGCCATACATGAGTGTGAGAAAAAGACCATTTGTCAACACCACGAACTCTTCTTATCATTCGCATATTATACTCACAATCTATGTCTACACACCACTGCGTAGGTCGAGTTGACATTCCATACTCAAACCACAAGCAACACAACAACACAGCATGTAGCTCTGGTGATGTTCTAGTGAGCTTATATTTATCAACTGTAATCAGAACGCCATAGAGACTTTATCACCCTTCAAAAATTCAGTAAACGTAAAAGATAAATGATGGAATACTGTCTGTGGGAGGGGACACAGGCAGATAGGGCCGTTATTTGTCATACTTCCTGCTTTATCTCTATCAATATGTACGCGAAATGATCAAGTCTTTGAAAAAGACCAGAAAGCCGCACTGGATAGGCATGTCTAATAACTGGTTAGCTGACTGACAAACAGATGGCCAAATATGACAACCAAAGGGCATCAAGGTCACTTGACTGCCAAGCTAAGTCAAAAACAAAACGAAAAAGGAAGAGAGTTTAGCCTTCTAGCATTGAGGCGAAGGCGTTGTTTGTGTTGCTAGCTTAAGAGGTTTGAGGTAAAGATGAGCCCTTCGTGATGAACTATGATCGTCATGACCAATACGAGAATGTTTTTAATATCAAAGACAGGATATTTAATACGTGGTTTCCGCTCGGATCGGGTGATTATTTGGTTGTTTGGTCAGAGGCGCTGGATGAAGATCATAGTAAGGCACTTGAAACGGTCACTCACACTTCAGACAAGGAATTTACTAGGAAGGAAAGACAATGGTAACACAACTTTGATGACGATTGGCTGGAAACAATAAAGGCAGATGTCTTTCACTTCGAATCATCCTGCATATCAACCACTTCAGATCGCACTCATTGTGTGAGACCGTTAGGTCACACAAGCCAAATAGATTTCTTTTTCGTTCAGTTATAAACTACTTATGGCATCAAAGATAGCCCCATAGCAGATATTGTCGTAGGGAAGTAAGTGTTACAGACTTCACTAATACTAGGTCCAGCTTTATACTAGCTGGGGAGACCAGTTCCCTTCCTCGCCGCCTTTGCCTAACCTAACTCAAGGAGTCAGGTACCCGTAGGTAGAATGGGGCGAGGAGAAAGCGCTCTAACCACTCTGCCAATCGGACGCTCTATGGCAAGATTTATTATAGTTTCCAACCTAATGCAAGCTGTGTGATACTGTGTGATGTTATCCTGAGTTTCGCCACGTCTGAAATCGTACTAGATAAATAATGGAGGAAACCTTGAGTCCTGTGAACAGTAAATACATTAGTAAATAAATAAATAAAGTATTAATTACCTTTATTTATTTATTTACTAATTTATATACCTTGAGATAACAAGTCCTTGCAGCAAGCTAATCGACATTCAGACTAGACATCAAACCAATATTATTCTTTGTCTCTACTGCATTACTTGTACCAACGACGTTCCATATCTTCTCATCCCTCATGTCTCAACATTTAGCCAATAAGAAAGATTTGCCATTAGTTCCAGTAGTCTCCGTTTTCGCATTCCCATGGAAGTAGTACTTTTAATTAACTGTTTGCAATCTCTGGCAATCGGACTCCTCAAGCTACTGAAAGCAGGAAGTTGAAAACACTACGATGATAGTGATGCTAAAGTCATGGTTATTTCAGAAAAGACAAATGTGGCTTTCATCAAAACTTTTATTCTCTCTTCCTCTTCCCTTTCACTCTCCATAAGTACGGTACATGTATTTCTCCCCCCTTGCCCTATTAATTATATATGTGTGGAAAGGGGGGGGGGGGGGGGGACATTAGAAGATGACAAAACTGACCACTGGAGGAGGAATCCTTTACCGTACAAGGTCTCTACTTTGTCTGTGATTATTTCTTGAAGCTGTTAATTTGGACATAATTTTACTTGCAAGTTCACCATTGTCTTATATATTTGCTTGTACACGCATATGACATTTATCCAATGCCTGGCTTTCAGTTCTGCACGATCTGTGTACAGAACTACTTCACGCCATGCGAATCTCGGTCATGTTGCTCCGATTTAGTGGGTATAACAAAGCTGCAGTTCTTGTATAGCCGCTCATTTGTTCCACTAAGCGGGATGCTGTCCGGCTCTCCGGCACCGCTAGAACTTTCCATGTCGCTAACTTTGTAGCTTTCTTGGCGGGCATACGGACCCTATTTGTTCTTTCCAATTCTGCTGTTTGTGCGATCTAAGGGAGGAGATCGGAGCATTGATGGAGTAGTCCGTGTGCAATGAAGATAGTCCTTAAAAACCAAACCAAACCAAACTGTTTGTGCGTCATAGTGTCCGACTCGCTTCCTGTGACAGTAAATGATAAATCTCTAGCATAATTAATCTGCTCAGAAATTTCAGTATCAGCTTTTGATGTGCCGGCAACCATCACGTAAAACTAACTGACACAGAAATCATTGCTGTGTGTAGCTTGCATTAGCTTGGTGAAAGCTTCATGGAAACAATGCTGCAATACTGTACTGACTTAAACAAATTAGTGGTGCCTAGTTGGCAGGGAGGATAGTGTGCTTCGCTTCCGTAGCTAGGCGCTGGTGCTGTTAGGAAGGTCGATTCTCAGGTAAGCCTCTCATTTCTGTTGTTTTTCTGTTGTCTATTTTTCTACTTCTTTATTTCTCACGAGTGCCTGAAACATATCGTTATGTGTGTATTATTTATTCACTGTTTACAGGCCTCGGGTTTCCTTTTTTACAGGCGTGCTCGACATTATGCCACAGAAATTCCCGGAAGGAAATTGTACAAAAACAAAATCTTTGTTTCAGTATTAATAATCAATAGAACAAGCTACCTGACACCTGCCACAAAAGTGTCAGAACGAAGCTGAGCTTACTGTGAGCGATGTGGGAGACAGCAGAGATGTTTAGCCGGCTATAAGTGTTTATATTTCATCTCTAGATAATCCGGTCTAACGCCAATGTCTGATCTGAGGGCTTTGCGTGGGAAATATGATATTATCACGACCGTTTTCTACCTACATCTGGGGACTAACACGATGATGCCTATATGTGTCTATCTTCTCTTAAGAGTTAACTAACCAAGTGTAAATTAAACCGTTGTTTATATGCCAGAATATATTTAACTCATTCTGTCCCAAACAGTTTTTAGCATGCAGTTTTATTTTTTCCGCAAGTCATGTTTTAAACAAGCCAAAAAAAAAGCTGACATCATTTAGAAAATATGTGTTATACTGTTGTATATTCATCACCATTATCATTGTCCGTATCCCAAAAGGGCTTATCAGGTGACCCTGGGAGGGTAATGTACCACACCTGGGCATACCATATTGTTACCGGGATCTGAAGAGCTAAACGTAAGTCGTTTCTTATTTTTGTTTGAAACAAAAGACTCTTGATCAGTACTTAACAAATTCGGGATATCAGGTCGCAGTGGCGTTTAAGCGCCCCCCCCCCCCCCCCTTCCATACCCCCACTTACTCTCTCCCTGAATGCGTTGTATATTTCACTTTGGTATAATATTCAAAGTAAGATAATAACTCTCATGTTTCCAGCCTGCCGCCTGTGTTGTGGAGATGGTTCATAAAACAAAACAAGAGACAAGAGAGAACGTATAATGTGCCATGACTTGCGTAAGGTTTCACTTACAGTAGTCATGTTCGGTGTAGTTGTTAGCTTTAAGAGTACGAGGAATCATTCGCGAACTGGAGAAGAGTGAATTCCCCTTGTTGTTTACAGAGATCCCCATAGATTATGTATTCTCAGTTATGTTAACGAATTATCACCCGTGATCTCTGGAAGGCGTGCCTCATCATTGTTTGTATACACTGTGGCGTCAGACACCGAGAAGTCTTCGGTCAGATCGTACAGGTCCGACGGATAACCTGGAACAAAGGTCTCAATTTGTTTGTATGACCGTAGATGTGTTGTGTTTTCGTGTGTGGTTATCGCATGGTAAACATACTACCGTGTTCTTCTCGGGAAGGGGTGTTTAGGTGACCGGCTGAGGCGAAGGATTACAACTGTTTTCCGACAAGGTAAGTTCCTGTTTTTCAGCTCGACGGGGAGTCCTAACAACGCCAAATAGAAGTAGCGCTGAGATGAAGGGCGTGATAGTAACAGTGTGAACAGACGGAAAAACAAAAGTGGAAACACACGGACTACAGAGATGTACATGGTACATATGGTCATTATTATCATCATCATGCTTCTGTGCACTCCTTACGGTGTAAGGAGTCATCCCTGAAGCTGGTCCCCTGACAAGGAAACTGACATCAAACATTCATATGCTCTTTCAGCGGTCGTTTCTGTAACAACTTGTTTCACATGCCAGCCTCGTAGTCGCATTGTACGACATGCAAGTCATTGCTATATTAATCTTGAAATGTCGAACTTGCCTTATTTCAAATGTTGTTGACCTGAAGCGCATTAACTATTTGCCTCTACAGCGTGACTGCCCAAAAAAAAATAATTAGCTTACTTCTAATAGGACATTAATTCTGGTTGGAGCTATCTAGCTCAAATTTTTAGTACACGTTTACAATCTTTCCCTCCCTGCTTAAAAAAGTGTGCGCGCGCGTGTGTGTGTGCCTGTCTGTCTGTAGACGGACGGGCGGACAGAGAGAGAGAAATAGAGAGAGGCTGGCAGGCAGACAGTTAGACAGATAGATTAGATTAGCCTAGCCAGCCAGCCAGACAGACAGACAGAAAGACAGACAGACAGTTGGAATGTTAAGAAAACAGAAAACATGACGTCTGTGCCATCACTTGTAGGCTACATAATTGATATATGATACACACATTTATGAATGCATCTATGCAGTTAGTGAATAGCTTGTGTGTTCTTGTAACTTAAGTTTGGTAACTCAGAATGAACTCACAAAACATAAGTTGGGGGACTGACGTTTAAAGTGGACAAGAGCAGACGAATGTGATCACTGTTTTGGCCAATTTAACAGCAAAGTTTCTATTATAGCACGTTTCACTAGCTTTGCCCTCAAACAAATGTAATTATCTGATTAACCGTCTAACGTATTAATGCCATTTTTTGCATACGATGTTATATTGGGTTAGACCCAACACATATATACTTTATATCTGTGCATCTTGTCCAGTTCCCATAAACGGATGAAATCCTTTGATCTGTGTCGGCTTACTAATTATTGTGTATCGAGAAAAGAAATTTTACCACTTCATGCACAGGTTCTGTGAATTGATTAGGCATAGGCGTGTCTACTATTACAATAATGTGGCCATCACGTTTGCAATTGAATACGTGTTGAAGATGATTTCTTAAATGATCTGCATGCGAAATACTCGTGACATTGTTTGTCATTGACATTTAATGCGCTACCAAACTGGGCCTTCCTTGATCTAATTATTTCAATGGGTATCATCTCTTTGCGGTTCATAAATATCATAATGGAAAGTTGCTCCTCTAATGTGCTTGTAAATAACGGTAAGGTCATCTTTAAAGAAATTAAACTTCATCCGAATCATAATCAGATGTCTCTGAGAAATTGAAAATCAATCTCGGCTGAATGAAGGACAAACCATCATTCTTCCAATATTCCTCTTCCTCTTGTAACACATGGTTCTCACTTTTCTTCCAATAATCCCTGGCTATATTGGAGATGGCGGCTTTTATAAGTATTTCAACATCTTTTAATTTGAACGTTCTATTTTCTGTTGCTACCTGTTCCTTAATTTTAGCCCATACTAATTCTATTGGGTTTAAGTGAGAATGGTAAGGAGGTAATCTTAAACATCTGTGACCATGTTCATGGATTGCCTTGTCTATGTGAAATATCTTTGTATGCTGTGTCTTTTTTTACAATTCCAAGTAATTCAGTTTCATGGACATTTCGTTGAATGGAATGTTGTTTATGGTCAGCCAAATCTTTATTACATCTTTAATACTTGGTGAATTAGAAACTTTATCTTCTGGTGTCACAACGTTGTGATATGAGGCATTGTCCATTATCAAACACCACGGTCTATCCAAGGAAGGAAGTACATGATTCACAATCCAATCTTGAAATATCTTGCCATTCATCTCTGCATGGTAATCCCTATTATCTGTGGATTTTGAAACAAATATGAGTTCAGTATTATTTAGAAGCCCATGATGGCTGCTTCCTGGGTGTGCAATTATGAGGCGCTGTCCTTTGCTGCTTGGTACTAGTCTCTTAGTTGTTCCATCAGATGATTGCCATTCTCGTTCATTACTGTGGTGCGCATTGATCCAAGTTTCATCTAAATACACAAAATCATAACAATCTCTTCTCATTTCTCTGACCTCGCGTAAATATTTGCGTCTCATTGCAACTATATGAGGCTTCTCACAAATAAGGTTTCTACCACCAACATATTTTCTAAAAGTGAATCCCAAACTCCTAATAGTCCTCCATAGCGTAGATTTGGAAATATCAATGTCATTATTCTTTCTTAACCAAACTTTCAATTTCCTTAAAGTCACTGCCTCATTATTGTGAAACATATTGCAAATTTCTCTGCGGATCAATTCTCTGTCAAAATTATCCACCACTCTTGGCCTAATTTTAGTGTGTAAAACACTGGAATTAGTCATTTCAGATGTCGCTATCCAGCGGTGCAATGATCGTTTGCTTATCCCCAAGGCGTGAATAGTCCTCTTTTGTGGGTTTGAAATAGAATGATATAGTTTTCCTCGAGTAGCTTCATTGCAGAAATACTTAAAAATCCTATTTGTGATTTGCTGTAATGTCATAAAATGTACTCGCAGACTCATTTTTCCTTCTTAACCACACAATAATTTTTGTAGACACACCTCTGATTGACAATGTGTGCGTTGCACCGGATATAAACTGTTTTATGTTCAAGAAGTGCGATTTCACGCAATTTCACTCAAAAATCATGCCAATTGCTTGATAAACCAAAAATGTGCAAATTAGGTAGTATAATTTACTGTAGACATTTCAATATGTGTGCGTGTGATGTGTGTTGGCAAGTAGGATTTTATATTATATCGCAAAGAAACGAAAATTGAAACCAATGGCCGCATTTTAATGAAAAATTTAATTCATAGGGTCTATACCATTTCAAATTCACACACAAAATTTCACTTATATGCGTTATATATTCGCTGAGATATAGCATTTTGAAGTTGGGCAAGGCTAGTGAAACGTGCTATAGTAACAATCCTATATATAAAATCCCAGCTTTTTCTGTCAGTACGTAACGCCAAGGGAAGCAACTTTAGTTGAAAGTTAGACATTAATTGTATTGTTTCTCTTATATGTACTCTCCCGAAAATAGTAACACTTACCAAAGAAGAATGCGCAAATGACGGTGTGCACAAAAATATTTATAGAATGTGTGATCCCGTATACACAGATTGGGATCTTCGCTGCTACTTCGCAATTCGTGTACTGTTGTGATGCACAGTGGGTTTATTTAATACTGTTGTTGCCGTTAGGTATTGGTGCTTTTGAATTTAATTCCCGTCTTATGACGGGCTTTTACACTAGTAAAGAAATACTTCTTCTTCTATCTTCTTCTTCCTCGTTCGCCCTGAAAAGGACGGTGGTTGCGTTGTGTCTGTTTACGCCGTAGCTGTGATATCTGCACCTTTCGGTCGACACATCCGACTTCAGCACGGCATTTTTTAGGGACCGGGTTTGCCTTCCCATTTCGATCCGTACTCGCTCAGCCAGACTGCACTGCTGCAGACTGTTTCCAGGACCACCACGTGGAGGTGGAGTACGGTCTTGACCAGCTCTGGTTCGCTGGTCCTGATGCAAGCAGTCAAGCTATGGGTCGCTGACTGCATTCACTACTGCTGCATCTTTGGGTCCCGTAAAGAAATACAATACTACAAACAGTCGGGGCAGCACTCTCATATAGGTACAATACATGAAGTATTATTACAAAACATTGACTAAAAGGACCATAATACAACAAGCTACAGGTAGGCTTCCCTAAAACATTGTGGTTCACCTGGACACAGCTTCACAGAAAACTGAAGCCAATCATATTTACTTACTTACTTAGTCGTTCCCCTTCTACCGTGAGGTGTAGAGGTGAACATATTTATATCAACAAAAACAAACTGTATTGAATCAGTTTTACAAATTAACTGTACACAGGAAACACGGGACGTTACAATTTTCACCCTTCGTCAGCCACAGTTAAAAACAGGCAACAAGGACAAGAAATATAGACAGGTTAAAGAAAAGTATTATAGACACTGCACACACGTAATATGTACATATATATGAAATATAACAAGACAGGTGAAGAGCGATAATGAAGCAAGGAATAATACCGAAAAAAAAAAATATCAATACAAAAAATTCAACAAAAATCAAAAGCGGAAAATTGAATAACAAAACAAGAAGTCCTGCTATGACATTCTTCGCTAACAGATCCGGGGAAGCAATGAATACTAATGGCGTCAATCAGCACGAATGAAAGTGACGTCACAAAAATACACAAATAGGACACAAAACGAAACAAACTTCATAAAAAGAAAGATCGTGAAAGTGAAAGCCCATCATACTTGCTATCATCCTCATCACTATCCCTCCTCATCACATTTATCATCCGCCTTGATCTGACTATGTCAGCAGTGACACGGAAGTAAACGACGCGACAGGGGCACATAAGAGAGCACGTTCTGATGTGCACTTCGCTGATCACACGTGATCGTATCATCCATTCCAGGCCAGGATTCAAGACAGAAAGTTCATGAGGGAAATTTCCCAGGACTTAATTATACAATGGCTTTCAGTGTGAGTGTGTGTGCCTGCGCTTCTGTGTTTTTTAGTCAGTTCAAAGACAAGAAAATCGGGGACACAGAAGACGACCAAAATTTAACATTAGCTTGGACATCATAGCTCTGAAGGCCCCAATGACTTAGAAGTAAAATGGACGAGATTTTACGACTCTAAAAAGTTCAAGTGCCCGTGTCTTCCGAAGGGGAAGGAAAGAGTAACATCACTGTAACCTACCAAGCACTGTCGTAAAATGCGACTAAGGAGGGGTGGGTACCCTCCTGTCCACACAAATGAATAAAGACGCGGAGAAGAGAAATGTAGACAGAAAGACAAGCGATAAAGAAGACATGGAAAAAACCTAAAATGGATGACGCATGATTTGACATGACTTTGTTGAAGGCCTATGCTCCGTTGTCGTTCAAGGCGACTAAATATGACGTTGTGCATGGGGCTGGTAATCTCATCATATAAAACAAATTTCCACAGAAACCACCACTACACGATCACGTGACTGCTGGGTGCAGGCTTCCTACAAGTGGACCATCTACAGTGGCGGCTTCATGCTCTGTAGGGAGGGCAAAGGAAAATGATGATGACGACGACGACGACGGTGCTGAAGAATAATGAAAGAATGAAAATGATAAGAGAAGATGATAAGAGAAATTATCTGTATACAAATTTAATAATTACCAGTAAAAAAATAAGCTGCCCCATTTCCGTTCATTATTCCTAGCCCGGAACTGATGACAAGAACCAGACAAGTGCCAAGTGCAACAAGATATGAGAAGAAGACGATGGCGATGGATAGGACACACACACACTGAGGAAACCTGTGGGTAGCATTTCACAGCAGTCCTTGTTCTGGGACACCTAAGATGAGATAGAAGTAGGCCAAAAAATAAACATGGAGAAGAGAACTGGAGAAAGACGTGAAAATGATGAGGAAAACGTGGAAAGAATTGGTGCTGACGGCACGTGACAGGAGGAATTGGCGTGTATTGGTTGGAAACTTATGCTCAATGGGGAGCTAAAGGGTATGTGATTGAAATAAACTCCCGGGCTTGGTTTGTTTTGGTTTTAAGGACTACCTTCTTTGCACACGGGCAACTCATTCAGTGCTCCAAACTTTAGATCACACACGGAGGATATCAGCACAGTGCACGAACTCCGTAACACCGGCGAGGATCCCAAAGTTTGTATACAGGAACCACAAATTCTATAAATATTTATGTGGTGGGTAGGTTTTCCTAGTTTTGAAAATTACGCTTCTAAAAAGTTCAAGTGCCGGTGCCTTCTGATAGGGAAGGAAAGAGTAAAATCACTGTAACCACGGTATGGCCTACTCTTTACGATCTCCTAATGCCGAGGAATTTTAAACCGGCATATACTCACATCGTCAAGAAATGTGTGACTTTTGTCTCTTTCTCTGTCCCGATGGCTCTCATGATAACGACTGTCATGTGACGTCTACGGAGTCCTTCACCGAGGTGTATAAAACCATTCTCAGCATTCATCAATGTGAATTGTAATTAACTAAACTTAACCCTAGTTATTTGCTTTACCGTGTTTTCCTTAAACATCAAGCAACTGTTGTGACCTGTTTTCCTAAAACACCAAGCCATTCGTCTGATGTGTTTTCTTAAAACACTATGCACTTGTTCTCGCTGCAGTTCAGCCGTTGTCTCTCGTATGTCTCCATTCATGGATGTTTGAGATGATAGATTGCTCTCTCAGCAACAATGTTTCTCCCGAGAATGGACATTAGTTTCCTTCGCTGCTTTCAAATTGCAATACGTCACATTTTCAAAGCATTTCTCAAAAGGGTCTGGCTACAAACAACTTCAATACAGTTCAGACTCGAGCCTATAAAAACCATCTCATTTTGGTTCAGCATAACGAGCACTGAAGTCGTCATTTCTGCGGGACAGACTGCCGTCTTGTCGAGAAAGTCCGCCCTGATAGAGGTCGTGCCTGCCGCGTGTGAAAATCCCATTTTGTTTCCGGGGGCAACAACCAAAAAAATCCAATTTTTATCCAGATTACTTTTTAATATCACGCAAGAGCGTTTTAATCTCAGAGGATCTCATGAAAGAATTTTTTTTAAAGCTGCATTAACAATATCATGGCTAGAATTGGGGGTGGGGGAGAGGATGGGGGAGTATTTTAGTGTTAATTAAGTGAAGAAGAAGAGAGGATTCATGAAACAAAGAGAACAGACGCGACTAATGGGATGATGGTAGACAACAGAAGTAGGGGGGCGGTAAAACAAGCTAACTGCAAGCCTGGAAGCAGGGGAATGGGAAATAGGAATGAAACCGTCATTGTGTACGTTATTAGGTATGTTTGGGTCACAGTGTGAGTGTGATAGATACAGATACAGCAGAGAGAGAGAGAGAGAGAGAGAGAGAGAGAGAGAGAGAGAGAGAGAGAGAGAGAGAGAGAGAGAGAGAGAGAGAGAGAGAGAGAGAGAGAGAGAGAGAGAGAGAGAGAGAGAGAGAGAGAAGAGCGAACTATGATGCGGTAAAGAAATTTTTTAAGGGTGAGCCAAACCACAAGCACGCTCATGAAGACATTACGAGCTACAGCGTCTACACCTCCATGAACAAGGCCAACCACAGGAAATGTTCAGGTTGCTGAAGGCCCAGCTCAACTGTGGCCATTGATTCCATATATAAGGTTTATATTACTGAACTCAATCCCTCTGCTTGAATGTTTAAAGCGATTAAAAGCTCCGAACAACAATGAACATGTCTCGGCAAGGCAGGTCAGCGGTTAAATACCTACCCTCTCTACTAAATACAATATTAAAAACCTTCCAAGTTAATTACAGCGTATTAAAGACAGTCGCTAAGATTACTGCTCTCGTAAGATCTCGTCTTCAAGCATTTCTTCCATAAACTAGACACAAATCAAAATGAATCCATTTGTTTCACGTCTCCAGTCTATATTAAATGCATCTGAAGCTAAAGAGAGTAAATACTAAATTTTTGTTTTAATAAAATTTTGCCCCGTTTTGGCGAGATCAACCTAGACACGGGGCCCGTCGCCTATATTAGCATGCATGCCCAGATATAAAAGGCCTTGTGGTCTGGTAGCTAGAATTCAGTATCACTAATGCCACTTGTTAGGGACATTAATTAAGACTTAAAAGCAATTGACAGTTTGTGTAATACAGCTATGGGATATAGTATACCATAAGAGGTGTCAAGAGCAGCAGTGGCACTACCAAAACAACGCCAAAAGTAATTCACGACGATCGTCTTTATTGACAGGGTCAAGTATTTTTGGGTCTGGTGAGACCTCAGGGCAAACGTGAAATGGCTATTTGGCGTCTGTTCGCTCTCAAGTGTCTAATACAATTCTGGAGAATGCCAAGAGCACTGCTTCTTGACTTGTCCCTGGCAATGCAGGCGTGAGAAAATTATATCCATTGAAAACACTTCACAATTTCATACCTAGCTGTGACTGACCACACACAGTGTGTGTACATATGTAATCTCTCTCTCTCTCTCTCTCTCTCTCTCTCTCTCTCTCCTCTCTCTCTCTCTCATACACGACGGACTGGGGTGGGGGAGAGGGAACAGCAAAGAATGAAAGGACACAGATCTTCCTCCAAGTATCAATCTAATATCTGCGATCACCAATGTAGGAAGACAGATTAAACAGTTTGACAATCACGTCAACTGAACGCGAAACAATGCCTAGCTCACAGTAATATACTGAACGATTCTGCTGTACAAAGAGCAAGGAAGATTACTTTAAAAAAATATATAGATGAGGTGTACAATAAGGTTCTTCTTAACCAACTTGATATTTATAACATATGACATAATGTACTTGTCATATAATGTTGCTATCATTTATATAGTCATGGAAAGTAAATAATACATGAACGAAATTAAAGTTACTTTTCATACATATTTTTAAGTCAAACCTGCCGGTGGCCTCGTCGAACTGTTTTAAGCCAGCCCTGGCTGATAGTACGTAAGTAATTACGCTTTTTCCCCCAACAAATGATGGGTCTTCCAATATGAAAACCCCTGTAGCGGTAGTATAGCAAGACTACTATTAATGATAATAATCACAATAACAGCAATCAACAACAATGTTGAACTCATGGCTATGGAGGGTGAGACCGAAAGAGTATATCTTTCCCAAGAGCAATCACTTGAGAAGTTACAAGAGAATTTGATGAGGTCATATTTCCTTCGTGAGAGAATGTGAACATTTACAAACGTGCATTCTCGGAAACGAGCACTCAGAAAATCTAAGAAGCCGCCCCCCAACCCCAACACCTTTCCTTACTCATGTGAGTGCCTGCCATTAAAGCTTATAATATTATTTCATCACCGCTTTCCTTCTTGTGCTTTATATAGCAAATAGTCATCACAGCAGCTGGTCACACTGTATGGAAGCCTTTTGGAGCGGTACTTTATGTAGCAATTATTTGTAATGATCAGACTGCCAGACTCATGCACAACCTCATATTAATGGCCTGGTGCATGACTGAGGGAACAGTAGTACTATTCTTTATTTGTCTCATTAGAGACCCTCGGGGAATTACAAGGGGCAAGTCTACCACATCGCTTTACTTTATTCCAACTTAATGCAATCAAAAAACCAACCAATACAAGGCCCTTCATAGCATAAGTATTAGATAGAAGACGTACACGAAAGAGTGGATAATATGGCGACAGTGATCACTTTTATCTGAGGTAATTGACTCAGCTTGCGGATTGGAAATCGTAAGTGGTACTCAAGTTGTTCCAATGCTCATTAAAAATGCATCGAAGCAAACAAAGAAGTAGGTTCAAGAATACGACCAGACACACAGAAATAATCTGATCAGTTGGCGATGGAGAGCAGAGGAAGCTGCTGCCAAAGGAAATATGAGGGATCTATACGACAGAACAACAAAATTTAACAAACAAACGTAAGCTATCACATGCTTTATCAAGCACAAAATTGGAAAAAAAATGTTCTGCAAAAAAAAAAAAAAAAGAGCAGATGAAGATTTGGATGGGAACATTCTAAGACACTTCGAAAAGGACAATTCCATATGATCGGCCACATACTCAGCCAGAAGAAAAGAAACCTGGGTTAACCGTTAACAACAAATACTATTTTTTTAAAAGGCCAAGAAACCTATGAGACTGAGATGATTGGGGTCCAGATGGCATTCCAGCAGAGGTCATCAAAGCAGACGCAGACACCTCTACAGGCATTTAATAAAAACTATATGGTAACATCTGGAAGAGAGACAATACACAAGGACGTGAGATATACATGAGTGCACACAAAAACAGATGAATAATGTTACTTTCAGTGCCAGGGAAAAATATTAAACAATACTTAATCTTCAGAGATTACAAAAGTCATTGCCAAATATCTGAGGGAAGGACAGACATGTTTTCAACAGAACAGGTCAGACAACCACGTTCCATGTAACACCAGAATGGAGCAAAGAAGTGTATTCAACACTTTACACTGCAGTTGTAGACTACAAATAAGGTCATCCACAGTTCAGACACGGAATCACTGTGGAAATCCATGAAGCACTGAAACAGCAACACATATGAAGACATGAAAAGCAAAGTTCTACATGAACGAAAATCTGCAGAATCCTTTGAGAAAGAGCTGGAATGCAGTGCTGTACTAATGCCCCTTGTCATTACTTCTCTTTTTACAATCTATAGACTGGACTATGCTAATAAAAATATCAAGTCAACATAAATGGGACTCACTGAACTCTGACAAACAAAACAGTTGGACTATCTGGATTTTGCCGATGACCTTGGGTCATCTATCAGATATACTGTAATCAGATGCAAGAAAAAAAAATGGAAATACTTAATGAGAGGTCACAGCAACTGACTCTGACATTACATTGAGTACAGACGAAAATTATGAGAATAAATGCGGCACACGATAGCCAGATCGCACTTAGATAAACATCTCTGCAACTTGAGTACTCATACACGCGATTTGGGAACAACACAGGGACAGTTGGGGGAGGAGGCACGGACTCTGATTTCACAATAAGAATTTTAAACGCGCGAGGAGCTTTCATTGCACTGGGAAATATATTTGGTGTGTGTGGAAGAAAGAGAGAGAGAGAGAGATAGACAGATAGAGCGTTAGAGTGTGTGTGTGTATGTGTGTGACAAAACACAAAAATAATAACCTTCAACTTAAACGTCAAAGCAATCCTATTGTATGGCTCCGAAACATTTAGAACCAAGACAAACGATTACCAAAAAGTTACAGGCTTTCACAAATGAGTGCCGACGTAAAACAGAATGATTACAATGTTGTGACAAGATCACCAACGTGAAACTGGTAGAAATAATCTTACAAATGCCAGTGGAATATGAGGTGAGGAAATGAGGCTGGACAGAACAGGCATTGGGGAATCTAGCTGATAGCATTACAGCACAGTGCTTGTTCTCTAATCCCCGGGATTAAAGAAACACAGGGAGATGTAATGGAGACGGGAATTGCTGTCAGTCTTTTTTTTAAAAACAAGGATCATAAAGACACTGATAGAACTTGACCGGATGACACAAGACATGAAAGCTGACCCAAGACCTCTGTTTCATAGGGAACTGAAGAGGGTGATGATGATGATGATAAGCTGATGATAACTTTGATGCTGATGATGATGATGATAAGCTGATGATGATGATAAGCTGATGATAATGATAAGCTGATGATAATTATGATGCTGATCATTATGACGATGGTTCAAGCTCTGTATAGGATGCTGATGATTATTATGAAGATTGTGGTGGGTTTTGATGTTATTAATTGTTGTTGTTATGTTTACTTAGTGTACTGAATGTCAGCTGTGAAGGTCCCTGAGGATAACAGTTTATGTGAGTTTACAGAGTACCTTGCTACTACCACCTACGACCTCAATCAGACTTATTCTTGACTAGTATGTCTGATAGCTAGCTACGTCTAATGTCTAGGGTAATGAAATGTGGTGTGCTGGTAATTAAATACACAAACACACACACACAAACACTAATATTAATCTCTATGATCAAGTCAATTAACACTGTGTTTAAATTTTAGAAATTACAATTTTTTTCAAATTTATTTTGTCCTGAACCAAGATTTTTCTTATGGTCAGGACTTTTAAATCAATATGAATCAATTTCAATAGAAATACATATAATCGAGTAAACACATGAAAGACTTGTACATATACATAATTTAAATTTGCTAATATTGGTTCTAAAACTAAAAGTCTTTAGGAACTAGTGCTGAATGTCGGCTCGGGGTATTTGCATCATACCCAGTCTTTAGTTAACAGTGTTCATTTGCTCTTTAAACAGGATTAATGGTGGACAAGTTTCTTAATACACAATGGAGTTTAAATTTTATTATATTCGTTGATGAATCTCAGCAGGCCAGGTCTTTAATACTTATCTGGCCTGTGACGATTGAAGAAAGTTGTTCCTTAGGCCCACTCCTCACTTGCTCTGAGGTAATATGGTAGGCATCTCATTTCGTACAGTGTTGTACTCTTCAGAACATCTGGCACTAGCACAGTGCCAGACAAAGAAACTCTGAAACCACAAAATTAGGCTAGGTCTTAACATAATACCTAATCCACCATGTTTACAAGCATTAATACATTGAAATAAAAGACAGGGTCAGATCTCTCTGACCGACCCAGCACATCTACATCAAGGCTGTTATCAAGTAGCACTAGTTTCCCATTCCTCTCCTCTATGGACTGCACTGCATCTGAAATATTTTCATTAATCTCTTTTTTCCATATAATAAGGTGGGTGATATGTTTCCACCTGACCACCTGAAAAGAAACATCTGTATTCTACATTTCTGATAATTTATCATATTATATTTCAACCTCTAGGCCCTGGAACAGTCGGCTGGGGACCTAGAATAAGTACTCACTTGTCGTAATCATTTTTCATTATATGGCAGTATCACTCACTCAGAATTGTTAAATAAAAGGTTAATAATTTCTGCCTTACCACAATTCAAAATGAAAACACACAGGTACGTTGAAAATAGCACAAACTCAGCTGAGCTGCTGGCTAGACTAGGGCGTCCCACTACTATTAGCACATATATTCAATGGACGACAAACTTCTTAGCCTCAACGATCTGCTTGTATGGACAGTCTTCAACAAAATGGCAACGGGCCGTCCAATTTTCTAATAATCTTAACTGTGTTGACCAATCAAATTGGAAAGCCAATTTTTTTAAATTTAAAATTTTACACTAAGGTCCAAATTTGGTCCAATGTGTAGTGTATTTCTGTCGGTCGGTCTGTCCGAACTTGTCATTTCCCAAAATTGGACTTGGTTTTGGCCTAACACTAAAAAAAACTATTCAAATTTTCTCTCACTCACTTCTTAGATTTCTACTGCGAAGATATTTTTAGATTCTATCCGCCTTGTCTCCCCCTTGTTTACATGTAATCTTTTCCTGCCTTCGTCTCAAGGACGCGTCAAAATGTAACTTTAGTGAATGCAAAACTAACATCTGTTTGCTAGTCTGCCACTGAGCGAATCAGTCTTTTGTCAATATCTTCCATGTTATCTGTCCATCCTTTTATTTTAAAGCATATCATTTATCAGGAAAAGATAAGCTCTTAAACTAGCTAACTTTTGTGATTCTAAACTTATTAATAAGGAATTTCATATTTTTTCCATGTTATCCAACCTATTCATGTCTTTTTGCACTAATTTCAAGCTAAATACGAGATTCTCCCGTAGTACGTGGGAATTACGTCATTCTAAATAAGAGCTAAGTCCGTTTTCGTGACCCTATTGGCTACATGTTCTTACTTTTACATCGTATTTCAAACAACTAACTACAAGTTCGCGCGTATGTTAGGCTTAGATTCAAACGCGTGCAGACGGCATCTTTTTTTCTTCCCTCCTTTTCTTACTCCGTCTGAACGAATAGGCCTTTCGCGTCCCCATGTTATAAATAGTTTTTTTTTTCAATGACACTAGAAAACGAGGGTACGGTCTACCAAAATCAACGCGCTTGTGGCGTGGGCGAAGAAGCAGCAGCGTATCTTAACATATTTTATCCCTACATTTTATTTTAACTTTTATATTTATAATGGATGATTTTATCGCTGCATCACTGTATTTCACCACAAAGATAATGATTCAAGCTCTGCCTACACAGTCTTGCATTGTCATCGTTAATTCGTCTTACTTTTCATTATGTGCATTTTAGTTTTCTGTATTCTATTAGTTCTCATATCTTTGACACATAATAACAGATGATGGCAATAAAAAAAACCACAACAACAACAATCAAGAGAAAAATAGTAATGGCCAAAATCAGCATGCCACACCATGAGGCTGATATTAGTGTATAAACATATCACAAAACTGAAAGTCACAAAGCATCTTAATTACTTAAATGTACAGAAACATGGACTATTAACAAGAAGAAAGGTACGGGCCATTGAATTGTACACAAATAAACAAAATGGAGCTTGCCTCATGGAAACTGAAGAAAACAAAGCAGTCCTGGAAATCTAAAAATGAACTGAGAATAAAAGAGATCAAAACTAGACGCATAAAATATTTCGGATATATAATTATAGAAAACTGTTGAAACCGTTAACAGACATAACAATTAGTTGAAAACTACAACAGAAGAAAGGTTAATGGTAAACGGACAAATAGAAGACTGCAAAACAATTGACAGAAAGCGTCGGATACTCATAACATCCAATTTTCCTTACTGATCTGATGTAATTCCGTAAGTAGCAATAGTTGCACCCCATTGGGCCCATATCCCTAAATGTAACGGCTCTTAGCAACAAGAAAAAATAAGCTTCTGCGTTTTCTAAAAGGTAAATTAAGAAACATCGTTGTAAATGGCGGAGATATAAATACAACTGCTTCTAATATCGACGTCTGTGCTGACAGAGATTGTGTTGATAGCGGATGAAGTAGTTGTGGTAAATACAGGTTAATGCTGACATTTTCTGTTGTCTAGTTTTCTGGTCTTTATTTTCTGACGACTGCGTGCAACATACCCATACATGTGTATTATTGACCTGGGTTCGAGTCCCCAGTAAGCCTATACATTCTGTTGATTTTCTGTTGTCTAGTTTTCTAATTCTTCATTTTCTGTTGTCTAGTTTTCTAATTCTTCATTTTCTGTTGTCTAGTTTTCTAATTCTTCATTTTCTGTTGTCTAGTTTTCTAATTCTTCATTTTCTGTTGTCTAGTTTTCTAATTCTTCATTTTCTGTTGTCTAGTTTTCTAGTTCTTCAGTTTCTGTTGTCTAGTTTTCTAAATCTTCAGTTTCTGTTGTCTAGTTTTTCATTTTCTGTTGTCTAGTTTTCTAATTCTTCATTTTCTGTGGTCTAGTTTTATGATTCTTCATTTTCTGTTGTCTAGTCTGATTCTTCATTTTCTGTTGTCTAGTTTTCTAATTCTTCAGTTTCTGTTGTCTAGTTTTCTAATTCTTCATTTTCTGTTGTCTAATTCTTCATTTTCTGTTGTCTAGTTTTCTAATTCTTCATTTTCTGTTGTCTAGTTTTCTAATTCTTCATTTTCTGTTGTCTAGTTTTCTAATTCTTCATTTTCTGTTGTCTAGTTTTCTAATTCTTCATTTTCTGTTGTCTAGTCTTCTAATTCTTCATTTTCTGTTGTCTAGTTTTCTAATTCTTCATTTTCTGTTGTCTAGTTTTCTAATTCTTCATTTTCTGTTGTCTAGTTTTCTAATTCTTCATTTTCTGTTGTCTAGTTTTCTAATTCTTCATTTTCTGTTGTTTAGTTTTCTAATTCTTCATTTTCTGTTGTCTAGTTTTCTAATTCTTCATTTTCTGTTGTTTAGTTTTCTAATTCTTCATTTTCTGTTGTTTAGTTTTCTAATTCTTCATTTTCTGTTGTTTAGTTTTCTAATTCTTCATTTTCTGACGTGTACCTGCAACATACTAATTTACTTGTATTATTTACAGTACTGGTATTGGTTAAACTTTCACGTCACCAAAACAAAAATAATAACCAGTCCACAATTTGTGCCGTGTTAGTAACTGCAGTTTGCTTATGTGAAATGATACGAGCTAAGCATCTTCAAAGTACTTGAAGTTTCAACCTTCGCATTATTGCTTATTTCGTCACGCTCTCATTACTAGGCACCGGAAGGGGAAAAGTAATCAGTGAAGATTTTTTTCCTCGTTAAGTGTTTACAAAGTACTAACGGGAGGGGAAAGAGTCATGCTTAGAGCAGGCGATTTAAACAGGCAGTAATGAGTGTGTGAATGAATATAAAAGTGAAAGACTAATAAAATTAAAGAGAAAGAGGAAGAAGGCAAGGAAAAAAGAGACGTGATTGTGTCTGTGCTAAGCATTATAACCGCTCCTTAAAATCATCATCCCCCATCAGCATTTCAGCTCTGTAGATGTTAACTCTTCGGCCAGATGCTCTTGGTACTGATGCTACTGACCCATAGAATCCACCAACTGAGCTGTAGCTGCCACCTGGTCCCCCTCTTAAGCCTGAGTGACGAATTCTGACCACACAAAACAAGTACTTCGGATAATGTGGATGCGGTACGAAAACGGATTATTTTAGGGTAACGATGAATTCAATTGTTGTTTTTTTTTTTTTTTTTTTTTTCGTTACGCCCGCTATTACTCGAGGCGAAATCTCAGGTTATTATGTAACCTGAGACTGATTTTTACGTGAGTATCCCTTTTTTTCTTGTACAGAGACAGGTGTCCCTCGCCATTCAGGCAGATACTCGCCGATTTCGGAGGTACCCATTAGAGCTGGGTCAGCTCAGGAGCCGCCAGTCCCTGGTCGACGACACTCCTTCAAATGTACTCGCCAGGGCTCGAGTTAATCCAGTCCAAATCCCGGTCGACGAAAAATCTTCAAATGTCCTCGCCCGGGTTTGATCCTTGGTCACCCGGTCGCCAGCGCAGTTTGGTAACCACTACACCAGCGCGGCTCCCGATGAATTCTATAATAATCAACTTACAGCTGAACTACAGTTGTCTATATCTTTATACACATGAAACAGCATATCGTTTACCATGTTATAATGTCAGACTGTTTAACATTCCGGCGACGATCTGATACTAAACCAGGCATGGTTCTAGAAATATATTAAATTTAGCTTTTTATTAACTACTTTTGGAAGTGAAAATTATGCCTCCTTATTGATCAGCAATCAGAATACGGATATTTCTTTACTGTAACTGTGACTTGCCCCCAGATGTTGGTTGACACGATTCTTCCATGAGTAATTAATATGGTAGCGTGAAGATTGGGGCGTAGAGAAGCTGTCGGGTTGATTATATGCATTTTTTGTTTTTAAACTTGGATTATTAAAATTGTGATGTCAATATTAAAAGCATGAGCCCCGTAGAATCTATCCACATCCGGTGAAGATTTCCTGAAGATAATTATTAAGTGTAATGTTATCAAGTGTGATGGTTAAATAATTTGTTAACGGTCCCTGTTTTCCCTTTATTCTCCATAAAATACATTTACATGTTTTAATAATGACATACTAAAATACAACGTACCATAAAGGAGATTCGATGGAATTTACAACAAACAAACACAAACGCACGCACGCACACACACACACACACATATATATATATATATATATATATATATATATATATATATATATATATATATATATATATATATATATATATATATATATATATATATATATATATACATATACAGTAGAACTCCATTTATCCGAACCCCATGGGACCGAGCATCGTTCGGATAATCAAATGTTCGGATAATTGGATTACATAATGTATCGAGTACATGTACACATATTTCTAAAAAGAATTAACCATCACAAGGAAAATACACTATAAAACATATTTACTTGTACTGTAATAATAATACCCACACTGTATTAGATCACTGTATCACCAAAATTTTTCATTACACTGCAGTGCATGTACTACTTGTATTAATTTTTATTTTTTAAGAAAGAGAAATGTTTTCAAAATAACACTACAAACGATTCAAAACCAGGCGCAACTTACGTATACATGTACTTGCACAGATGTAGCCCACTATTTAAAATAATGAGGAATCCTCTTTTGCACCAAACTGGATAGTCTCCTTTTGGGTGCTAAGTCCCGCATTCTCTTCAACAGCAGAGGCTGTGTAGGACAGCTGTCATCTTCTTGCTCGTACCAAGCCAACGCTGTTTCTAGTGCTATAAAGGCCTCTTCAGGACTTGGTCGACGTTTTGGGTTTTCTTCATAATCTACATAGTAATCATGTACTTCTGATGTCTTTATCACTGGTCACTACAGGGGGATATGTTTTCTTCTTGCACAAAAAACGTGAGAACATTTCTTCGTCATTCATTAAAAACGGAAAACCAGAATCATTATCAATAAAAGGAAAGCCACATGTGTGCATCATCTTTGTCACAGTCCGTAAAATCCGGGCATTGCTTGAAACAGTTCCACACAACTTCATTTTATACAATCATCATTTGTGTCCCCACTGCGTAGTTTCATTTCCTCCTTTTTTCCAAGCAATCTATTCCAAGCCTTGTTGAGCATTATCTTGTGACAGGTTGGTCCAAGCATCAGCTAACATATCCATTTCAGCAATCCTTGAGATACGCAAAGCTTTTTGGAAAATTCGCTACCACACTTTCTTCATCTACGTTCAGCCAACCATAAACGACGCAGGACTTCCTTCTTGTACTAAAGCTTTGCTATAAACCCTGATCCATTGGTTGAATCAGTGCTGTTACATTGAGAGGCAGAAAAATTACTTTAAAATTTGCATCAACTGCATTCAATGTATCCGTCTCTGGATGAGATGGTGCATTGTCCAGTAGAAGAAATTCGTTTCCAGTTTTCTTTTCTTGTTCTCTCAACCTCTTCACATTTGGGATGAACTGATTTGTATACCAATCAAGAAATATTTCACTATTCATCCAAGCACTCTTCTGTGCTTTGTAGCACAATGGGAGACCTGTCACATTCTTTAAACAACGTGGTTTTTTGGCTTCGCCGATCATTAGCACCCGTGAACGATGTCTTCCACTGGCATTCGCGGCTAGCAAAATTTCACTTTTTAAACCCAGGGGCAGATGCGTCGGGCTGGGATGCAAGTGATTTTTGAGGCAATGATTTCCAGTATAAGCCAGTCTCATCGGCATTATACACATCATCGAGTGAATAACCTTCTTCCAAAAAAGCCAAGAATGTTTCTTTAAAATTTTCAGCGGCAGTTGCATCGCTAGATAAAGATTCCCCTTGAATCTCCAATTCTCGTATGCCATGACGAGATTTAAAGTTTCTTAACCATCCCTGGCTAGCCTTAAAGTCAGGAGGACCTCAAGTTGATTGTTGAACTGAAGTGCCTTTTCACACAATAGAGAGCCAGAGGATAGGTTCCCCTTTTGCTTCTTCTTTGCAAAACCATATATACAAAGCCTCTTCCAATTTCAAATCTTTCGCATTTCTCATGGTTTTACGTTTCTTCGACCCATTTTTCACTATCCAATTTCGATGCCAAAAACTCATAATTTTATCCTTGTTACTTTTGATGTCACCAGACGGTAGCTTTCCCAACATTGAAAATCCTCGCAAGTGAAGACACAGTTTCACCTTTTCCTATTCTCTTTATAATTTCTGTTTTCGTTTCAATTTGGATAAACATTGCGGTTCCTTTTATATGCTTTAGGCCTACTGGAAGATGCCATATCGCACAGAGAAATACTTGTACACTAACATTATTCTGCTGTAGTAGCAGACACAATTATTTTAAGTTGAACTGTCTGTTTAGCCAGTGTTCTGCCTAGAACGCACACGTACACTGGATTGGTAAACCAGATATTAACTGACTTTATGATCTAACTGACTTCTTGTACGTAAGCGACCGACCATTAGCCCATCATATCCTCTACAAATTGTTCGCACACATTTGAAGCTTGCCGCATCAAAAGATTCAGAAATGTAGTCTAACATGACTGGTGGCTCCTGATTTTTTTTTTTTTTTTTTTTTGAAAAAGTGTTCGGATAATTGGATGTTCGGATAATTGGGGTTCGGATAAATGGAGTTCTACTGTATATATATATATATATATATATATATATATATATATATATATATATATATATATATATATATATATATATATATATATATATATATATATATATATATATATATATATATATATATATATATATATATATACACACACACACACATACATACATCCAGACATAACATTACATGCTCACATTATGCCAGAGAAACTAAACATACACAATCTAGTCCATTTGTTCTCCTTTTTTTTTTTAAAAATCTTCTCGCGTCTATTTTTTCCATCTTTCTTCTGCCCTTGTATTATTCGCTGTCTCGCTTGATAAGAATTCCAAACCCTGCGTGATATCACGAACATATGGAGCCCCCCTGGTGGACACAACAATCAAACGTGTGCTGGGAGCTTGTCCCAGGTTTGATATAGAAATAAATCACTGCATCTGCTCACCTGGATATACGATACGGAAAAATGATATGCTACGTTCCACCTTAGAAACTTCCACATTATCTGAAGATCTAGCCTCTATATCAAGGGTTCTCAAATTATTTGTTTTTTTGCCCCTCCTGACCCTCATTAACATCTGTGCCCCCCCCCTCATAGTCGCTGTTAGCTGGGGAAAAGTACTTTACCATCCTACGGTGCCCCCCCCCCCCAATAGTAATATGACATGACCCCTGGAGAAGGGGGGGGGGGATATGGCCTACGTTGAGAACCACTGCTCTATATGACTTCACGCTGGTGAGAATATGTTTACTTTGGTAATTTGTGTCTACTGTTATCCAACCGACATAAGATGGAAATAGCCAGAACGTACGACAATAAATAAAAAATGACACAATTTTATTTAACGTTCAAAATGTCCAGCCATTTTAATTGATGTACGTAATAAACGTGAATGCAACTCTTTCCTCGTGAATCTATTATTGCTTCGCCATTACTGTCCGATGTTTTAGTCTGCACCTAACTATTACACCACAACATCTTTTACTATAGGTTCTCCTGATCAGGCTCGTGAGCTTGGGCTCCACAATGCCTCATTAGTTTCCAAACAGATTCTCTGTCTAAACCGTCGAAAACCTTGTCAAGTCCAAAAATCCAATTTAAAGCTGGAGTTCAATTCAAGTTCCATTTCCCTATTATGCACAGTGTGGCTATCTGGTCTGTAAAGGATCTGTTTCAATAAAATCCTGCTCCTTCCTCCCTCAACTGTCTATGTCCTCTGTTCACCTCCCAAACACAATCCGGTTAAAATTCTTCTCTAACACTAATAATTAACAATAATTCTCTTTAACTGTGTGCTCTTCTGCAATTCTCCCTTCTTTGGCAACTTGAAGAGATATCTTTCCTTCCAATCTGCTGATATTTCTTCTTTTCCAGACCTTACAATGGAAATTAGTATGCTATCTCTGTAGAGATGTATGTCTGTGTCTGCTTAGTTAGACTCTGCTAGGATGCCATCTATGGTCCGCAGCTTTCCTAACTGATGTAAGCTCTAAGGTTTGTTCAATTTCTTTCTTATTTGGTTTTTTCACATTTAACTTGTAGCTACTTTTCTGCCGGGGGTGTTATTATTTATGCTGTTTAGCAATTCGCCATGTCTGTCCTTGATAAAGCTTTTTGTTTGTTTATATATCCCTGGTAGCGTTTTTTACACAGCTCTGCAGGACCTTCATTTCACCTTTGACTAGTTTTTTTTTTCATGCTTTTATTGCATAGTCAATTCTTTTTTCCATTGTCTGTTTTTTGTTTGCTTATGCGTATACGTCATAAGCTCTGGCTCAGCTTCAAGTGCTTTTGTTTAAACCTGCTTATTATTATCATATCTTTTGTTGTTGTTGCTTCCTTACATCATGTTGATGGGTTTTTTTTTTGTACATGCTTTGTGCTAGCGTTCCCCTTTTCCAATACCTTCTCCACATGCCCCGTTCAATTTACTGTTCATTTCCTTCTACTGCTTTTTTGGCATTTCTTCGAGTTTATTAGATGAAATGCAGAACTGATAAGTACGAATAGCGGGCAGACAGATAATGACATTGCGAAATGAACGTAATACGAATAATAGATTCTCTTCTTGCGCCTATCATAGTTTATTATTTATTTTTGTCTTCAACATTTACTCATGTTCACAGGGAACTATGAAGCGCGCGATAACATATTAACAGACGTACCGGAACGGGCAGGTTAGCTAGGAAAGAAAACAAGGGTGGCTTCAAACGATAAAGCTGGATGCGCAAGTTCTCGCTACCTGGGCATGAGATGGGTTTGAACCTGTAAGCAGATGTTTCACGGCGATAGTCTGGGTTCAAGAACTGCCCGATCTTATAAAGACAATAGATCAAAGCGCCGAGGCTGACAAGTCGAAACTGTCCGCTGCTTCCTCTTTCTACTTAATCGTTCATCTGATCTAATCTTCGTCACCCACGGTTACTCATTTCTGATTAACTTCTCTGCATGAAACAACTCTACATCTAGAACAACAGCGATTTCTTACCGCTGCACTTCTAGTATTCCATTATCTCGCCGCACCGGCTTGACGCAGATCAATACTTGATAAATAATAAATGCTGTTACGCTTGCGCCAGACAGAACAGGTAATGTGCAGATAAAAATAGGTTATAAGATAGAGTCTTGTGTTCTTCAGGTTATATAATATATGTATTTGTTTGGAATGCCATTGATCGGTTATGTGAAATGCGGGAGTCCAATATAAATACAAGTATTAAGTTGATCTGAAAGATGAGACACTATTACAGTTGTGGCAGTTAAAAAGCGTATCCTACTGATGACAATTGTTGCTACGTTATTACTGTAGCGAAATGGAGCCGCGCTAGCGTAGTGGTTACCACACCGCTCTGGCGACCGGGTGATCCAGGATCAAACCCGGGTGACGGCATTTGAGGATTTTTCGTCGACCGGGATTTGGACTGGATTAACTCGAGACCTGGCGAGGACATTTGAAGGAGTGTCGTCGACCAGGGATTGGCGGCTCCTGAGCCGACCCAGCTGTAATGGGTACCTCCGAAATCGGAGAGTATTTGCCTGAATGGCGAGGGACACCTGTCTCTGTACAAGAAAAAAGGGATACTCACGTAAAATCAATGTCAGGTTAGACATAAATAATAACCTGAGATTTCGCCTCGAGTATTAGCGGGCGTACGAAAAAAAAAAAAAAAAAAAAAAAAAACTGTAGCGAAATTTGGTTCCTCTTGCTTTGTTGTGGAAAAAAATGTGTAACGCGAAACCCACACACACACCGTGCAAGGTCAGCGCGGCGGTCTTTCTTTGAAGTTTGAAGTAGGGGCAAAAAATGTGAAATATGTTTAAGCCAGAAGGTACTGAAGAATAAGGAAATAGCTAATACATTATAGGAATGTATGGCGGACTTTCAAAGTTTGCATTTGCAGGAAATTGGATTTAGAACTGCGGGAAAACGCCTGGTTGGAATACAATTAAATAATAATAGTTTACTAAAGGAGATGGACTATGAATTATATCCAAAAGGAGATGATTCCAATATAAATAGTTTTAAAGATAATTAATACTTTTCACCTTCATCACCTCGGCTAAAAGTTAGCTAATAATCTTTAAAAATTTATTATGAATACATGCCTAAACGGATGGCAATAAAACTTATATAGAATGAAAGCCTCAGATGGGGAAAAGGAAATGATACATAGGAAGGAAGGAAGGATATAAGTGTGTAGTGAACAGAAGGAAAAAAACAAGTACAGGAAAAGCACAGATCGCCTCAAATCGCCTCAAACCAGGAGATGAAACGAAAATCTTTTGGGACTTTTAGAGGTGCTTTCTCGTACGGGCGAGAGACTGAAATATAAGGACAGAGCGGCGCGTTGGAAATCACACACACCAAATCCAGAAGCCAGAGTGAGAAACTGGAAGACAGCACCTGCAAGAAAAGTTCTATTTTCACGCTGCATGCAGGGCAGATTAAATTAAGCCAATACAGTCTCACCGTGAGCTTATAAATCCTAAGAGGGTGTGTAAGTTTATTAAAGATATATGTATGACTTTTCTAAAACGACTGTCTAATGTTGACCGCTAGATGGCAAGAGATAATGTGACAATCCTTTTGTTGTAATTTCAGTGGAAGATAAATCCAAGACTTTTTCTATTACTTATTTTAATTTGTAACTATAAATAATCATTCATTTTACCATCTTCCAACACCCATTTCTCATTACAAGAATATATAGATGTACATAATAAATTATGAAATTGTACTCATTTGACTTGTTACATTTTTAACTGTTAAATTTTGAGTTACCTTTTCAAATTTAATTATATTATCACATAGGGTTACTATAGCGAAAGTAGCAACTTATACTTCTGAAGCCTAAATCTATTGTCCAGCTCAGAGTATTCACAGCTGTAACTCATTTGTCATACCAGTGTACTTCTCGGGCACTGAAACTTCATACTTTCTGGAGAGAGATTCTACTTCTGCTCTACCACTTATTATTCTAGGAAAACCTTTCGCTACAATTACGCTCTTCGCTAAAAGATTTGAGGTTATGATGGAGCTGGCAACACCATCAAGTAAAACTGATGCTATAGAAACCACCGCTGTAGGAGCATATATGTGCTTGATGAAGGCTTCCTGGAGGCAATGCTACATTGTTGACTCCATGCTCCGTAAGGGGCGCATGAGTCAGTGCAGGATCTCTAAGAACAACTACAGTGCTGGGTCCATGCTCCGTTAGGCGCGACAATGAGAAAGAAGAAGAAAGGCGAGACAGCCTTTCGGGCTAAGTGAAAGATTGAGAGAAGGTATTGTTTTAACTCGTTTCTGTATAAGCTGACAAAAAGTCGGAGGGGGTGTATTTGTGCATACCTATAAAGAGACTGCAAACAAAACAAAACAAAACCAAAAATGAAGAACAAAAACAGGAAACTAAAGCATGGTGGCTGTAAAGATGGAGTTGTAAAGGATGACAGGGAAAAATGGAGGGGGGAGTTCTAAGTCCCGAAAAGAGAAAGAAACATTTACGCAGACCTGGATGTGATGGAGAGTTTATCTGCTTTACGCACCCTAGGTCGTGACGATGAATGATGACCACTACGTCTGTTTCTAATGCCAATCATATATCTTGAAAGACAACCAAAGCTTTGGCAGGATTACACAGAATGACACCACAGAAGAGGTTGTTTCTACACAATGTCATGTATCCCCTAAAACCTCCAAGCTGCTAGGTAACTGAATACAGGGAGCCGCCCGTGAGTAGTGTCAGCTTCGGCAGAAGGTAAAGGTATGCCCTTAGCTGCTAAGGCTTAACAGATACTCCCGTAGGGAGTGATGTGTTACAGATTTCTGTATACTCGGTCAAGCCTTTTTTTCTGGGGTGGGGTGAACATTTACTTTCCTTGCTGCCACTGCTTTCCCTAATTCAAAAGCAAAGTCAGGTACGCATTTACAACCGGGTAGAGTAGAGCGCAAAGCTACCAGCTTCGATCCCCGAACACCGTAACTTCGCCGCGAGAGAAAAACGCTCTGGCTGCTTCGCCAAATTGGACGCTCTCTGCTTCGGTAGGGGCATTACATAATTTCCTTTCTCCAGGATACACCGGCAGTGTCAAACGTAAAGATCGTGTCCTTAAGTCCGATAGACCAATCGTCATATTCCGTAACACTTTAGCACCGTTAGCTACAAGAAATTATAAATCACGGTAACTAACATTTTACAAGTGGAATAAGAGCAGAATACGTGGGAAGAGAAAGGAGAAAAAACTTTGGTACAAGGGGGAGGGGGAAGAAAAATATATGAAAAGTAATGGAGGAGAGGTAGCCGTACAAACTAAATAGATCAAAGGACGTAACAATAAATCAGCGATTTCGGATAGAATAATTATGGGATACGGTTCACATCACGAACAATTTTGGTCGCATTCGTGGTAGACATACAGGCATAAGGGATTGGGCAACAGAAAAAAAATAACAAAGTCAGTGACAGGCGGAAGGAAAAAATAGAGAAGTTAGACAAGAGGTAAGGCAGAGAGAAAAAAGACAGCACTCAAGCACATACCCACTCCCCTGTGGAAGATATTTCCTTTGCCATGTGCAGTGAGACGGAAACTGCGCGTTTGCCGCAGATTTCACGGGGATGGTCAGAAGACCATAAAGCTTAAGTAATGAGGATATCGGCCGGGCTTTCTGCTTTACGTGATCAAATCCAGCTATAACGGTATCTCATGAGCAGACGCAGGTCCATATTTACACCTGTGTAGACTGCAGCATGAGATTACCTGGTTTCGAACCCGATAGCTTTGCCCAGAGAAGCAAGCGCCATAACCACTCGACGCTCATTCAAACTATACGCCCACTTTTAAAAATAATAATGAGAATTATTCTTATTATTAATATTGTAGCAGTGTGCTGCTGTTTAGTGTTGCCCCAAGCGAAGCTCTAAACACAAAATGATTGTGCGCTGGTACAAAGGATTGGAAGAACAACGTGAGATATGATAGCTAAGAATAATTATGAGAAGAAGCTCCAAAATCTACGGGTACCGGAGCGAGGAACTGTCGTACACATTAAAAAGAAATTTTTACGCTACAACGTATTTTGTTTTCAAAGACTTCATTGGAGAAAGAAGAGGAGAGGAAAGAGGTGCTGCTTTACTATTCCTCACCGTTTAATTCAATCTTCGTAAAATACGTTACGCAATGAAGCCGGTTCAAGCTGACACGTGCATCGAACACACAGTTAGATCAATGGCAGCCGACTCAGCTCGAAAACTGAGGCTAGATTATCTTAAGGCGTCGAATGACGGCTGTATAGAAAGGACACAATTTTCTCTACCTTTCTGTGCCTGCTGCAGACGCTTTCGTGAGAATGTTCACTGGTACGTTTTCCCACTTCCGACGATTCCCCCCCCCCCCCGGAAAGCGTGCAAATGAGACTCCATTGTATTTAAAGTGTGTGGCGTACTTTCATAAAACGGGCTCCGAGATTGAAACTGGTTCCGCCACGCTCCAGCCTACCCAGCTGACAATGGGTATTTGAATCTGGTCATCCCACCTCATAAAAAAACTGAACATATTTTTTCTTCGTGGGTTTTGCCTGCTTGTGGCGAGGACACGTTGCTTTCAACCTAGACTTATGTCTCTTGGTTATATCGAAGCGTAATTAGCCATTACAAATTAGTGAACGCTGTTTACTGAAGCACAGTGTTGATAACAACTAAGCCCTGAAAAGAGCTACTAGCTTACATCAGCTAGTATGAAATAGCCCTGAGAAGGGCTAGTCCTGAAAAGGACTGCTTGCTTGTGCAGTGTTGATAGATACTAAGTCCCGAGAAAGACCAATAGTATCTATCTGTTAGGCATGATGAAGCCCCGAAAAGGACAGCCAACTGTGCCCGTAACCTCAAGTGTTCAGCGAAGTGAACTGTTCTATGGACCAATAATATGGTGAAGTCTCCCATGTGCAGTTTCTGCTACGGGACAACTTTTACCTTTGTTAGGGGAAGACGTTACTGTGTACCCTCAAAACTGATTACACTCCTTAACCGCAGCTGGTCACCGAGTTTCCATCTCATAATGCAGTGTTTCTTAACCTTTTAGAAGCCTCGCACCCCTTTACAGCATCTTAAGAAGCCTTGCGCCCCTTTATATTCTAGCTCGCAAAAAAGAAATACTAAAAAGAGATAAAAGTTGTTGTTTTTTTTTTTTTTGCATTCTGTTGTTAATGTCCTTGCTTGTTCCGCCGTCAGGTGTTAATATGCATCCTAGGTAAGTAAATGTGTCTGTCTGTTCTAACTTCTGGTTCCTTACTGTTATTGGCTCAGGATTGCCCACATTTAGTGTCATGACCTTTGTCTTCTTCAGATGATGGCCAACCTGCTGCCCATACTTATTCAGTCTATCGGTTTTTTCTTGGATGTGTCGATGTGAATGCGCGAGTAGTGCAATGTCATCTGCATATTCCAGGTCTTCCAGTGTAGAAAACGTGGTCCATCTAATTCCTCTTGGACTGCCCTCTGTTGTCTGGCACATCACCCAATCTATGGCTGTCAAAAATAATGTTGTTGATAAGGGGCACCCCTGTCGTACTCCTGTTTTCACTTCGAAAGTTACATTACTCAATCCAACACTGCATGTAAAGTTAGAATAGAGGCCTTTTATGATGGAAACAATGCACCTGGGAATTCCATAAGCCCTCAGTATTTTACATAGGCTGTCCCTGTGTATGCTGTCGAAAGCCTTTTCAAAATCAACAAAGTTAATGTATAACTGTCTCTGCCATTCTAAGCACTGCTCTATAATGTTTCTGAGGGTGAATATATGATCTGCACATCTTCTGTTCTTTCTAAAACCCGCTTGTTCTTTCCTCAGTTTATGGTCAACTGCTTTTGTAATTCTCTGAATGATTATCCTGCCTAGTATGTTGCTGGGAACTGAGAGGAGAGTAATTCGTACATGGTGGCTTATATGAAGTTGTACATTGAGCTGGCACAGGGGTCGGGAACCTTTCCGTGACAAACAGCCAACAATTTTATGTTGTCTCCATCTAACGAATTGAAGAGCCGCATGAAAAAAAAATAACATAGAGTTAAGTACGAGTAGTAGAGAGCCGAGAGCCGCACGAGATGGCTCAAAGAGCCGCATGCGGCTCGCGAGCCGCGGGTTCCCTACCCCTGAGCTGGCAACATTAGCGTGTAAAAAGTAATGACCACAGAAATGACTGCTACAAAAGCTTGTGCGAGAGCTTGATGCAGGCTGCCTGAAAGGGTACCAGCTGGAATGGCCCCATGCCCCCTAAGAAGCAAAAATGAAATGAATTAATGAATAAATAAATCAATGTTTTGTAGCTCAGTTTCCTAGGTTGGTCTCCGTGTACCGAATAATCTTATTGTTGTTGTTGCCCCTCTATGCTCCAATGAAGTCACATCCATTAGCTATCTTGGTCGAACCTCACTTTTCGTGCATTATCTACTTTAACATCAGTGCCAACGTTTATGACACATGCAAGATTTTCTAGAATTTTTTTCCCCTTTTTTGTTCGTCCAAGAAAAATTTAAACACAATGGAGGCACATCCGTCACGACCATCTGCCATGAATATTCGGTGGTGGACACTCACTTCTTCTCCCCCTTCCACCTAACCACCGCCACCCTCCACACACACATGCTAACCCCCGTCACGTAAAGAAAAGGGCCTTGTTTTTCTGGTACCTCTCTAGCTAGGCTGGTCAGTGGTTATAATAGTACAGTAGTAGTAGGCCTACTTCCTGGCTGGCCAACTCAAATACAACGATAGGTCGGTCCCTTTTAAGAAGTTAACCTGAAAGTGTAGACATAGGACCGCTAGAAACAACTGCTCCGAACCAGCAAGAAGGGGTCCGTGAGCTCAAAGTGCTAATTATAATATCATATTTTCTACGACTTCAGTTTTCGTTTTCAATAACGGACCTATCCGTCTATGTGCTTACGTTTCACTCCAGTGAGAATGTCAGCCAACCGGAAAGATGTAAAGTAGATTCGTTATTAACATTAGTACGTAGCTTGTTAATGCGTCTTTCAAATAAACTGATCCAAAGACATTAAAGCTGGACCTACTAGAGTAAAGCATCTAATGCAGTGGTACTCAACGCGGTGCCCGCAAGTACCATTGTGCCCAAGGCATATGTTGTGTGCCCGCGGATGGTTTGTGAAAAAAAAAAAATATATAATATTCCTTGCATGGTCAGAAGTTAAAACTTAAAGTTAAAGTTACCCTCTTACTAAACTTATTAGGCACTTGCGGTTAGTGGTCTCATTAAAATGTCAAAAACTTCTAGACGCTTCTAACAATAAACAGTCGGCCAGTGACACGCAGTGCCTAAGATCACTCTAATTATACATTTGACTCTAATAATTTTAAGGTTATTTTTTTTTTTTAATCCTTAATATTTCCTATATCATTAAAGTTTACTCACCCTTATATACAAATTATGTTCTAAAATTGAACTTTTTTAAAATATGTGGGTCGCGATGTTTGGTTGATGCCCAACCACCCTCTTTATAAATCTAAAATGGGCCCGCGGAGCAAAAAAGGTTCTAATCTGATCTAATGCTTCACTCTTTACTCCCCTCAGGCAGTATTTGCTACGGGACTACCTTTATCCTTCTATTATTATAATAGTGTTTGTGGATAATGTTTGAACTGACTAATGAAGTCAGTAGCTAGAACAGTCTACGGAGGAGGCTAGTCATTCGTTATCATAACGGGTCAATATAGTCCACAGTTAAAGGGGCCCTGACAAGTTTTCAACCCCCCCCCCCCTCTCAAAAAAAAAAAACCTGCTGCTGGCTGGGTCATTGAAGAGTTGGCCTAAACCACCTGCTAGCGAGATCTTTGTTAAAATTATAACAGACGCCAAAGAATAGAACGCCTTGCGAAAGCACAAAGAAAAAAAAATATTATGGCGTGTGAGTGTGTGTGCGCGCGCGTGTATGGGGGGGGGGGTGTTGTTTAAAAGCAATCCCATAGCAGTTACTGCCTTAGGGAATTAAGTGTTAGAGACTTCACCATACTAGAGGTGGGGTGACCATTTCCCTTCCTCGCTGCCTTTTCTTTCCCTAACTCAAAGTCAGGAACCCACTTACAGCTGGGTAGATTGGAGCGGGGGTTGGCGTGGCTAAGAGGTATGGCGTCCGCCTCGCATTCTAGAGGTATTAGTTTCGATTCCCGGCAGAGGGAATATAATTTATGGAAATTTTTTTCAGAACCAGTGGTCCTAATGATGTCATACTCTCCCTCCCCCCTCCCCTCCCCCCATCCCGGTCTCCTGGGTAGTGAGATCGGATGCCTAGCCTTCTCGGATAAGGGTGAAGAATAGGAGGTCCGCGTGCGCAAGCCGCACACGTTAAAAATCTCATGGCAGTTGGAAATCGTAAAGAGTAGGCCACAAGGCCGCTGCCCTGGCAAAATTTAGAAATTAGAAACCTAACTCAAACATATTTATAGAATGTATGATTCCTATTTATAGACACTGGGATTCTCGCCGGTGCTACGGAGGTTCGTGCGTTGTGCTGAGGTCCTCCTTGGGAGATCTAAGGGAGGAGATGGGAGCACGGATGGATTTTTCCGTGTGCAATGAAGTTAATCCTTAAAACCAAAACACTGAAGCGTGTCGACAATGTGATTCGAACCTGACACCTTTGCCGCGAGAGACCAGCGCTCTAACTGCTGTCAATCGGAAAGGGGGGGAGAGAAGATATACAGGGTGATTGAAAAGTCACTTTCTATTTTACAGTTTTTATATCCCCAATGTTATCTATTGGTCTCACCAAGAGCTGACGTTCAGTGACAGTGGGATCAAAGTCAAGTCATCTATTGGTTATACTGTACCTGAAAGAAATGTCAGATCATGGGGCAATATCATCATCATCAGCTGCCATCTCCGCTACGAAGGTCGGTTGCAACGGATCTCCACGTTTTGTGGTGTCTTGTGGCAATAGGTGCCATTTAACTAAAACCTTTTCCATCCCGGAATCAAAATCAAAATAATATAAGAATATCTAAATTGGCCAATAAAGGGACGTTACAACAGACAGGGGTAACAACTGCTGCCCTCTATGGAGTCACGCGCTGAACATGTTGGATCTCACGTTGAGCTCTAATTTTAATGTCACATGGCACTTTATGTAATAACAATGACTTTCAGTTCTCTTTATCTTAACGTTGTTTTATACACATTAGTTGGATAAGTGTGAACACATAATTTACAAATAGGAAGAGACGTTTCACTGGCCCTGTATATAAGACAATAAGTGCTCCAGGATGAGACTAAAAGTCGACAACTTACTGAAGACTAAAAGTCGACAACTTACTGAAGACTAAAAGTCGACAACTTACTGAAGACCAAACCTATTCTGTTATGCTGTGTAAAATGTGCACCTAACGAATATGTGTGTGTGTGTATATATATATATATATGGAAATACGTAAACGGGGATAGCACAAGACATTAAGGCGTGATTGTGTTTGTTGAAGGAATGAGCTCCGCGGTTAGCTGAAATAGTACTTATTGTCGTGGAATATTCTAATCCACATATATAAGTTATCAGGTAAATATAAAGCCTAACAAATACATTTAATAAAGAAAAGAGAAATGGTAAAAGAACAGTGCTGTCACAATGACTGTACTCGAAATCCCCCTTGTTTTCTGCTTCGTCTGCAAATTGTAACGCTTTCACGTTGATAGTAAAAGCCTACTGTATTATTACCCGCTTTCTTCAATGAAACGTGTACTGACCTTGAGATACGCAAGCTGATCAATGACCTAGATTTAATATTTCATTCATTCCATACACGGCGTAACTAAAAGACAGATAAAGCAGGAGAGAGAGAGGGGCGAATGAAGGCAGGAAGCATGCAATACTAAACACGCGTCGCGCGATACACAATTGCTGCCATCACGCGTGTAAGGCCACATGCACTAACTTTTTTTTCAGACGGACAGTGATAAAAACACTAACCTTCCCAGAGTTAGGCGAAAAAAAACCTGGAAAACGCTTATTAGGAAAGATGACATTAGATGGGTTTACGTTTGAAAACATGACAGTACCCAGACACCACATGGGGATGGAAGTGAACAGGAGGTGGTAGAAAATGCACATTTTGAACGCAGCCACCTAGCTCCCTTAGATTGAGATATTTGGGTTCCTTAGGGTTTGCTGACAAAGAATATGTAAAACGTTACGCAAATAGTCTAGGAATTACCAAATTATAACCAAAATAAAATAGTGGGGGTGCCTGACAGCATGAAATCATTTCTGCTCATAAAATTTTTTTATAACGTGTTTGAAAAAACATTAAGTTACAGAAATAGCCTACCATGTTAACTCCTATTTGATTGGAGCGCCACAAATGTAAGACTAAACACGATTGGTCAGGCTATAAATACTATCTTGTGTTGTCAGGGGAAACGTGAAAAGGAGTATTTTTTTTGAAAAGATGTGTAGACATGGTTTCATTGGTTAGAGCTGCGAATATACTCAATTCAGAGCGTCTGTTCATTGCCACATCTTGTATTAAACCTACTAAGAAGCAGTGCGTTGAGCACCAGTGTATATTTTTTATAAAATAAAGCCTGGGACATCGGCAGATCGGAGTTGTGCTATATTCATTGCCAGTCAACGAAACTGTTTATTATTTCTATGAATTGTGGTAAGCTTGAAATATTCAATATCTTTTAATGAAAATTGAATGTAAATTGATAATTTATGTCTGTATATATGTGTAGTTCAGTAGCGAACATGATGTAAAGCCTATAGTGCTCCAGCCTGAACAGAAGGTGTCGGAGGAAAGTAAAACTGCATGGAATGGCCAAACAGTACACTGACACCTAGATTATTGACTAGAAAGAAATAATGCTGGAATTGCAGAGGCGTAGTAACCATTAGGGAGGGAAATACTGGTATAAAGTATTTCAGATGAAGCTGACAGTTGGCCTAACGCTCTGAACTCAATGTTTGTGATGTATTGTGCTCAGTGTAGAAATAGAGTGTAAATTAGTTCTGACGTAGAAGGTACAACCTTCTTGTTTCAGGGACCGTGGTCTTAAAGTTATTGAGCAGCACCTGGTCAGAGCTTTGCTGAAGCCAGCGGTGGACAGCATACTCCTTGGTCCATATAGCAACCAGTGGGGTGGCTCCAGAACTCATTAAAGTAATCGAGCAGAGGAGTCTTTTACTGCAGTCATCACGAAAGATAAGAGAGTGTGGCCATGGAGCTCAACATTATGTAACCCCATCTTAAAATGACACTGTAAAATAAAATTAAGAGGGGAATTTAATTGTTTTAATGCCAGGAACTGAGAACATCTCCAATACTAGTCCCAACAAAGACAAACTATTGAAGTCATGATGACAAATACCAACAGAGCTTGAACAAAACAAAACCAGTATTACCTCAGATTACTACTACACAACTGACACACATAGGATACTATTAATAATATATGTCACTACAAGATTCATATTGATAAATTCTGTACATATAACTTGTAATTAAAATTGATTGTGATTCCTGGTTCCCTTTGTATTTGAATCAGGACACATATACATTCATGACAGCACTGAATACATATTGTTATTTGAAAAGTTATTAGTGACTCCTTTAAGATATCCTCGTAGAGTGTTTTATGTATGTGAGTGTCACAGTGTTGTCAAGTGTAGTGGAATAAATTAAATCGTTTATCTGTCTGTTGTTGTTATGACTTACACTTCATCATACACATACCCTAGACATATAACGTAGTCATCACTCTATTCCAGAATAATTTTGACTGAGGTATACATATGTGGCAGCAAGTAAGGTTATCTATAATACACTACTCTTATTAGATATAGATACCTTCACAGCTGATCTCAGTCAGTACACTAAGTCCCCTATAAATATTTATAACATCCCACTTCACCACACTTATAAGGACGATGTTGACACGAAACACTACATTTGTGTATTAGACAATACAGAGAAACATTATCTCGAGCCCTTTACCTCTATATTCATGTCAACACTTCGCCTGATATAAACTACCCTTCAGTAATTAGTAAATGATACACGCCTTAAAATCCGAAACTTACAGAGAACAACACCAGGCACAACTTTTGGAGACAAACGGATTATAGGATAATAGCATACTAAGTGGGGACGACAAATCATCTATCAGGGTAAAATCTAGTCAAGGGGCAGAATATGTCGGTGATTCATAAAGGTGGTTTTTGTGGCAATGCTGTTGCCAGCCCCATGCACAACCACACATTAGATGCCTTGTACGACATGCCTGAGAAAGCAGTAGTCGTGTCTCTTTAGATACCCCCAGGAATAACACGGGGCATTCTTGTGGTTTCTCGTCCTTTAATCGACTGTTTTCACAAATTTTAAGGACAGATAATCTGGAGCCCTGAAAATGTGATCTAACCAAGTCAGACCTGACAATGTGTGACCTTTATCATCGTGCCCTTTGTTCACCCTATCCAAACAACGACCTCTTCAGTCACTGACACCTGTTCTCAAACTTCCCCACCCCTAAATCCCGTTCAGCCCAGGTCGCGAATATCATCCTAAAAAACCTCTGCCAAGTCTTTGCCCGGCAGCTGCCAGCACAGTAGCGCCGGACCACAATGCTCTTCGCGTGATATATAATTTTCTTCCTTTGTGTCCGGGTTAAGTTTGGGCCGTTACCTCTGAAACCCACGTCTGCATGATTTTGATGGTCCAAATCTAGATCGGTCACGGTAAGGTCTGTAGGTCCACTGGCGGTCCACAAACAGTCGTAGGGACAGATGGTTTGCAAAATTTGAAGAATATTTTCCAGACCACAAGGTCTTTTATATTTGAACATTTGCCCAAATATAAGCGACTGGCCTTGTGTCTAAACTGAGCGGAACGGGACTCGCCAAAACTGTTTTTTTTTTTAAATTTAGAAGAGGCGAGTTTAAAAAACAGCGCCCAAGTAAGATATCGCCGATTGATAACGTTACAAGTGGAAATAACAAATGATTTATCATTGCTCGATGCCACCTGGTCATAAGGAAGACTGCAGATCTGTAAGAAGCAGGAATAGTAAGACTCTTGTTATAAATTCAGGAGGGTACATCAATATACCCACCTTGCACGTCACGGGAATTTAGTCTATAAACGACAATCCTTTTGGTCAAAATAATAATAATAATAAACAAAATATAAACAAAATGAAATAAAAAGTATCTTTACAGTAGTAAACTTCTAACAGTTTCAGCCATCCGAAAAAAATATCATGAAATCTCAGTCAAAGTAACTGTTAAACATCTTTTGTAGCTGCATAAAGCAAATTGAGTCACCACTACCACCATCATGTGAACCACAACTTCCTGTTTCGTTTTGTACAAGCTCCACCGAAACAGCAACACAGCAACAGTGTTGAGCTCACATTGACTGAAGTGCTACAGCACTTTCCACGAAAACTTCTACTTTATCGCTCTTCCAATAACAGATCATTTTCAAAGCGCTTAAACTTCGAGTATCTCGTTACAGAGGCCGGCCTCAGATTTTCACCCGGAAAAAGAATTCTTCGTCCTAAGAGCTAATCACGACATTAGGTTCTGATTTCCTTTTTTTTTTTGCTAATGTGATTATAATTATCTGTTGAAAGACCCTCTTCGCTCACCTTCATAAACGTTTTTAACTTTAAAGTAGCTCCGAGGCCCACTTCAGCACGTTTACTCTACATATGTTCTCACATTCCGTTTTATGAGACCATGTACTGTACCCAAATATTATGAACATAAACTCTGTAAATTCCATAATAAATTCCAGGGGAAAGAATATTCCAGCCTTAGTTTAAGCTTTCGCAGACTGTATATCACAGGAGAGAACAGTTGTTGATCCTTCCAGACAACGCTATGTTACGCTGAGGTTTAAAAAATAAGATACAGACAGTCCTGTAGCATATACTACCGTAGGGACGTGAAGTGTTCATGACTTCACTATATAAGGAATATGCTTTATGAGGTGAGCGGTTTCCTTCCTTTGCCTTCCCTAATTAAAGAGCAAAGCGTCTGTTTGGGTACGTAGTTAGAGTGCGTGCCTTTCGCGGCAGTTACCGGGTTCTGGGTCGAAACCTAATACCGTCATGCTCCAGTCTACCCAGCTGTCAATGGGTACCTGACTCTACTCTTGAATTACAGAAAGAAAATGAAGCGAGGATGGGAACTAATCATCCCGCCTCATGAAAAAAGCTTGACCTAATATGAAGTCTCCAACACTTTACTCCCCTGCGGCAGTTTCTGCTATGAGACTATATTTACTATTTTAACTTAACATCAGAGTCAGGTACAGTTGGGTCCACTTATCTTGGCACTACTTGCTTTCGAACCTGGTGACTTTGCGTCTAGAACTATGCGCTCTAACTCTGCCACTTGGCGCTCTTCGTTACACTAAGACTGGTTGAGAAAATACGAGACACTGGCTGCTTATTGCTTATTTATTCCTCCATTTCTATTTGTATACTTTCTATTTTTCTGTCCGCCTGTCTATCTAACCACACATACACTATTTATAATCTATCTACTCATCCATTCATTTATGATCAAATCTGTGTCATCTAGACCAAGGGTTCTCAACGTTTTTTTTTTCTCATGAACCCCTAGTGAGCCTCATTTACCTCTGTGGCCCCCCTCATAGTCGCTGTTAGCTGGGAAAAGGTTCTTTACCATCTTACTGTGGCTCCCCTCATAGTCGCTGTTAGCTGGGAAAAGGTTCTTTACCATCTTACTGTGGCCCCCCTCATAGTCGCTGTTAGCTGGGAAAAGGTTCTTTACCATCTTACTGTGGCTCCCCTCATAGTCGCTGTTAGCTGGGAAAAGGTTCTTTACCATCTTACTGTGGCCCCCCCTCATAGTCGCTGTTAGCTGGGAAAAGGTTCTTTACCATCTTTACTGTGGCCTCCTAGAAATATGGCGTGGCCCCTTAGGGCTTGGTGGCTCACGTTGAGAACCACTGATCTAGGCTTTCTGACGGTGTACTCTCCATAGAAAAAAAAAAAAAAAAGCGAGTTGCATGATACTGTGGTTTCCGGTGCGCCTTCTGGCCCAGTATCTACGACTTTAGCACCTGCTCAACGGGAGAGTGGGCTCATCCCTAATCTGTTTATGTTCCCAGTAGTAGACTATTCGCAAGCAGCCTGGGGGTGTCACTGCTCTGCGCGGACCTTGTTTACCGAGGCGGCGTCCGAGCTCGTATGGTGAAAATATGGTTGCGTTATCTTCAAAATAGCCCTGTCTTTCCCGTGGCTTTTCTGCCATCCTGCAACTTTGAGTTAGGGAGTTCTGAGCTCCAGTCTCTTTTCCAGGCGTTTTATCCTGGCCTGGCACGCATACAGAGGACCCCACTTCTGGTTCTAAGTTAGCAGTTGGGGATAGGTGGGGTAGCACACTGTGCATTCCCCGTCATCCAGGGGGCTCTCCAACTATGCAGAGCTTGCACAATGCTGTGCTCTGGTTTTGGGCTCTCCCAAGGAATCCTCACGTCCTGCACAGAGCCACTTCCAGATACCCACCACCTGCCAACCCTCCATTGTAGAAATCTCCTGCATGCGGCCATCCAGTCAAGAGCCAGTATTAAGTCTGGTGCCCAAGTGATCCCCCCAAGCTCAGTGTGCAATGCTGGGTTCTCATCATGCTGCAACACAGGGGGGATTGTGATGCTCAGCCATCTCTCTCAATTCTGCACCGATAAGTGACATCGGGGACTTAACTGTGCCTCAGTGCTGGGAGGCCCCGTTTCCGGGTACACCACACACAGCCAATTGAGGCAACGGTCGCCGTGGGCGTGATAGACGACAAACAGTGAAGAATGAGGCAAGAAAGCATTTAACCCATGAAGTGGGGGTGGATTGGTGCAGACCAGAGCATGTACCACTCGCCGGTGGGTTCTGCATCTACACCTATAGGGTTCCACCCACTCCTCAGCCCATTTAGTCTGGCCCCTCACCCAGGACCTGTCCGGCTTGGGTGACCCTGCCAGGAGTAAAACTCCCGCCGGCATAGCTCCCGGGATCATTGGGGCGCTCAAGCTCTCCAACCACGGCAAGGTAGGCTTACATGTGGAGAGATCTAGGCTTTCTAATTACCTAACCAATTAAATATCCAGAAAAGGTACAGTTAAAGCTAGTCAAACAGCAGATATTGGGATTGAAGTGTTAGAGACGTCACCAAATTAGGTGCCAGCTTTTACTGAGGTAGGGTAACGACCAGTTTCATATCTCGAAAGACAATTCTCGTAGCAAATACTGCTGCATGCGATTAAGTGTTAGAGACTTAACAATATTTAATGCCAACTTTTTATGAGGTAGGGTGGATAGTTTCCTTCCTCGCTGCCTTTGCCTTCCCTTACTCAAGAGCAGGCAAAAACCCATTTATAGCTGGGTAGACTGGAACGTGATGCTACCAGGTTTCGATCCGGCAAACCGGTAACTTTGCCACCTACTTCCTTTTTCGGACTCAACACCATTAAAAGATGACGCACGGACAACCAGGAGCAGATAGTGCACAGAAATTCAGTACCACCGGATGTACGTAAACCTGAGGGTTACAAATAAAACGAATTTATTATCTATTTTTAATCACTTTCACGGCTCACGCCCAGCGGATAAGCCTTTCAAACAATTTGGGAGTATTAGAAAAGTGAAATTATCGACCCTGGACTGGAGGAAGGAGAGCATGCCGGCAGGTGCAATTTTTCAACTGGGTCAAGAAAAAAGAAAAGAAAAAAGGTGGTTGTAAATGTAAAATGGTAGCATATACTCGTATTTACAGTATCTAAATATAATCAAGATAAAACTGTGTTGAAAAAAGACAAAAATCATCATAGACACCGACATTAAATTATATATAATTATTAGGAAACATAATCAGATACAACACTCATAAAGTATTTGAAAAGTCTACGACTATGAATATGGCCTGAACGTGCTGTTTAGGTCATTTGGAAGATTATTCCAAAGATGAGCAACAGAGTAAGCTAAGCTTTTCTTGATTAAGTTAAGCCTAGGCTTGGGCACTAGTAATTTGTTTAAGCGTTGAATGCGTCATTCAATAAATTTGAAAATAGACCACAGATATGTTGGAGCATTCTGTGACAGGATTCTGTGAACGAATTTGACTTTGTTAAAGAAGAAGATGGGGTCAAAGCGCTAAGAAAAAAAAAGCATACGAAGCGATGAGTTCAACACACTCGGAGTCAGAATGAGTGCTTCGAAATAGTAAAGACAGGTGTACATTCAAAAACGTTACAGCGTTTTGGCCTACATGCAGAAACCTGCTTAAGCCGAAATGAGCAAAGATAAGAAACAAAGGGAAAAAATGGCACAGACTACCAACAAAGACAAACAGTTCGTAGAAGAATTGCAAATCAGGATTTGAGGCTGAGAAAAGAGCATACTGAGCCTTCCAAGACATTTTAGCACCGAGGACGTATAAACAGCTACACATAAATCACACACACTGCCAACAGATCTATGCGGCTCAAAGTCTGCCAGTATAATTAACCACCAATTAATAAAGCCACGGCCCTAAGCTAAACAATTCTGACACAGAATATTGACAACAATAGTAACGGTGAGTCAAAGGACACATGGAACAGTGCCCTCACTGAGTACAGCCAAAATGTATTTCCCGGGTGTCTGTGAAGAGACAAAGAAAGAATGTGCCTGCTGCATCGACAAGGCGACTAATATATGCAACCTCATCATGTAAAGCAAATTGCCATGGAAACCACTGCTCCAGGTGTACGTGAATGCTTGGCGTAGTCCTCCTGCAAGAGGACCAGCTATAATCGTGGCTCTATACTCCGTAAAGAGCGCAAAGGATAATGGTGATGATGATGATACTGAGGAAGCTTGCTAACATTACAAGGTAGCCTTTGATCTGGAATTCCAAGGGTAGGTGAAAAAGAGGGTGATCGAAAACCCCATGTTGTAGAGAGAGAAAAAAAAGTCCAACAACTAATAAAATTATGTCAATATTGCAGTTTAAAACATGTCAGCTAAAAAGATGTAAAGCAGGAAGAAAGATAATCAACACTGCGGACAAACGTGTAGAGAGACAGAAAATGCAATATTCGTAGTTCGAACAACGAAGTAAGATACGCGGTAGAAACATGATTAAGGTGTGGGAGAAGCAGAAGATATAACGTTTAACTGAAGAGAAAGAACAGCCGTAGATGGACAGACGATGAGAATATTTATCTGTGATATTCTTTTACTTTTCTTTGCTACATACACATACACAAAATGTGGACTCTTTTAGATACATATGTAATCTCATAGGCGGGTACTGCCGTAGGGGAAAGATGTGTTAGAGACTTTTTAATATTAAGTCTCAGCTTTATAAAGTGGGGCGAATCGATACCTTCCTAGCTGCCTTTACTTTCCCAAACTCAAGAGCATGAGTCCGGCACCCATTCACAGATGGATAGATCTGGTTTCGAACCGACAAATTTGCTTCGGGGAACACGCGTTCTAACCACCCTGTCGTCCAGAGAAGGATGCACAATGTTAATAACCTTCCGGTTTGCGTACTTTCCCTATTCTAAAAATATTATGTATAAAAAAACTAATAAAGAAAGAAAGAAGACAAAACAAAATAGATATTATGCCAGACATCTAAATCCGCGGAAATCGAACACTGACACTAATGGTGCAAACATGGCGTAACGGAAGCTATCAACTGTACAATGTCGTCAATAAATCAAAATCCCCAGCTTCCCCGGTTATGAACAACATTTCGATTTACCTTACTTATTATTTCCCTGATTAGCTATTACGTCCACAGGATATCGCCGCCGAAAGAATGTATGCAATTACGCGCATTTCCCGATGAGAGTGGGTAACCAATTTCCTCGGCCGGGCTAAGCGAAGAAATCTGGAAAAACCACAACAAAAAATAAAACCCTGGAGTGTTTATATTTTCCCTGCAGTAAGTCCCGACGTCTGAACAATCCAATCAATGCAGTATGTACTCATACAAATATAATATTGGATGCATGTATATTAGTGTTTTGATTCTGTAAGAATAAACAAGCAGTACATGTTGAAACTTTGATGGAACAAACAGAGAGGACGAAACGTTTTGAAAACACGAAGAGAAAGAATGAGGCAAACTGAACATGCTGGCAGAACACAGCACAGTCGAAATGTTCTGCGGCGGGAGAGTCTCAGAATGACAACGATGACAGACAGACAGAGTTATAGAGAGAAGGAAAGAGAGGAATCGGGGCGCTTAATAAAATATAACTGCAATTCACAAAACACTAAGTGATTTCCCTTGTCGCTGAAACATGTGCTCATCATAACGCTACCTGTACAATTGGTCACAAAATCCCGCTACCCTTTTAAGAAAATGATATCTCGAAATCAACTGTTACTCTGACACATTTATTTATAATAATACAACACACAAACACGGCAATATAAAACAGAAGGTTTAATAATCCAATAGATCAGTATTTTCTCCACCATAACTGATTACATATGATGTATCTGATCGTGGCTAATTATATTTGATGGTAAGTGGACTTTGTAACTATCCTGTAGAATGCTGACCGAGTTCAGGACAGAGAGAAGTAAGTTTTGAATATTCTTTTTCTTCTTCGCCCTCAGACTTCTATATGACTTCTAATAAAGGCGGTAGTCAGCCTAAGGGTGCTGACATCTCCAACAGTTTTTCGAGGAGAGAAGTGGGTTGCTGCCATAATTATGTCAACATATGGCAACAATATATTAAAAATTTACTGAAATTAAGTGCAATCTGTAGAATGAGAATACTAAAAATCTACACCGAAATGCGAAAAGAAACTGCTACATTATAATATCCGAAAGTGTCATAAATATTTCAAAAAATTTGAAAAACACAATTTTGTTGTTGGTTCGTTCGGTCAACGAACATAACAGGAACAAAGATAATAAAAGGAAGCTGCCGATGAAGCCATACGTGCCAATATGTTCGAATGTATGCTGTGTTTCAGTCAAGAGCTTTTTGCTGACACTGGAGCCGCTTTACTTAGATTTCAGCAAGCAGTTGAGACGAGTAAAAAAAAACACGTTCAAAATGAACCGTTAATTGAAATAAATAGAAAACTTGTTGCGTCAATCGTATCCTCACCACAGGACCTTCATCTGTCTTGGATGGCTGACTTATTGTTTGTTGGCGTTTTTTGTGGTCTTTAGAATTGTTTACAGGATGGGGTAACCGGCCACATGCCCAGTCTTCCTTAGTCACCTCTTGCGACTTGCATGATTGGTTGCGGCGTTACTACTCTTTTGCCCCACTTTCGGGCAACCGATAACACATGAAAACTATGAAAAGTACAATCTACAGGGTTTCGCAAACGTGACCAGACGAGACAAGTAACAAACAAATTATAAAGAACAAAGGCAGAAAGGTGACCTATAAGGAGAGAAAGTGAGCTGTAAAAGAAAGTGAGGTGTACCAAATGTGCGCTGCAAAGAAAAGAAAAAGCTAAACTCTTACACACAAAAGCCACAACAAATCGCGTAATAACTCTTGAGAAACTTCTCTTTAAGTTACAAAACAAAGGGCAGACCCATGCGCAGTTACTTCCGTAGGGGATTCAACTGTGTGATACTTCACTATACTAGATAACGGATTTAGGAGGTGGGATGACCTTCCTTGCTGCTTTCAGCTTCCATATCTCAACAACAGAGTCAGGTACCCATTTACAGCTGGGTGGGTCTGCAGCATGACGCTACCACTTCTTGAACCTGGTGAATTTGCTTCGAGAAGTAATAGCAGTAGGCCCATTTGCTTTGAGACTACTGTTACATTTTTTTTTTCTTCTTTTCTATTAACCCTATATCACAAAAACGATCTTAGCGTTGGAGGAAGACTCGTTATAACTGGCATGTCCAAACAACAATGCGTTATAACTGTAATTTGTAACACACATTCTGAACAATAGCTACAATATAATTTTAAAATGCACGAACATTAAATAATGCCAAATGTCTCACCTCAACCAGTATGTAGTAATATTTATCAACGATGCGGTAATAGTAGAACATGTCTACCTCCTCGTCTACGAGAACCATGATGAAGCTTGGCTTGTGCTTACTTGCCCACAACCGATGGCCACAAAAATGAGTTTAATGATTTAAAAAAATTACTTGCTCTAATACGTCACTTGGTCTGTTGTAAGAATCACCTGATACAATGTTAAAATTGTCTGGTTTAATGGAACAACTCCAAAGTCTAAAGTAACGCAAGAATACGAAGTTCTGGTGTCTTCCGCGTGTCACAAGCTGTGATAAATTCTCGTGCCTGTCCAGATAATGACCAAGAGAAAATTTACGTTACTGTCTCTTTACTACGAAATGTGATCTTAGCCTTGGACATCGTTATCTCACTGCAAGAAACAACAGACACGGTACTACAAGAAAGTTACAAAGCAGCAAAATTGCTGAAGGTACAGCTGCTGAACTAAAAAACGCCTAGCCAAGTTCTACACGATAAAATATATGCCTTTATAAAACAACACACTGTACTCATCTAATGTCTATACACGTGCACGACAACCAATTACAACGTGTTTACTTAAATATTTTCTTCTCTTTTTTTCCATAATTTATTTTCTAGGTAAGATTCGCCTCTCTACTCTCAGCCTTACTGAAGATGAACTACCACCACAACAGACTGGTACAAATGTGTGAAGAAAACTAACTGCTTATAAGTTATACGTTTTGGGGGAACAAAATATTTGAGCAAAAGTACACGTGGAAAGCTAATGAGATTTTTTTTTTTTAAACTGGAATAATAAAGACTTCATGATTATCACATTTTAAAAGTATTGTTAAAATGTGAAAACATTCATACACAGAAGACGCTGGCGAAGGATAGGGCAACCACTACGGAAACTTGCTGATAGCCCTACAAGGTAGCCCTTGTTTTTGGTAAGAGAGGTAGATAGAGAGAAAAAAAAATATATGGAGAAAACTAGAGACACAAATGAAAGGAATAAAGAAGAGATGAAAAATGCCTTGAACGGATGGCACAAGAGAGGGTGACGTCATAAATTTGTTAAAAGCCTACTGAAAGCTTCTCTGGCCTTTTGCATACTTAATTTTGCTGTCAAATTATTGCCAAATCTTGATGTAAATAAGTTACGACGAGATAGCACAAGAAATGGGGGAAACCTCACGTTCTGATGAATACAATGATGCGGTGGCAGAAGCTATAACCGATATCGCACAAATAATACAGAAGATATCGCAAGAGCATACTGTATGTCTATATAAGAGAACTGAAAATGGGCTGACAAACAAATTGGCCTAACGATAAGGTAAACATCAGTACCCAATTGAACATTCCCATATATTCTACTAACATACACGCTGCTAGGCAACCAAGAACAATTTGTTGACTACGTCACATAGCTTTTACCGCAGGGAGCACATGCGATGCACGTACGGTTGACTCTTTCCATGCCATAATATCAAACTGCCCATTATCTTCTCTCTTTGACGTCCTCCTTCGTGTTATCTTTCAATCTTTCTTGTCACAATATTCCAGCTTCCTACTTCTGATAACACGCCCGAAGAAAATTGATTGCGTCCTTCTAATACTGGGTAGTAAGCTTCCTTTGCACACTGGCTTCTATCATGCCAGTGGTATTTACAGGAAAACAATTTTCCGGTATTAACATTAATACAAAGTAAGTACCGCATAATCAAAACACCACTAACACGTTGATAATATGTCACCTTTATTTTAGCATTTCTAATAGCACCTGGTTAATAACCACATGTAGGCCTACTTGTGAATTAATTTTATTATGACAGTAAACTAACTCATTTTACGATAAACAACGGCATCATAATCATATCAACCATGTGCACCTATTTAGCCTTATAAAGACACTACATGAACTTCTAACTAGCAACAAACTACCGCACTGCATCGACCTCTTCTGTTATCACCGCCACAACAAAAACAGGCAAGGATAAATACAGCTGCCACAACTTATGCTCCCATCTTACAACTACAACTACTACAGTACCCACGGCGTTAGTCAACGGTTTACCGCACGAAGCGCTACGAGCATGCAGCGGCATAAAACCGACCAATCAGAGAGTAGCTGGTGCCATGCGGGGGCACGCGAACAGGCGGACTCGCTCGAGTGAATGAGATGTGATTTTTATCCATGGGAACAAAATAAATAAAGCGGCGGATTTAAATAAGTGACAGGCGGTCTAGGAAGAGCGTTAAATGTATTTATTATTCTGCTTCCGTTTCCCAGACATAAGCTAAGTTGTGTTGTAAAATAATAAGATGCAACGTAAAGCGCATAAAGCTTCTATGAGATGGAAAAGCGGCATTCCAGCAGAGGGCATCAAAGCAGATATCGACACGGCTACAGAGATGTTATATAAATTACATGGTAAAGTCTGGGCAAAGGAAGAGATACGAGCAGAATGGAAGGAAGGATATCTGGTTAAGTTGCCTAAGAAGGGAAATTTACAAGAGTGCACAAATTATAGAGGAATAATGTTACTATCAGTGCCAGGAAAAGTATTAAACAGGATTATCCTCGAGAGATTAAAAGAGTCCCTAGACAAGAAACTGAGAGATGAACAAGCAGGTTTTCGACAAAACAGATCCTGTACAGACCAGATAGCCACTTTGAGAATAATAGTTGAACAGTCTGGAATGGAATTCACCACTATACATTGGATTTGTGGACTACGAAAAGGCATTTGATAGTGTAGACAGAGAATCACTTTGGAAATTGATGAGGCATTATGGAGTTCCCCCTGAAGATTATTAATTTAATAAAGAAAACATATGAAGACATGACAAGCAGAGTTCTTCATGAAGGACAGCTTACAGAACAGTTTGGGATAAGAACAGGAGTGCGACAGGGATGCCTCTTGTCTCCATTTCTTTTCTTACTAGCAATAGACTGGGTTATGAGAACATCGACAACACACAACAGAAGTGGAATCCAGTGGACTCTGACTAAGCAGTTAGATTATCTGTATTTTGCGGATGACTTGGCTCTTCTGTCCCATAACCGTAATCAGATGCAGGACAAATTGAAAACACTCGATAAGAGGTCACAGCAATTGGGTTTACCGACACGAAGCGAATAAATGCAGTAATGATAACAGGGTTGGACTTGAAAAACGACCAATCAGAGAGTAGCTGGCAGTGATAAAGATGGGGGACAGACGAACAGGCCGGACTCGCTCGAGAGTGAATGAGATGTGATTTTTAGGTTTCCATGGGAACAAAATAAATAAAGCGGCGGATTGCAAATAAGTGACATCGGAATCTATACTAAGAGCGGATAAATGTATTTACACATTCAGTGCTTAACCAAGTTTGTTGTGAGCTAAGTTGTGTTGTAAAAGAACTTAAAGTTAGATGCAAATAATAAGCGACAAAAGCGCATAAAGCAGTCTATGAGACGAAATTGGAAAACAACACTGCACGTCCAGCAAAGGACGCACACAAAGACAGTTTATCTGGGAGAGGAACAACAAGAAACGATAATAGAAAAATATTACAGATGAAAGTTATATAGGAATGAGGACTGAAAGTCTGACGAAAGGAAAACAAACGAATTTTACGACCCAGAAGCGACCGGAAGGAATAGTTCAGGACAGTTATACTGAACGAAATCTATCGTTCGGGCAAGTATGAAAAAATTATATACTGGTTCCATATTTCACGAGGAAGATTGTTACTAAGTGTCAGGAAATTCATGATAATCAAGGTTTAATATAGATTTGTACCTTATATCATTTATCCTCGACCTCAAGATTAAAATACATATTTCCCAGACAATAAATAAATAGATGTAAATACCAGTCACGTTTATTATAAATTAATCAGATACCTGTACAGATTGCAGATAGCCACCATGCAAAGAATAATACTTTACAGATCGCACAGTTTCATTAATTATAATGAAGTAAATACAAGACAGTTTACTATACATTGGATTTGTGGACCGTACAGAAAACCGCACAGTCATTCATTTGATAGATTTAGACAGAGACACACATTTGGAGCAAGGTTGATTTGACGGGATTATGGAGTTCCATCGCAGTGGTAGAACCGGGGACCTTTGAGATACTCAGCCTTTGTCTAATAAACGGGACAACATAAAAAGACGACCAGACAACTGCGACGACACGCATCTCATGTCATGAACGGCACCCACTTTACCCATTCTCCACGGGGGTTTTTGAGAAAGGACAATTCGCCAGACGGTGAAGGGTCTTTCCATCATCCGCAGCCACCCACGCAGAACAGGGTGCAGACAATACCAAGGCAGGATTGTTGCATTACTAAAGAGCTGTCCACGTTACTTTAATTATCGGAAGGGGCAAGAGCCGACGGACGTTTGTAAAACAGCGCCTGCGCAAATTATGGAGATACCAAATTACTTGTAGTAATGGACAGATGCTGCCAGTGAAATATATGCGCCAACAAATACCAAGATATAACCTGCTTATTTGCGACCACCCGGACCAATATCTTCACCATACAGGGACATGCATATCAGCGGGACCGCAACATTGTTTAAAAACAACTAGGAACAGAGCTCAGACACGCGGGCGCAATGTCAACACTCGCTTTGTGTCGACAAAAGGAACACATCGACACCTGGAAATCCAGTGGACCGTCCAGTGTTATTGAATGCAGACTAAGACTTGCCGTGTAATACAAATTCCCAGGTTTTATTGACAGTCATTCCGAGCCCCGAATCAAGATATAAGAGAAAAAGAATCTTTTTTGTTGGGGTTAAGATTAGGTTAATTCATCATCATCATCACATCGTGTAGACTTAAGTTTAGTGAGTGTATTTTTTGCCTAACTATTATCTTCTTTTCCAGGCATAGTTAGGTTAGTTCTTATTACATTTGTATTGTTGTAACTGAATGTTGTTATATTTCAGTATTTTAATAAACGTTGTAGTTGTGGTTAATTACCCACAAACGTTATTACATATATAGAGAAGCCGAAAGTGTGCGATTGGGAGAATATGTTCTTCTTCTCCAAGAGAAATCGTTCCAATACAGAAAATAAGTGGGGGAATCTTCAACTCAAATGGGAAGTCAGTGGTAGGAGGTATATGTCACGGCTCTGAGACATGGAGACTCAACAAAGACAAACCTTATCAAAAAGCTACAGACTTTCATAAATGGGTGCTTGCGTAGAATAGAAGGATTAAAATGGTATGACAAGGTTACCAACGTGGAACTGATGACAAGAACCAGACTAGTGCCAGTGTCGTGAAATATTCTAATCCACATATATAAATTATCAAGTAAATATAAAGCCTAATAAATACATATAATAAAGAAAGGAAGAAGAATGGTAAAGAACAGTGCTGTCACAATGACAGTACTCGAAATCCCCTTTGTTTTATGCTTCGTCTGCAAATTGTAACGTTTCCACGTTAAATATAAGCCACTGCATAAATACAAGCGTTTCCACAACACATTAAAACGGGTATTGCATTTCTAAGAAAAACATTGAGAGGCACACTGCGTAATGACCTAAATTAATCCTAACATTAATTATACTACGTTACCTAAAACGAACGAACAGATGGACTAAAGGATAGAGAGAAGGGAGAGGCAGAAAACCGAACACGTGCAACACTAAACACGCGTCGCGCGATACACAATTGCTGCCATCACGCGTGTAAGGCCACATGCACTAACTTTATTTCAAATCGACAGTGATAAAATTCACTACCCTTCCCAGAGTTAGGTTTTTAAATCCTGAAAAACTCTTATTAGAAAAGATAACATTAGATGGGTTTACGTTTGAAAACATTACAGTACCCAGACAGCACATCTTCGAAACAGGAGGTAGAAGAAATTGCATATTTTGAACGCAGCCACTTAGCTCTTTTAAATTTGTATATTTGGGTTCCTTAGGGCTTGCTGACAAAGAATATGTAAAACGTTACGCAAATAGTCTAGGAATTAACAAGTTATAGCCAAAATAAAATGATGGTGCTGTCAGACAACACCCAAAATCAGAATCGCTCAGTGGTAGATTTTTTAAACCACCATTGTACGGGAAATGGGCCACAAGTTACATTTGAACTGATTGGCTGGAATGATATGTAAGGCTAAACACGATTAGTCGGACTATAAATGCTATCCTTGGTTGTTAGGGGAGACGTAGGAAGGTAAAATTTTTTCAAACACTAGTCGAAACGTGGCTCCATTGGCCAGACTCGCTGATATAATCACTTAGGAGCGTTAGTTCGAGACCATTAGTTCAAATAAGCTTGATAAAGCAACAGTGCGTTGAAGCCAGCTCATATTTTGCTAAATAAAAGCCTGGAACATAAGCAGATGGGAATTTGTGCCAGTATTTGTGCCAGAATTCATTGCTAGTCAACGTATCTGTGTTTATTTCCATGAATTGTGGTAAGCTTGAAACATTCAGTATCTTTTAATGAAAATTGAATGTGAATTGTTAATTTATGCCTGTATATATGTGTAGTTCAGTAGCAAACATGATGTAAAGCCTATAATGCTCCAGCCTGAACAGAAGGTGTCGGAGGAAAGTAAAACGGCATGGAATGGCCAAACAGTACACTGACACCTAGATGATTGACTAGAAAGAAATAATGCTGGAATTGCAGAGGCGTAGTAACCATTAGGGAGGGAAATACTGGTATAAAGTATTTCAGATGAAGCTGACAGTTGGCCTAACGCTCTGAACTCAATGTTTGTGATGTATTGTGATCAGTGTAGAAAGAGAGTATAAATTGGTTATGACGTAGAAGGTACATCCTTCTTGTTTTCAGGGACCGTGGTCTTGATGGTATTGAGCAGCACCTGGTCAGAGCTTTGCTGAATCCAGAGTCGGACAGCATACTCCTTGGTCCATTTAGCTATCAGTGAGGTGTCTCCAGAGCACAGGGGAGAAATCGAGCAGAGGAGTCTTTTCCTGCCGCCATCACGCAAGATAAGCTGATGTGGCCAGCTGAGCTCAACATTATGTACCCCCATCTTAAAATAACATTGTAACATAAACTTAAGAGGGGAAGTAAATTGTTTTAATACCAGGAACTGAGAACATCTCCAATACTAGTTCCCATAGAAACAAACTATTGAAGTCATGATGACAAATACCAACAGAGCTTGAACAAAACAAAACCAGTATTACCTCATATTAACACTACACAACTGACACACATAGGATACCATTGATAATATGTCACTACATGAATCATATTAATAAATTCTGTACATATACCTTGTAATTAAAATTGATTGTGATTCCTGGTTCCCTTTGTATTTGAATCAGGACACATATACATTCATGACAGCAATGAATACATATTGTTATTTGAAAAGTTATCAGTGACTCCTTTAAGATATCCTTGTAGAGTGTTTTATGTATGTGAGTGTCACAGTGTTGTCAAGTGTAGTGGAATAAATTAAATTGTTTATCTGTCTGTTGTTGTTTTGACTTACACTTCATCATACACATACCCTAGACATATAACGTAGTCATCACACTATTCCAGAATAATTCTGACTGAGGTATACATATGTGGCAGCAAGTAAGGTTATATATAATACACTACTCTTATTAGATATATATACCTTCACAGCTGATCTCAGTCAGTACACTAAGTCCCCTATAAATATTTATAACATCCCACTTCACCACAGCCAGTTGAACAAGAGATGAGAAGAAGACGATGGCGATGGATTGGACACACACTGAGGAAACCTGTTGATAGCATTACAAGGCATTCCTTGTTCTGGAACCCCCAGGGCAAGAGAGGCAGAGGTAGACCAAGAAGCACATGGAGAAGAGAGCTGGAAACAGAGGTTAAAATGATGAGGCGAACGTGGAAAGAACTTGAGATGGTGGCACGTGGCAGAAGGACTTGGCATGTGTTTGTTGAAGGCCTGTGCTCTTTTGTGAGTGGAGGGTGGAGGGTTATGATGATGATAAAGCGCATAAGCCTACGGTGTATCGTGAATCACTTGCACTTTGGCAACAACAACAACAAAAAAATGCATAAAACATATATTCACACTGTTAATATGCGTGTTTCATGCAATGTTTTTCCCCCACACGAATGCTGGTGCCGTCCGAGCAAAGTGAAGAAGTACGTTGCTGCCTTACTTAAGGTGCCACTAGGCGTGATGGTCACAGATTGCTTTGTCAGTCAGCGGCCAAGTACCAAAGAAGATAAAACACACAACTGCAAAATAACAACAAAAACTTTCTATTACACACCTAAAGCAAACAGTCCAAACATTCACTTTCAGTTCAGTTCAGATGCCATCTCCGCATCGACGATTTCGGCTCCAACAGATCGTCAGTCGTCTGCCTCTTGATGGTACACCCTGATAGGCTATTTCCTGTCAATCTTCTGATGTTATCTTCCCACCAGCGCTGTCTTCCTCTTGCTAGTTTGTCTTCTTCTCTTGCTTCTAGTATGATTTTCAAATAAGTGTCATGTCTCTTAATGTGTTCGAATATTTTACATCTAATTTCTTCTGATCATAGTCACTTCTTTTCTCTTCATTCCTAGCTGTCACATTCGTTCTAACACAAAACGTCGACTGTTCTGATGTGACCTCTGTGTGTTACAAGGCAACGTAAAATCACAAACACATAAAGTTATTTTCTAGTCCTGATATTTTAAATGTGGTGGCGCCCTAATATAATCGAAAGTCCCATTGGCTAGGTTGAAAAGCGCACCCTCGCCTAATCGAGGCAAAACACATATTTTAAAAACGTGTGGAGAAACAGCCGAACACATTTTTCTATATCAGTAAATATATAAAGAACGAAGGTAAAGCAAATGCAAGGACAGTACTAGAAATGAATGGGGAAGTGGTGTGTGGGTGTGTGCGCGCCGTTACTTGCGTGAGAAAGGAAGCGAGAGAGAGAAGAGAGAGAGTGACAGAAGAGAGAGCGAGTGAGAGAGAGAGAGAGAGAGAGAGAGAGAGATGAAACTAATGGACTTCAGTGAGTTTTTCCCTTCAGCTCCCCAAGGAGCATAGACCTTCAACAAAGTCATACCAAGAGTTCCTGTCTCGTGCCATGAGCTCAGTCTATCCATGTCTTCCTCGTCCTCCTCATTTGTCTACATTTGCTCTCTCTCTCTCTCTCTCTCTCTCTCTCTCTCTTCTTACATTTTGACGTTTATCCTAATGTTACAACTTTCGTTGCCCTATTTCGTTCTCTCCCAGTGGGTCTCTGAGAACACGAAGAAAGAATAGAACTACTGCACTGTTAGGGCATGAAGGCAGTGAAGAAGACATGTAAAGACCTTGAGCGGATGGTACGGGACAAGATGACTTGGCGTAAGTTTGTTGAAGGCCTATGCTCCTTTGGGAGTTGAAGGATGATGATGATTATGATGATGATTATGATGATGATGACGATTATGATGATGATGATGATGATTATGATGATCATGATGATTATGATGATGATGATTATGATGATGATGAGCCGCTAGACGTAATTCCTTTTACTAGAGACTGATGAAGGTAGTTTTGAAAATGAAAATAAATTTAAAGGAAGGGGGAAAAACGGCATTTCCGAATTTGCACACGACAGTGTCAAATTTACATTTTTTCTACATTTTTATTTTCCTCTTTTCTGGCCTCACATACTCTTTCTTATTTTCCCTACTCCTGCCCCACCGAATATTTCTCATGCCCCCTAGGGAGGCATGCCCCTACCCCTGGAAACACTGCTGTCCCGAATTACTGCATTACGCCCCTTTTTTTCTACCTGCTGTTCTCAATTATACCGGATGGCTTTAAATGTGTTGTACGCAGCGTAATTGGCAAACATTTTGAAATGGAGGAGGGTTTTTAAAAAAAACAACTCCGCTTCAAGCCGAAATTAGCCGATCGATGGAAACGATATTAAAACCGAGAAGATTGAAATCATCGTCATCAAGAAAACTCAAGACATGCCAGGGTTAGACATACCAATAACTGAATATGTATTTAAAATCCGTGACACGCTTCATAGCTTTTGGCAAACAATAACATACAATTGAAATATCGGATCTCAGATTAGGGGGAGGAAGAGAAGACACATACGATCGATGGTAATTCGTAAACAAGCATTCAGCAAAAATGATGCCCTAGGGCTGTGGAGTCAGAGTCGTGGAGTCAGTCATTTTTAGTGCAGGTTGTGTCGGTAAAAATGTCCGGACTCCATGATCCAACTCCGAATTTTATGTCATATGACTAGTTAAAAACTGTGGTTGCAGTTATGGAGTCCGTCCTTTTTGGTGGAGTAGGTGTCGGTAAAAATGTCCGGACTACAAACTCCTAATTTTATGCCATATGACAAGTAAAAAAAAAAAAAGTATGTAGTCGGAGTCGGGAGTCTGAGTCGGACTTCTAAAATGTCAGGAGTCTGAGTGGGAAATTTTTTTTAGCCGAGTCCACAACCTTGTTCCAAACAGATATAGCAGAAGCAAAATATGCGCATCACATTCTATCTTTAATCTCCTTCACCGCCTCCGACAGACTCCAGACTTACAAAACTGATGAGTTAACTTCAGAACAGCGATCAATCGGACGAGACACCCTCAACGAGATGGTAGTCTAGCACGTGCCGAACTTCCCCTGTCACGAGGAAGAGAGATTACCAGCGTTGCCACTCCTAGGTGGATTCACCTAGATCTAGGTTTTTTTTGGTCTCGTCTAGATGTCATTTTCCTTCATTAGTTGAAGAACGCCACCTAGATCAACTTAATTCTTCTTCTTCGTTCACCCTGAAAAGAACGTTGGTTGCGTTGTGTCTGTTTACAGCGAAGCTGCGATATTTGCGCCTTTCGGCCGACACATCCGACTTCAGCACGGCATTTTTGGGACCATAGTTAGCCTTCCCTCTTCGATCCCTACTCACTCAGCCAGACTGCAGTGATGGAGCCTGTTTCCAGGACCACCGCTTGGAGGTGGAGTTGGGTCTTGGTCAGCTCTGGTTCGCTGACCCCGACGCAAGCAGTCTAGCTATGGGTCGCTAACTGCATTCCTCACTGTTGACGCGTCTTAGGTCCCAGATCAACTTTCGCTTTTCGCTAAAAAAAAATAGTCCAAAGAATCGCCTAAAGTAGCCTAAAACTAGCCCAATATATGTGTATCTAGGTGTTTTTAAAGGTAACGTTTAGGCTATTTTTTTTTTTTTTTCAAAATGAAGAGTGACAACACTGGAGATTACGTTAGCAGACTAAGCTGTAAAATTGAAGCCCTGCATGTTGACAATGCCCCCGTGTAGTTCCCGTGGGTCTGTGAGACACACACACACACACACACAGAATAGACCTACTGCTACCCCCGGCGTGTCGTACAAGGCTACTAATGTGAGGTTGTGCATAAGGTCGGCAGCCTCATCACGTAAATCAAATGGCTACAGAAAACACCGCTACAAGAGTATGTGAATGTGTGGTGTAGGACCAGCTTGTAGTGGTGGCTCAATGTTCCATAAAGAGCGACAATGATCATGATGATGATGATGACATTAGTTAATGCCACGTCGTTGTTGGTGTCCAACATTTATTACACTTACATCTATTATTATTATCATCATCACGTCGTTGTTGGTGTCCAACATTTATTACACTTACATCAATTATCTTATTAAGATTACATCATCATCACGTCGTTGTTGGTGTCCAACATTTATTACACTTACATCTATTATTATTATCATCATCACGTCGTTGTTGGTGTCCAACATTTATTACACTTACATCTATTATTATTATCATCATCACGTCGTTGTTGGTGTCCAACATTTATCACACTTACATCTATTATTATTATCATCATCACGTCGTTGTTGGTGTCCAACATTTATTACACTTACATCTATTATTATTATCATCATCACGTCGTTGTTGGTGTCCAACATTTATTACACTTACATCTATTATTATTATCATCATCACGTCGTTGTTGGTGTCCAACATTTATTACACTTACATCTATTATTATCATCATCATCACGTCGTTGTTGCCGTGGTGTTCTTCTTTCGTTTCCTTTCTTTCGTTTTCTCCTGCTCTCCTGACAATACAGTCACAGTTTAGCGCATTATATGTTGTCGAATCATACATGTCTTTGCCTTTTTACATCTGGTGAGCTTCTATCCTTTTCCCCAACCCTCCTTTTTTGGACTAACTTTTATAACTGGGGCCTTCGATTCCTCCTCCACCCCTTCTTTTTGACTTCATAACTACTCCAGTCACCGTTGCCCAATAATATGCAGTAGGCCTACATTCTCAGCGCCTAATGTATTATATTAAATTCTGTCTGTACTGTGGAACATCTACCCAGCTGTAAATGGGTACCCGACTTTGCACCTGAGTTAGAAAAGGAAAAGGCAGCGAGGAAGAGAACTGATCACCCGTACCTCTCCATGCTGGACCTAGTATAGTGAAGTCACTAACATTTCACTCCCCTATGGTAGTATCTGCTATGGGACTGCCTTTACCTTTCACAGTGGAACAGTCCCAGTAATTATAATACCACACACCGTATGGTCTTTAATATTGGAACATGCACCCTAATATTAGCGGTGGACCTTGAGTCTAGGCGCGCCTCGCCCAACCGAGCAGAAGAGTCCCAGTAATTTTAATACCATACCACACTGTCTTTAATAATGGAACATGCGCCCTAATTTTACCGACGGACGTTGCGCCTAGTTTGAACGTGGCGCTCCTTGCCTAAACAGTGGTACAGTATCAGTACCATAACTACCGATTTACGATTGCACATACTTGTATATTACTAATACATTTAAGTGTGGGCACAAACAGTGTTACGTGGGCGATGCCACGACGTCCGTGTTGAATAGACGAGAAAGCAACAAGTACTACAGGTCAAGAAACAAGCACTTTCTGGTCAAGAAATATGGGGGAAACTAGTTTTGATTGGTAAATAAGCAACGGCGCAGCTAGACATTTTCCACAACAAACAAGGACAGCGATTAACTGCCTGGACCAAGAAACGTAGGAACGTAATGACTGTGTGTTTTAGAAGGTGGGCACAGCATGAACAACATTATAACGATGTGTGGGTATATGAATTTGACGGTGTTTAAAAAGAAAATGAGTTGATTGAGCGGGCACTATATTAGATAGATGTGTGGGTATAAGGATTCCATTGTATTTGAAGAGCAAGAATGGGCATATCATGAAATACTACATTGGCAACAATAATTGACACATTCGTTATAACGAAGAGTGGTCGTAGCATGCACTGTGTTATAAACAAGCGGTGAGAACAGCACGCGCTAGATGACCCTAACGAGTGGGTACACCCAGAGCCGGACTTGGGGATTTTTCAAGACGGAGCGAGGTCTCGTTTTGGCAAAACCGTACCGTACTGTCCTGTTCTCTTATGAGGTTCAATTTCATACTATTGAGTTAAATCGGACTATAATTTCCACTAATTTAAAAAAAAAAAATAATTTCGACACCCGCTGAAGACACCGCCCGGGAAAGCCGGACTGTTCGGAGAGCCCAAGGGCCGCTCTGAGTGCATCTAAAACTTGCTGAGAAAGGCTTCAAATGTGCTAAGAACATCTACCATCAGAGAAAGGAAATGTCCTCTGTAACCATTATACTAGACCATACTGTCTCTTATATTTGGATATGCGCCTTAATAGTCGAATGAACTTGTGTCCAGGTTGAACAGGGCATCGTCTGGCCAAAACGAGGCAAAACTACTATTTAAAAAAGAAATTATTTCTTACAGGATGGAGTAGCCAGTCACATGCCAAACCCTCCTTAGTAGCTTTTTACGACATGCGTAGTAGGTTACAGTGTTACTATTCTTTTCTCTCTTTTCGGACCTCGATAACACACGAGTGATCATTCGACTGCTTCCTCCTTCAGCATTCTTTATAATTCCCTGTCTCCCTTGAGAAATATCAAACGTACTGTATTTGCTCCGCCGTCCGCTCACGCTTTATAATTCATTTGTTACGGTATTAACTTTGTTTAATGTTCACACACACAAACGTCAGGATAATAATTCACATACTTCAGCGCATCTGTTTATGTACGCCTCCACATGTAAGAAATGTTAGCGTAACCTGACACGCCAAACAAGCTGCAAACTTTTTTTGTTTTTGTTTTTTAAGATTCTATCTTCTCTCAGCAATAACACGCCTCATGATGATTAAATAACGTCCTCTTAGGAAATGACGCAGAAAAGAATAAGTGTAGATTATTAATGTTCCTTGTCTACATGAAGTCGTAACTCACGCAACGCCGCTACAACTTGACATTTCGTAAAGTTCTGGGGGGGGGGGGGGGGGGGGGGGGGGGGGGGGGGGGGGGGGGGGGGGGGGGGGGGGGGGGGGGGGGGGGGACTTGGGGGGGGGGGGGGGGTGGGGGGGGGGGGGGGGGGGGGGGGGGGGGGGGGGGGTGGGGGGGGGGTTCTCCTCGGAGTGGCTCAGGGGTATGGAGTCTGCCTCTAATTCTAAAGGTACCGGGTTTGCTCCCAGCACAGGGAATATAATTGTTGGATTTTTTTTTCAGAACCAGTGGTTGCTAATGATGCAATGCTCCCCTCTGATCTCCGGGGTAGTTAGATCGGATGACTAACCTTCTCGGATAAGGGCGAAAATATAGGAGATCTCTTGTGCAATTTTCTTACGCAAGTTAAAAATCCCTCGTCAGTTGGAAATCGTAAAGGGTAGGCCATACGGCAGCTATCCTCGCAAAATTTAAAAGTTAGGAAACCTACAGTCACACAAATATTTATAGAATATGTGTTCTCTGTCCCATTTAGACTTGAACATGATTTTTATAGTTGTTTTAGCCATTTCATAAGTTATATAAATCTGATCCAGTGGCGTACTAGGGGTTGCGAGGGAGCGGTGCGCCCTGGGTGACAGGCGGGGGGAGGGGTGCCATCGGACACTATTATGATAGTACTTACTGTTCACAATATATATATATATTTTTTTTAAGGTGTTTGCTACTTTTCTTTGTAGCACGCTCTTTTCAACCATCTACCATATACATGGAGCTGTTGGTTATATAAGTTGTTGGTTATATTCACAATATATTTGCAATTGTTTTTCTTTGTAGGGGGTAAGGGGTGCCAAATGTAGGATCCACCCCGTGTGCCAGATCCTTTAAGCACTCCCCTGACCTGATCAGCCCTGACTAGACACACTGCCTGCAACGAAATCTGGATGTGACATATTTTCTGCCGCTTAGTTTTATGACACACAGATACATTACTTCACCTTCAAATTTATTCTGATACTTATTCACAAAAGCGCTTATCGGCCTTACCAAACCACACGGTGTTGTATATTTGGACTTGCACCTAATATAACCGATGGAGCTTTTGCCTTCTTCTTTTTCTTCTTCGTTCGCCCTAACACTTCTACATTAATGACTCTTAAAAAAGGCAGTAGTCATCTCAAGGTTCCTGACATCTCCAAACAGTTTTTCGTTGAGAGAAGTGGGTTGTTGTCATATGCCACTCTGTTCACTGCTGTAATTTGGGTAGGACTGGAGCAGATGTTCAGCTGTCATGGGGCTGTTCCCACAGGAGCAGAGACTGAGCTTGTGTCTAGGTTGAACGGAACGCGCCAAGCCAAATAGAGACAAAACTTCTTTAAAAAATAAAAATCTTACAAACACGTGTTAGTAACTTCTTGAGATTTTCGGCTGCGACTTTGAAATTCTAGATAGCACTTCTTCGCAGACCTTGGTGATCTACTGGTATGATGTCACATCTGTGTAATGTGCTGTAAGTGTCGAGCTAGCCCAGCGGACGACCCATTTTACTTCCGTTTATATTCCTTACGCTTTTTTTCCTTGTCCAACCATTCAACATTATTCTCTGGCAGGTGTATAGCTAGAATAATTAAAAGATCTTTCAAGACATTTAAATGACTTCACGGCGTTGAAGAGTTGCTGAACTAGTCTCCGCTTGTGTCAGTTCCGCAAACAGCATAGCTGTTCCAATTATAGGGGAATATTTATTACCCTTGCCAGTGGACCCGCCCCTTGACATGTGAAAGAATTACATCAGAGGGGCGGTCCCTCTTTTTCCCTTCCCCTCCTCCATTATCCACAGCTTAACTTTATCCCGCCCTTTAAAATCATACACATTTACGTACTTCACGAACTTGGAATGATCCGGCCTTTACAGCCATCATTAGTTACAGCAACGCCTATGATTATGAGCTCTGCTTCTTTCAGTCTTAATAATTTGCTCTTTTTCTTCCTCAGCCTCTTTGTCTGCCACGGAATGAGGTTGTCGACAAGCCAGGTTAAATATTAAAATAACAGAGAAAGCAGGTGATCCAACTTTGGGTCAACGCTTACCTAAAAGACAAGAATGAACATACTAAACTTAACATGTTTGTTGTGCCAAGTGTTAGTCATGCTGTCAGCACAGATGTCCGGGTTTTTTTCATCCTACTCTAAAGACTGACGTTTACTACTTCACCATACCGTCAACCCTTCTACAAAATAACATTTCTCTCTCTCTCTCTCTCTCTCTCTCTCTCTCTCTCTCTCTCTCTCTCTCTCTCTCTTAATCTCCTCTTTTTCCTCAATAAATCAAGTCTCTTCTTCCAGCGACTATTGATGAAAAAAAAAAAATCTCTTACTGTTGTCCCTGTTTACTCTCATCCTAAAAGACAGCAAATCCCAACTCTTTTCACTTCCTTCCACTCGACTAAGCACGGCGGTAGACGCGATAATACAATGTATTCAGCTCTTATATCTTCTATGTCAGATGTCACGGGTTTGCTGATGAGAAGAAATTGAAAAACAAAATGCAGCGGAAGCAGGATTAGATATATATTTTAATGTAAGGGTTTTTTTGTTTTCTATCACGTCTTCCTTAACACCCACCGCCCCTTATCTCTTATTCTTCTCCCCCCCCCCCCCCCCAAAAAAAAAAAAAAACACACACACATTATCATCCCCAATGATCACATTCCTGGACCTGCTCCGAATACACACTTCGAGATCGCACAGCAGAATAAATTATCTCGTTGTATTCGACGACATATATCTTTCCGCACAATATAAAGCTATTTGATCAAATGTAATATGGTCGGCGACTGACATTCTAAACGAGGGTGACCAGCAGAGTTTGATAACTAACAAGTAACGGACAAACATGTTTCACACCACACTTTTATTTTTAAATGTACTAAAAATGTACTTGTGCATACATTTGTGTACGACGTAGCCAAGTTCTGTGATCTTTTCACAGCTGTAGTCCTGTAAGAATTGTATGACTAATTTTTGTATGGCGGGGCCAGGGACTTGTCACTAGAGGTCCCTTCACACCGTGATAGTTTAAAATGCACCACGATAGCGGGTGAGGGGCAAAATTTAGCTTCCAGGGTGTTGAGTGCGCATCATGGGGCATAGCGATTATGTTAAAGGGGAGTTGGAGAGAGATCGCTTTGCACCATGTTGTACACTCACCAAACACAAAATAAATGCGATCATTAACTATGACTACGAAGTAGCGTAAAATGACGTAGAAGACATAGTGACAGGATTCCACAGTGTCGGCTGGTGTGGCAAGGTCCACTTATGGCAGTGTAATTGATTCTACTTTAAAAGTGTTCATATTGGATTAGATTTCAAGCAGAAATCTAATGTAATTCTAATTCATTTGAGGATAAACCCATCTCGTCAAGGTAGTATGAGATTTCGGGTAAGATTTAGGCGAGTATAGCCAAAGAGACATAATTGAACTTATAGAGGTTATCGCAACCGTCATAGAAGGGCATGAGTACCCGAATAAAATATAATTGCCGACTAAAAGAAGATGTGCAGGAAGGCACCGAATTGAAACAGTATTGAGATGAAAGGATATCTAAATATATCAAGTGGAATTCCTAAGAATAGAATATATGAAAGAATTACTAATTATGCTATGGAAGCACTCAAAAGAAGATAAGTCTTGATAGCCCAGAGAATTGTGAAGAAGCATATACTTATGCAGAAGTAATCTATGAAATGAAGAATCGATGATTTAAATGAACAATGTCAAATTGTATTAAGAGCAATGTGTCGCTCACATAAGTTCCTGTGTTAAATAAAGTGAAAGTCGTAATCACAGAAGTTTTCGAGAATTGATTTCCAGTTGGAAGCATGAAGTGGTAGAGATAACCAGTTAATATTTAATGACAGTTGGTCATATGAAAGAAGACTTCGAATAAGTAAAACAGTTCGATTACAAATAGGATAACTGTGGCCAGAGTTTTGGTGACTACATGTTAGAACATTAATACAACATCCCTAGACATCATTCAACATACTAGAGCCAGAAGAAGAAGTTCCTTAACACAGGGTAATCTGACACCTAGTGAACCAGGGGCTCAAAGATCTGAAAAATCCAAACAACGCTTATATCAAATTAAATAATAGTGTTACAAAGGATACTTTTACATGAGAATTTTAAAAAACATCTCTTTAAAATTTATATTATTTAAAAAAAAAGATTTACAATTTATAAAACATCGCAATGAAACTTCTTCCTCGCGTGAATTTGAATACACTCAAAGAGTGGTCAGCTTCAGATTACTGACATTTCCATACAGCCTGTGATGCAACCGTTCAGTGATGGACAAACCAGCTTTCTTTGTTCACCGTATGTCGGATACTCCTGCAGCCCATTTTGGACAGTCATTTTATTCGTACCCCATCGGTAGTTTCTATTTCTAGCTTATTCAAAAGATGTTTTCTCAGTCTGTTCCAACCTGTGCCGAATCTGTAGGACAACTGCTTGTTGTCTTGTGTTGAGCTGGGGGTTAGACATCGAGTCGGCGGTGGCCAGAATGCTCTGTTTCGAATGTGTTTTTGCATCTGCTAATGAAAAAGTTGCAGAACAAGACAACGTTCGACATAACAGGTTATGACAAATTGTCTCCTTTAACATCCGGCTCTCTATAGAGCATAGGCCTGTAATTTCACGTCAAGCCTACCTCTGTCGTGTCATTTGTTTTACCGAACACCGTTATTAAACATTAACTGTGGTACTTAACAGAGCTGACCAAGTGGTGATAATTATTACGTACGTGTGAACAGACAGTCGATGTGAAACTAAATATGAAAACTGTTTTAAGCTGAGGGTTATTAAGTCTACAAATCACTCAAACAAATTTGGGTAGTCTTAATAATGTAGTTAGACAGACCGTACAGAAAAACATCAGACCACGGTTTCTCAACCGGAGTTCCACGTAACCCTAGGGTTCTGCGAGAGATCGTGACTAAAAAAAAAAAATAAACGTCGTTTTTCGAACATTGCGTGCCGGGCGATGTTAACGTTCGCTGCGGTGGGCAGTGGCCGAGCAGCCCCGTATGACAGTGCGCAAAAGGACCGCGTTCACTCTTACCTATACCGTATTTGATTAGCATCTTGTGGAGTAGAATTTGTGATAAGACTTTTAGACTACTTGGATAACGTTTAAAAAAAAACCAAGTAGGACATTTAAAAAAAAACAACAACTGACATTTCATCTACCTACACTACTGACTTGCATTAGAGTTGATATCCAGAGTTGGGAACCACACAAAAACAGTAGGCTAATAAAGTTGGTCACTAGACTCTACTCAAAAGAGCACTGACAATTTTTACTGGATTATTATATTAACAACTTACTGATCACGCTAAGGTACCATGAGCTGTAGATATAATAATTTTTATGCAGGGGTTTCCTGAGACCCGCAATTATTCCAAGGGTTCCCCCAGGACAAAAAGGTTGAGAAAGACTGCATCAGTCGCAAGTAAAACACGCACACATACCAATTATGTGAATTAATGTTTGAACAGTTTGGTTCGTAATTGTATTTATAAAAGAGGGCGTGTGAAGGATACAAGTGGACAGAGATATGCACAATGCCGAAGTGAATGCAGATACACACATATTAAAGAACCAACGTGCTCTGTGGGTGAAAACAAAGACTGAAGAGAGACTTAAAGTACAGATAAACAATAATGAGCTTTCTCCAAATCGACCCATTGCAGCAGGGTTTCTTAACCTTTTTTTTTTTTGCGAGCATTTTTGTCTGATGAAGGCTATGGACCCCCTCTTGAGGGAAACAAATGTACATAAAACCATTTTGAAAATAAATTTTAAATTTTAGATTATGTACACGGACCCCCCAGAATCCATTCATAGATCCCCAAGGAAACTATGGACCACAGGTTAAGAAACTCTGCATTACAGGAAGGTTTCCCTGACCAATTCATAGCAATTTCTTATCTCTCGTTGAACATCGCTAGCAAAGGAAGATATCACCCTAAGTTGGGACGTGATTCTGCCAGACGCCCTCCACCCATCTGGACAGCCAGCTGTCAGTGATATAATGTATGGATGTGCAGGTCTAACGGAGATTCTGGAGGCTGAAACGGCTGATCATTCATGCGATTCGTAGGTAAGTTGGTATGGGTGTAGTGGTGTTGATGGTATTGTATGATGGTGTTATTACTACATGTACATTGTATGAGGCCAGCTGTGAAGGCTCCTGAGATAAAATGTAGTTGAGAATTGTCAGAAGGCCTTTCTTGCTACCACTACGACCTCACACTTAATTTTTTTTTTTCTTAATGACTGTGGCTACGTAAAGTGTCTAGGGTAATGATGTGTAATGTGGTATGTTAGTTATAAATACACCCATAGATATTTAACAAGACTAATAAGATTAACAAGTGTTAAAATACACTGAACTAACTCACGTGTGTAAAGTTTTTGATATAATTATATTACATTTATTTGTTCTGGATCAAGTTTTATTTTGACCAGAACTTGTTTTAAAAGAAGGATTTAAAAATTATGAAAATTATGCATGGAATGTTACATAATAAATGCAAAAGTGTACATATTTAAGTACTAGAATAGTTAGTTTTATTAAAATGTTCTGGTAGTCAGCTACTAGGGAGGATATTTATTGTCTGTGCTGTTGGGGTGGTCTCATCACACCTGTCTATATTGACTACACCGTGTCCAGAAAATGGTGGGAATTTTTATGGGGATATTAGTCACTACCAATAGTTGGTGAATGTCCAGCAGACCAGAGGCTCACTCATCTTTTTGTAGCTCTGGTGCTGAAAACTTGCGGTCCCACCTCTCCGTGCTGGCGGACAATAATGGTGGTCTCTGTCACAAGAACTGCACAGATACACTCGAGTAAAGTCACCCACCGAATAGACTCTGCTTTGTTGTCGATAGAAACTCACAGCTCTGCAATCAAAGTATGGGCTATGTGTCAAAATCTATTCTATACCCACGTCTGGACACCACACTGACACAACAACCACATCATACAGACAGGTCAGATCTCTCTGACCAAACAGCACAGTTACCATGGTGGGTTTACATCAGATAGATCCTCCCAGACTATAGATTCTGAAAAATATTTATTAGTTGTCGGCCCTAAAAGAAGATAGGTAATCTGTTTCAACGCTTGATATATCTTGCATAATCCTTGCTGTAGTTTATGTACCTTGTTGGTCCCTAGACCCTGACTTGGGCGGGGGGTCTAGAGCAACTCCCTCCTTGTTTGTAAGGCTAGATTTTGATATGGCAGTATCAAATCACTCGAACATGAAACAATATTCAAAATATATAAAGAAATAATTTCAATCTTACCAGATTATGAATACATAACACAGAATTGCTAGCAAAACTCAGCTGAGCTGCTGGCTATAGTATGGCGTCCCTAAATTTATTCACTGTCTTTCATATGGGAAAACACCACACTTTAAAATCTGTGTCTAACACTGAACAATTATTGAAGAATGACCCCACTTTCGCGTCTGAGCGCTAATGATATGATTGTCTGTGGCCAATCACTGCCTAGTTGTACTTTAAATTTCAAATTTCTACACTAAAGTCATTTCAGTCATGCTTCAGTCAAGTATGGATGGTTATCTGTTAGTCTGTCCGTCTCTACTTGTGTTTCTAAAAAAAATGTGCTTGATTTTTGAAGCAACCTTTCTCTCCCCTTAAAATTTTGTCGTAAAAAGTTATATTTAGACACAGCTACCGCTCAAAAACCCTCTCCTCCATAATAAGTAACTTTGAACACCTGTTCCCAAGGTCGTGTTTTTGTGTGCAAATTGCGACACTTTTTATTCAAGGCAGTCTGTCGATGATGTAAACTACACTGTCTTTTGTCATTATCTTCAATATTATCTATCCGTTTGTAAATTTAAGAACATATTAGTTCACTGCTCAGAATAGGCCATCCGGCCAGCTAATTTTTATATTCCTAACATTAATATTAAGAAAAATTACTTTTTAAATTTTTGTAATTTTCCTACCATCCGCGTTCTGCCGCTCAATTCAAATCAAAATCTTAGTATCGCAAAAGCGTCCATTCCGTACCTCGTGTCAATTTGGGGGACGTGAATTTTTTACTTTCCTCCATCCCCCCCAATTGCGTCTCCTTAGCCTTGCTACGCAATCTTTCCAGTCATATTTTTTCCTTTTTGATCCTCCGTTCCCCTCCTGTCTAGCAAGGCAAAATTTATAGAGGATGATGACCCGCGGTCTAGGCGATCATGTACATCAGCAGCTTACGCATTATGTTTTTTATCCTTAAATGTTATCTTTGGAGTATTTTACCGTTGTATCTCGGTCAATTTCACTACACATCTCCCCACTTGAAAACATGCCTATGGCAAGTTCCAAAACCAGCGATACACATAGGTAAAATTACTCCTCACGTCTGCCACTACTCTAATTTTGATCACAGGGGTGCCGACTGAGGAAATCTGCACCGACATTCAATTTGCCTGGGATATATTGGATACTGAACTGATACGGTTGAAGCAATAAAGACCACCTCAGCAATCTTGCGTTTTCATGCTTAGCCTGAGACAAGAACACGAGAGGCTGATGATCCGTCTCCACCACAAAAGTCCTACCAAACAGATAGATTTGAAACTTCTTTATTGCCCAGATTAATGCTAAACATTCTTTTTCGCTTGTGGAGTATCCTTGTTCCGCCTTATTCAATTTGCGGCTTGCATAAGCGACTGGTTTCAGTTCCCCATCAGGTGAAGATGATCTTTGCAACAAAGCCCCTCCAAGTCCTACATTACTGGCATCGGTTCTTAAGACAAAGTCCTGTGTCAAATCAGGCAGTTTGAGAATAGGCTTGCTAGTGAGTTTTTCCTTTAACTCTTGGAACGCTAATTCACATTGTGCAGTCCAAATAATTTTATCTGGAAGTCCCTTGCGAGTCAGATCAGTCAGAGGAGCACAAATGGCGTTAAAATTTTTGATGTATTTCTGATAAAATCCGCATAACGACACGAATGATCGCACGTCCTTTTTGGTTTGCGGCCTAGGTGCTCTCTGCAGTTTTTCCAAGTTCTTAGGATCAGGGGTCATATTACCCTGATATACAGTGTGCCCCAAGAATTCCAACTCTTTGCATCCAATACAACATTTTGTTGGCCTAGCAGTTAAGTTCGCCTCCCGAAGTCTATCAAACAACATCTCCAGAGCTTCAATGTGTTCTTCAAATGTCTCTGTGGCGACGAGTATATCATCCATGAAATTCGTGATACATGGGTTATTCAGGGGGTCCAACAATTTTCGCATCATCCTTGAAAACACACTCGGAGCATTTTTCAGTCCGAATGGTAGCATATTGAATTCATAATGTCCATCCGAGTGCTAAAAGCCAAATAAGGTCTCACTTCAGGCTTCACTGGGATCTGGTAATAGCCTTTACTAAGATCCACTTTTGAAAAGTATTTTGCCTTGTTCAGTCTGGCAAATAACTGTTTTGTGTCTGGTAATGGATCCACTTGTCCTTCTGTGACAGCATTCAGTTTCCTGTAATCTATGCACAGTCTGTGTTCCCCAAACGGTTTCCTCAACAAAACGACACTAGAACTAAAAGATGATTCACTGTGCGAAATAATCCCCTCCTTCAATAAATAATCTATTTCTTCCTTTAATGCCTTCTCCTTCGCGAACGGAATAGAATAGGCTCTCATACAGATTGGGTTTGAGTCTACCAGTTTCATGTCATACTGTAGCAAATTTGTATGGCCTGGTTTATCTGTTAATACATCTGTATGTTCCTCCAGAACTTGTTGAACTCTCTCCCTCTGATTTTTAGTCAGGTGCTTACTGACTTTTACCTGTGCTGCGGTTTCACAAGGATGTAATGGGTATTCATGTGAGGTGAGTGGTTCCTTTTGCATCTGGGTTGCAATAGCTAAGGTCAATAAGGGGGTGCTTTCCTGGAGTGGTCTGTCCAGATACTTCTTTAACAGGTTTACATGATAAACTTTTTCCTTCCCCTTTTTGTCAATTTTATAGTTTGTTCTAGACACCTTCTCTAGAACCGTATATGGACCTTGCCAACCAATTTGTAATTTATTCTGGCTTCCGGGTAGTAAAAGCAGCACCTTCTCTCCGACTGCCAGTTCCCTGTCCTTTGCCTTCCTATTAAAATATGCTGCATGTTTCTTCCTGGCTTGTTTCAAATTATCATTTGCCAGTTTCCATCCAGCTTTCAAACGAGTGGTCAGTTCGTTCACGTATTGATACGATGAGGTAACAGTCTCTTCCGCCTTCTCATCTGTCCAGGTCCTTAATAGAGTTACATCTGGATCTTTAATTTACCATACTTATTTTTCATGGAACCCATCGGGTCCCGTCCCTTAGAAGCTCCATAATGAGGACTTTTCTTCCTAGAATCATCACTCACAAATCGACCACTACCAATTTTTCTCGGGGTTTTGTCTCCCCACTTAAGATTGTTTATGAGAGATCTTCGCTCTCTTGTCTGTTCTTCCAGTTTATATAAGTCTGACCGAGGGATTGTCATCTTATCCTGGGTAAAATTTCTTCTTTGTACTCTTCGCATAGTAGCCATGTTAATCCATTCAAGTGAAGACTGGGTGTGAAAAGGGGGCTCCCATTCCACTTTGTCTACCCGAGTATAATTAGTTTTCCTTTCAGGCCTAAAGTTGCCCCGTGGCGTTTCTAGGTCCTGCACATATTTTCCCTTTGTGGGTGTTCCCTCATGAAATACGCCACATGCTTCTACAAAGTTTTCAACATCGACATTTACGTCGGGCCAATAGTATTTTCGAGCAATCTTTTGGCAGATGGTACCGACTTTCTCATGGTCACCATCTGTTCCAACATGTAAGCTCCTTATTAAGTTTGCCCTATATATCTTGGGAAGAACTAACTGTCCGTGACCAGTGGATCTAGTTCCTGTCTTCCTGTATAAGAGTTTGTTCTTCATGAAATATTCCCCCTTGCTCGGAGGTGTGTGGCATTTGGGTAATTTTTTAAAACATGGCTGGAGTGTCCTATCCTCAGCCTGCGCCTTCCTCATCTCCTCTGGATGAGCATTTATAGGTTCACCTTCTTCCTCCTTCTTCTGTGACCTGGTCTGCACTGTCGCCATGATCACAGGTTTCTCGGGATTCCCCAAGAAGACGTATCTACACCCCAATATCAGAGGGTAGATTGGTTCATCTATCACTGCTGCTCTGATTTCTCCTTCCACATAGCGAGTTTTCACCGTTATCCTTGCGATGGGAAGTGTCATGAGTGGTATGTCCTTAGTCGCCCCTTGTATTTCCACTGTTTCTGTGGTATACTGACTTGGGTCCACTAGGCTAGACTTCACAACTGAATCATAATCCAAACCTGTATCATAAAGGCACCTTATGGTGACCCCATTACAAATAACATCCTCACAAACTGGGGGGTGATAAGGTTCCTGTTGTCCCTTAGGATTAACCTTTACTCTTTGCGTCCCCGACTTCATTGCAGCAATGTTTGAAGGTTTCCTTCTACAAAATTCGGTGTTATGGTTATCCTTCTTGCACCATTTGCACCATCTTTTTCCTTGGTTCAACGGTTTTCTTTCATTGAACTTTTGGTCATTGAACTGTGAGTTTCTGTCGCGATAGTCATTTCTTTGCCGCTCAAAGTTTGTCCTACCCTTATTTCCCTGCTCTCTATTATCAAATTTATTAAATTGCTGTGGAGCTTTAAAATTGTCTATGTGCTTCTTCTTAGCACCACTTACCTCTGCCTGAGCTGCCTGATACCTCTCAGCAACATTTAAAATTTCCCCCAACTTCTCTGCACCTTGTTCCATGAGAAATTTTCTCATGTCTGGAGCCATGGACTCTCTCAATTGCTCAATCATGATCATTTCTTTAAGATCTTGGGTCTTCCCCAGAGCCGTCCATTTCTCCAAATAGGTTTCTAGTCTGGCAGAGAATTGGTGGTATGTCTCCCCAGACAACAGTTTGGCATTTCTAAATTTCTTACGATAAAATTCACCATTCTTTTCGTACCTTAATAACAAAGCCTGCTTTAACATGTCATAATTGTCTTGGTCTTCCCTGTTCATTTTGGCAAATACTTCGTAAGAAGTACCCCTCAATCCCTGTGATAGCTTTAAGCTCCACCTCTCTCTCTCTAACCCATATGTAGTAGCTAATAACTCAAAACGTCCTAGGTACCCCTCTATGTCATCGTCTTTTTCAACAAAATGGTCTAAATGAAACCCCATAGCTGAGTTTGAGGCTCCCATACTGGGCGTAGCATCTGAGGCAAAAGGGCTGGCACCATTTTCAGGGGCCGGGCCTTGTAATTCCAGCTCCCTTAGTCGTAATTCGTGCTCCCTCTGCAACCTTCTATCTTCAGCCTCCCTTTCGGCAGTCAACCTTTTTTCCTCTGCCTCCCTTTCGGCCTTTTTATCTTCTGCCTCCCTTTGCTGTCGTTTTTCTTCTGCCTCAATCTGCAGCCTCTTAATGTCTCTATCAGCCTCTAACCTCTTCTCTTCAGCTAACCTCCTTTCTTCCCGTTCAATATATTTATCACATTCAGCCGTTACGTATTGAATTAAAATTTGACCATCCATTCCCATCTCCTTCGCCGTGAGCACAGCAGCTGATCGGAACTTTGCTAGCTCAGCCATACTTTTCAGACAATATAATAATATACAAGCTAAATCTCTAACCAGTAAATACACCAAGTAATTCTTATGACTATAATCTAACTAACCAGTTAACTACTTAATTATTACTGGCTGTGAAGATTCACCAACTTTTATCTGCAGGGACACTTTTAATTTTAAAGGAAATTTTACAATTTATTTCCCTACTTTTATTTCTCCCACCAGGAGATCTTAATATTAATATTGGCTAATTATCCCTGGACAAGACCCCAATTTATGTAGTGGTGTTGATGGTATTGTATGATGGTGTTATTACTACATGTACATTGTATGAGGCCAGCTGTGAAGGCTCCTGAGATAAAATGTAGTTGAGAATTGTCAGAAGGCCTTTCTTGCTACCACTACGACCTCACACTTAATTTTTTTTTTTTTTCTTAATGACTGTGGCTACGTAAAGTGTCTAGGGTAATGATGTGTAATGTGGTGTGTTAGTTATAAATACACCCATAGATATTTAACAAGACTAATAAGATTAACAAGTGTTAAAATACACTGAACTAACTCACGTGTGTAAAGTTTTTGATATAATTATATTACATTTATTTGTTCTGGATCAAGTTTTATTTTGACCAGAACTTGTTTTAAAAGAAGAAGGATTTAAAAATTATGAAAATTATGCATGGAATGTTACATAATAAATGCAAAAGTGTACATATTTAAGTACTAGAATAGTTAGTTTTATTAAAATGTTCTGGTAGTCAGCTACTAGGGAGGATATTTATTGTCTGTGCTGTTGGGGTGGTCTCATCACACCTGTCTATATTGACTACACCGTGTCCAGAAAATGGTGGGAATTTTTATGGGGATATTAGTCACTACCAATAGTTGGTGAATGTCCAGCAGACCAGAGGCTCACTCATCTTTTTGTAGCTCTGGTGCTGAAAACTTGCGGTCCCACCTCTCCGTGCTGGCGGACAATAATGGTGGTCTCTGTCACAAGAACTGCACAGATACACTCGAGTAAAGTCACCCACCGAATAGACTCTGCTTTGTTGTCGATAGAAACTCACAGCTCTGCAATCAAAGTATGGGCTATGTGTCAAAATCTATTCTATACCCACGTCTGGACACCACACTGACACAACAACCACATCATACAGACAGGTCAGATCTCTCTGACCAAACAGCACAGTTACCATGGTGGGTTTACATCAGATAGATCCTCCCAGACTATAGATTCTGAAAAAATATTTATTAGTTGTCGGCCCTAAAAGAAGATAGGTAATCTGTTTCAACGCTTGATATATCTTGCATAATCCTTGCTGTAGTTTATGTACCTTGTTGGTCCCTAGACCCTGACTTGGGCGGGGGGTCTAGAGCAACTCCCTCCTTGTTTGTAAGGCTAGATTTTGATATGGCAGTATCAAATCACTCGAACATGAAACAATATTCAAAATATATAAAGAAATAATTTCAATCTTACCAGATTATGAATACATAACACAGAATTGCTAGCAAAACTCAGCTGAGCTGCTGGCTATAGTATGGCGTCCCTAAATTTATTCACTGTCTTTCATATGGGAAAACACCACACTTTAAAATCTGTGTCTAACACTGAACAATTATTGAAGAATGACCCCACTTTCGCGTCTGAGCGCTAATGATATGATTGTCTGTGGCCAATCACTGCCTAGTTGTACTTTAAATTTCAAATTTCTACACTAAAGTCATTTCAGTCATGCTTCAGTCAAGTATGGATGGTTATCTGTTAGTCTGTCCGTCTCTACTTGTGTTTCTAAAAAAAATGTGCTTGATTTTTGAAGCAACCTTTCTCTCCCCTTAAAATTTTGTCGTAAAAAGTTATATTTAGACACAGCTACCGCTCAAAAACCCTCTCCTCCATAATAAGTAACTTTGAACACCTGTTCCCAAGGTCGTGTTTTTGTGTGCAAATAACGACACTTTTTATTCAAGGCAGTCTGTCGATGATGTAAACTACACTGTCTTTTGTCATTATCTTCAATATTATCTATCCGTTTGTAAATTTAAGAACATATTAGTTCACTGCTCAGAATAGGCCATCCGGCCAGCTAATTTTTATATTCCTAACATTAATATTAAGAAAAATTACTTTTTAAATTTTTGTAATTTTCCTACCATCCGCGTTCTGCCGCTCAATTCAAATCAAAATCTTAGTATCGCAAAAGCGTCCATTCCGTACCTCGTGTCAATTTGGGGGACGTGAATTTTTTACTTTCCTCCATCCCCCCCAATTGCGTCTCCTTAGCCTTGCTACGCAATCTTTCCAGTCATATTTTTTCCTTTTTGATCCTCCGTTCCCCTCCTGTCTAGCAAGGCAAAATTTATAGAGGATGATGACCCGCGGTCTAGGCGATCATGTACATCAGCAGCTTACGCATTATGTTTTTTATCCTTAAATGTTATCTTTGGAGTATTTTACCGTTGTATCTCGGTCAATTTCACTACAATGGGTGTGCTTAAAATAAAAATCCCTTACGTACGCCCATGAGACGTTCAGACAGTGCGGCTGCGGCAAGTCCAAGCAGACTAATTAGGTTCATAGAGTATGTTAAATGATACCGTGCGCCAGGTGTGATGTATTACGTTCACCTTTTTTCAACTTCCAGGAACACCGGCACATGCAGATTTATTCCGTAGTTGCGTGTGGTGCCGCGCATGTTAATGTCCACCGTCAGCAAGGTAGGGCCTACTTCTTTTGAACAACACTGAGTTGTCCTTATGTCTAGTCACGATTCACTATCGCAGCGAGGTTGTGGCGCTGTTCGGGTAGTCAAATTTGGAATCCCCGGTGAGCCTATAATTTATGTTGCTTCGCTTTTGTTCAGTGTTCTCCTGTCTTTCTTAAGAGTGCATACCACGTACCTATTAATGACGATGTCATCAAGGCATGTAAGGAGAGAACAAGAAAGTATTCAGTGGGGTACTGGAAGATGAGACAGGTCTGTATTTCAGAGCTAGCATTTGCTGATGATGTTGTCCTGATTGCTAAATCAGAGACACATCTCCAATCCAACCTGCAAGTCTGGAAGGAAGAGCTGGAGAAGAGAGGGATGGTCATAAGCAGCTCTAAAACAAAATCCATGGTGACATCACGAGAAGAAAGAAAACATCAGATTAAGTTGGGAGAGCAGGTCCTGGAGCAGGTCGACCCCTTTAAATATCTCGGAGCTATTATAGACCGAAAGGGGGGCATCAAAGAAGAGTTGGCCACTCGAAAAGCAGCGGCTGGGAGACTTTATCAGGCCATAAATCGAGGATTCCTCAGCAAGAAAGAGGTTGGTAAGAAAACGAAGATGGCTGTATACCGCTCCACCTATGTCCCAGTCTTGACATATGGATGCGAGTCATGGGCAATGACTACAACCCATAAAAGCCAGACCCAAACCTCAGAAATGAGGTATCTGAGGAAGGTGGTTGAAGTAACAAGAAGAGACATGGTCCGCAACCAGACGATACGTCAAGGCCTAAAATCCCACCCGCTGCAGACCCAAATAGAACAATCCCAACTAAGATGGTGTGGCCATGTCTGCAGAATGGGAGAAGATCGGCTACCACGACAAGCATGGGAAACAAAGAGCCAGGGATCCAGACCTCCAGGACGACCCAGAGTCCGCTGGGAGGACAACATTAGACAATCTTTGAAGGACCGAGGACTAGAATGGAACCAGGCCAGGAAGAAGACAGCTGATAGAATAGTCTGGCGCTCTCTCTTCCAAACCTCTACACCTCAAGGTAGAAGAGGAACGACTAAGTAAGTAAGTAAGTATTTACAGTGGGATAAATGAAAATATGGCTTGCGTCTATACTAAGGCAATCAAAGAAACGCAAACGTTACGGCTACGTCGATTTGGACCAAAAAAAAAAAAATACAAAAAAACCCTCAGAAGAGACAGAAAGTGAGAACTAAATAAATACATTAGGAATAACAATGACAGGACCCGAAAAAGGAAATAGCCGATGCTATTGTCACCGTTCCCGTGTGGACAAAATGATTTGTCACGGGATTTACTTCCTTTGCTCTGCAGTGATGGTCCAACAGTGGCCAAACTTCAGAGTATCTACTGAGGGTCTTCAAAGGTATCTACTTTTAGCCCAAGATTGCTCTAGGCAGAGATGTGAATTGCCATCATCCACTCCCTGCTCCATACGGAACTTGGGACTGCCTCTGCTTTTGGTTCTACATGAGAAACCCGCATGAAGCAGTCACCAGCTCTGGCAGTGGTGGTTCATGAGATCATTATTCTATATGCTGAGGTTGCCAGTCTCGTATGACGCTGACATCCGCTAACAATTTTCACATGTTAATAATACAAAATATAGAATGATAAAATGTACAACTCACCCCGAATATATTGGGCAATATACAGACTGACTTCTGGCTCAGATAAATAGTTTCGTCAACTTGGTTAAGATGCCTCTTACACGTGGTCTGGGGTATTACTTTGCAAATAGAATCCCACTATGACTTAGTGTTCAGGTTCCTAGGATTCCGGGCTTTCCGTATTTATAAAGGGAGAGTTTTTCTTGGAATGTTAGTCCACAAGATGCTCAACCACGTTGTCCGGTCCTTTAAAGTAGAATCCTGATCCTATTCCTTATTCTGGCTGTCTTCTTGACGAGTTGAATTTATCAGTGCCTTAAACTCAGAAGGCGCTAGATTATAAGGCAACATTCGGCCCACGCATCCACGCTGCTACTATATGACAAGGCTCCAACCAGAAATGTTGTATTTTAACATCTCAAATGACAAACCAATAGCATGCAACTTGCGTATATTGGTACGGATATCTCCCAATACCCTTTCATGGAAAATTCCTGCGTCAGACACAAAATGTTATTTTTACAAGTCACTTCCCATACATGGTATTTCGTCTTCCGTTGGTTTCCATCATGTTTACACTCACGATTTTATAGATCTATCACAGACAACATCTTCCCAGATGGATAACTTATCATACTTATGGCCTACAACCGATCTTGCTCGGAAATAATTATGCCATTTACCGCCTCCAAATCCCATGAGTTATAGTGTGTGTCTACCACCAGATTGTTATTTCCTGTACAAACAACCCTATCAAGCAGCGACCCGGCCAGACAGAAGATATTATCAGTGATTAGACATTGACGGTGTCCATCTCCGTTTTGTTTCAAACTAATCCGGGCGCTCCCACACTGTCTAGTCGGAAATGTGTTACGACTAATACGTAAACAACATTTCACTCCACAGATCCAGGTGTCAATATGGGTTCAAACGAACGTCATTGATTACAATAATCAGCAAGGATGGTCGATGAAGCTCCGACATGACAAGAATTGAAGGAAGGGAGTGTAAACAAATAATCGAAATATCAAAAACTCATTTGTGGAAAAAAAGAAAGTGAAGAGCACAGAAGGAATTACAGGATGGCACAGGAAAACGTGATGATAGTTGTCGTGAAGTGGTCTGTTTCACAACACGTCCTTTTGAGTAATTCTAACCAAACCGCGTGCCATACTTTGTAAGAACTGCTTGATGCTTGATACACAGATAAATCAAAGGGTACCTTTATGCCTTGTTTACTAAAGCATTGTACAGTCAAAATGGCCAGGACTAATCTGTGCAAACGATGGGAGGATGACAATTAATTACAGACTTAGGAAAGAAGTACCACCTGGAAGAGGTCACCAATACGATATTGGAGATGTTGCTCTACACGTCTGTGCAGAGACTTTTACGACCAGTTGTATATTAAGAGAGAAATCTCTGGTTGAATGCATCGAAGCCTCAGGTTAGTCCATAATTTTGCTGTTTAGAGTACGCATAGAATAAAATGCACTTAGGAAAGTAAAAGACTATTAGCTAGGAAGATGTAGAATAATACAGGGTGTGTTTTAAGCTTTAGATGAAGAAAATCGCTCCAGGAATAACGTAGATAAATAAAATCTTAGTTTTCCTGATTTGTACACATAGACAGATCTTACATACATTTTCGGAACGCAAAATACTAGTGAGCAGGAAACCCCCTCGGGCGTCCGACCTTGGACTATATATAGAGTGTGTTCTAAACGGAAATAGGCCAGTCATATTTTGAAAATTACAGCGAGCGCAAAAAGTGTTAGTGAATAATGCCTTTGCCTTTTGTAACTGAGAGCAGACCATTACAACCATTAACAGCTCGACTGTATGTGCCTGAGGGTAAGAAAGAATATATATATATATATATATATATATATATATATATATATATATATAATATATATATATATATATATATATATATATATATATATATATATATATATATATATATATATATATATATATATATATATATTGATTAATTCACTTGTGCGTTGGGAAGTGTGTAGATGTGTTAGAACCATTGTGAAATTTCTGGAGGCAAAACACTGCCAAGATATATATTCAAATAATTGAGAATGGTGGTAAAAGTGTATCTGTAGGTTTAGAAAAGCATTTAAAGAATTATTTCTTGATGGAATGGACACACACACCAGGAACGCAAGGAAGAATGAAAGCGGTTGTTTTACTGGTTTGTTTAAGCTATTACTTAGTATTTTATACAAGACTTAATCATTGTATGGAGGCGGATCATGGACAACTGGCTCTTACTAAGGATTTAGAGGGAAATTGTAGTTACAGTGAACTGGATTTGGTTTTTGCTTCTATACTATGTCCTGTGCACCTGCTAGCACACTGTCTGAAACTATTTATCATCCCCAACCTTTGTGATAGTGGGATAGTGATGGAAAATATAGGGGTTACCTCTAATTCGTTTCAAGTTATATCCTGTAAACCCAACTACACATAATAAAGTCATCCACTACTGAGGGACACAACGGGCTGATCACCCGTTTGCCAGTCACTTCGATTACGGAAACAACAGCAAATGGGTTGATTTGCCGTTGCCCTAAAGACGCCACTAGGCGTGATGGGAAACAATGGCAAAGAAAACCTATCTGCTGTTGCCCTAAGACGCCACTAGGCGTAATGGCCACTGACTGCTTTGACGGTCGGTGGCTAAGGAAAGAAGAAGAAGACTACTGAGGGAACTCCTGATGCAAGTGCCTTTTGAGTTCAGAGGGCCAATCAGCTAGTACCTACTGCCTGGAGGAAGATCATTAACTTTACTCCCAGGACCAAAGTGGAACCAGCTTCATTCTACAGATGAGTGAAAAGCAAGGCCACTGTAGAGTATACCAGTCACTCGAAGATTATAGACAGTAATCAAATGATGACCCATGTTGGGGCATAGTTATAGCCAGTGATAACTTAAAATAAAAGGACAGTGAAAGAACAGTAATATAAATATATAGCCTAGATATTCTACAAGAGTGATGTCAATCCAGTGATAACCTCCTACAAATTCAGAGACCTTTGAAAAATTTTGTTGAACAATTTTCAAGTGCATATTTATTTAATTTTGTAATTGAAGTTTGCCGTTCG